>CM022754.1:38256077-38671077 GCA_012411365.1 Ameiurus melas | reverse complement strand
AATAACGCAGAGTGCAAGTCAACCGATGCAGACGAATGACGTGATCTTCACTGAAATCATCTAAAACAAACAAAAAACAAAAAACGTGACATTGCTCGTCCTTTTATGCCTGGCTATTGCTTTAAGTGAATGTCGCCATATTTTCACAGTCATTCTCGTCATATGTTTCTCATCGATATGTTTCCCCGGAAAAGAATGATGATGACTCAATGTGACAGAGATGACACACTGTATGTACAATAAATTATGAATGTTGCAGTTCACCTTTAATATCACGGTGCATTTCTGCTTCTCTGATGTCTGTAAAAGGTGGACATTGAGCCACATAGGTGCGATAGCATGGACATGGGTCACATGGCTAAATTAATTGAGTTTAGTGACGAAGTGCGAGAGGTTTCTTGGCTTCCAGTAGGACTGACGGATCAGAAAGTCCAGGAAAGTAAAAACAAAAACAAAAAACGAAAACAGCGTGCAAATGTTACATGAGGATGTGAGCCTGCAGTGTCGATGGCAGCGTGCAGCCCATTGAGATGCAGAGAGCGGGAGCAGAACGCTTTGATCTGCCTAGCTGTCATGGCTGGAATCCCGCATGCTCTTATCCCACAGTCACAGGGGTGTTGGATGCATGCCTGTGGTACACCATTTCTCTTTCAGAAGGTGTCAGTGCTATGAGTAACATGCCATATAGCTGTGTTTGGATATTCTTTGAAGAGAATATTCTCAGTATAGCTTCTTTATCGATTGCCAATACTAACTGTATTGGTGACAAATATTTTATTATCAGAATTATCTGTCTGGTATAAACGGACTAGCAGGGCTAAGCCCTTCCTCTCTTTCGAGAAAAAAAAATACATCAAATAAGGCTTAAATTTGGCATCCATTTGCTCTTATTTGATTAAATGACTATTATTGACTATTTTTCTTGATTCAAGAACAACAGCACCACTAATGGTCATAAATACAAGCACACCAAATAGTATGTAGTAGAAACTGGGGCTGATTTGTTATTAATCCAGTTGTGTCATGATTTCATGTGCAAATTTATTTGCTACTTCAATAACACATCATCGGGAGTGATTGAAAAGGCCCACGTGGAGCACAGTGGAGCATGTAAAAGTGTAACATAAAAGACTTCATCATTTGTAAAGACTAAAGCCGCTTTCACACCATGTCGTAATTACCATAATTATTTGAGTCTGGCTTGTAAAAAGTGTTTACATCTCCGTAGAACCCGTAATTACAACTTGTAACATTTTCTGAGGGCGCCGACTGACTTCTCCAATGTCACGCGGAAACACTCGAAATGGCGCTTGAGCAGTAAAACGTTCGCCTCACACCTCCAGGGTCCGGGGTTCGATTCCCGCCGGGGCCATGTGTGTGCGGAGTTTGCATGTTCTCCCCGTGTTGCGGGGGTTTCCTCCGGGTACTCCGGTTTCCTCCCCCAGTCCAAAGACATGCATGGTAGGTTGATTGGCAGCTTGGTAAATTGTCCGTAGTGTATGAATGGGTGTGTGAGTATGTCTGTGATTGTGCCCTGCGATGGACTGGCACCCTGTCCAGGGTGTACCCCGCCTTGTGCCCGATGCTTCCTGGGATGGGCTCCAGGTTCCCCGCAACCCTGAAGCAGGAATAAGCGGTTGAAGATGGATGGATTATTATGATGTCTTAGTAATGCAAGATTAATCTGAAAACAAACTCAAGACATACTGTACATTTGAATGTAGCTAGCACTGAGTTGGACTTAGGTTTGCAGCAACACATTACCAATCCCTGTTACCTGGTTCTTCAATAATCTTCAATACTTAGCAATAGCATAAAAAATTGAGATTTAATGATGCAATGATGTCTTTTGCAGTTGTCAACAACTCGCAGAGACGCATGTTTCCGTATAGAAACGGATAATTCCGATTCGGACGACGTGAAGAGCTCCGAGTAGAACGTCCGGGGTTGTCATCTAGTAATTACTGCAATGCTGGGGTACTGTTAGGTAGTAAAATCTTTTTTAGCCTTTCCATTCACTATCCTGACCATCTGTCACTGAATATTAATCTCAAGTGCACTGTTGTGTATTGTTGTATGGCAACCTGTCCAGTGTAGGATCTGGACTTCCTCACTGTCCATTTTTGCTGTAGTAGTGATGATCAGGACTCTCGATAGAGGTTTATTTATAAGACTGACCTTATCTGAAAGGTTACCGTCTGCTGCCTATATGAGCAATCTATGAGGGCATGAGCTGGCTGTAAATTCACAATGTACTGTTTCCCAGGGCAAAAAAAAAAATGATAGGATATTTGTGTTGCATCCTACCATTATGGATAAAGAAAAGGTTTTCACACGCGATTGGAATTTCAAAAGCCTACTTGAAATCAGGCTGCCCATATTTTAATACACATGAGTCATCATAGTCAGTATCCTATCCTCGCCCATGTTTTAGCCTCCTACCTGCACAGTAACTGAGCTGCCAGACAAAATGATTATTTCACACTCCTGGTGGCAGACTTGCCTCATGTGCCCTAAATAAAGACCTTTTAATCCCTACTCTTACTAAGCTCTAACAACAAAGCAGCCAATTCTACTCTAATACATAAACACTAATGTTTCCTTTCCAGCATTGCTCTTTTAATGCTATCTTTAGATTAATTACATCGCTCTTATTTTCAAATAAGGTCCATTGGAGGTGATTTCTCTAACCTGCCATGCTAGAAAATTGTTTTATTTTTCACAGCTGTGCTTTTTTGGTGTTCTGTTCACTACACATAGCAACATGAAATTGTTCGTATCTCATATTCAGTTTAAAGGGTGGACCAGAGGTGCAGGAGGAACCTTTACAGCTTCCCCACAACCCCAGGGTCCTCAGTTCAATTCTGAGCTTAGTGTCTGTGTGGAGTTTCACATGTTCTCCACGTGTCCATTTGGGTTTCCTCCTACATCCCAGAAGATGCCAGTAGATGGAATGGTGAGTCTAAATTGGGAAACTTATTTTAGGTGTGTGAGTGTGTGTGTGTGTGGGGGTGTGTGTGGGTGTGCATGGTGCCTTGCGATGTGCCTTGTGATGTGCCCAGTGTTCCTGGGACAGATTTGTTTCTGTCAAGTCAAAATGGCTTGAACATCATCTTGTTTAATGTAAATGAGACTTAAAAATGATAATAAAATTAATATTACAGGTAGGTGGTGAGTGAGATGTTCAGTTTCAAATGGATCATTTTGACCCAAACAGAACATAAGGATCAAGGCAAGACACTACAGGTACAGTAGAAACAACAATATTGGTCACTCTGATCATTTTTCAGATTTGTATTATAATTTTTTATTTATTTAAACTTATTTCATTTTAAAATGAAATTGCAAGGTATATCATATATATATATATATATATATATATTTATATTCTTTTAGTTAAATATCTTAAAAGAGCTTTCACAGAAGTAGGAATTTCTGTATGATTAGTTACACAAAGCCTCCTTTCCATAAATAAATACAATTAAATACGTTCCAGTAAAAAAGAACAACAACAACAACAACAACAACAAAAACCGCAATAATAATTATCATAAGAAGATCTGCAATCATCTGGAAAAGATTGAGTGTGATCTTTTTTATTTGACTCTATTCACCTGTAGGGTCTTGCCTTAAATGACTCAGTGCTATTCAGATCACTGGGCTGTACCGCGGTTCTACTGAAGCATGGCCAGGAGGTTAGCGGTGGTGATTTGAGATGCTGCTGGCTGTTTTTAGGAGAAACACGCACACAGATTCAGGATGCTGCAGTGTTAAATCACTAAGGAATAAACATGCAGTCAGCGGGCCTGGTGATTTCTTTCTTTTTTCTCCTCTGGTTTGGTTGTAAAGCTGTGTACTCAGAGTGTTGCTGTGGGACAGATTTGGGTGAAGTGAAATATACAGTTCCAGACATGAACTAGTTTAGGCACTTTTTTATAGCGTGAAAGACAGATACTTCATTTAGTTAATACTAATTTTAAAAAAAGACCAAGAGAACAGATTGTTCCAAGACAGAATAACATGTATTTTTGAGCAGTTGTTCATGTTCTCCCAGTGCCAGTGTGGGTTTCCTCAAGGTTTTCCTTCAAAAGACATTTATTAATTCATGATGTGCCATCACAAATGTCATGCATGGCACTAGGCAGAAGGAGCTCAGTGATTAAGACATTGGACTAATGATCCGAAGGTTGTGAGTTCAAGTCCTGCCAAGAGCTGCCAATCTGCCAGAGCTAAGGCTTTTAAACAAGGCCCTGAACCTTCAACTGCTCAGTTGTGTAAATACATCTGCCAAATTCCATAAATGCAAATTCAATACAGATTACTTACAATTGTAAAACAATGAACGTTTTCTCCTGATCTAAAATAATGACTGGGATTCTTGCACACAGTCAGTGAAAATAAATGCCGGCTGAAATATAATTTAAAAATAGCAGATTTAGAATATAATGAGTGGAAGTGTCATTAGAAGAGCCGTGATTAGAAACAGACAAAATTTGTGTTTAACTGAAAAACTGCTGCTCAGACTAAACACATGAAAGACTATGTAGAGTTTCTAGATGAGTAGATTTGGATGCATTCTGATTTTTTTTAATTTATTTATTTATTTATTTATTTATTTACAAAATGAGATAAAATGAGGGGAAAAAAACTATTTGATCCCCTGCTGATTTTGTACGTTTGCCCACTGACAAAGAAATGATCAGTCTATAATTTTAATGGTAGATTTATTTGAACAGTGAGAGACAGAATAACAACAAAAAATATCCAGAAAAACGCATGTCGAAAATGTTATGAATTGATTTGCATTTTAATGAGGGAAATATGTATTTGACCCCCTCTCAATCAGAAAGATTTCTGGCTCCCAGGTGTTTTTTATACAGGTAACGAGCTGAGATTAGGAGCACACACTTAAAGGAAGATTGTAGACCTACACAAGTCTGGAATGGGCTACAAGACCATTGCCAAGCAGGTTGGTGAGAAGGTGACAACAGTTGGTGCGATTATTCACAAAAGGAATAAACACAAAAGAACTGTCAATCTCCCTCGACCTGGGGCTCCATGATCATTGCAACTCCACGAGGTGAGATCTTGCATGGAGCCCCAGGCCGAGAGAGGTGTATACTCTGTTTCTGAGGCTTAAATTCCACCTACATTCCTTAATAATGTATATTTCCTCCCAGGATGTGGAAGCACTTTTGGTGCAGTGTGTGGATTCTTTTGAGGAGCTGGAACTCTCAGTACTCTCTATCCACCCCCAGACAAAGGCAGTGACTTAATCTGATCACTTGGGTAAGGTCCTACTGTAAATATCAATCAGGGATACAATGAGATTTCAGAGGTCTTATCTGTCTGAATCTGTGGTCCCGGAAGACAGACACTAAAGGCCAAACTCTATGGCAGACCATTTCACATTATTAAACATGGAAGCGGTGCTGTCTTCTTTATCCTTGCATATAAGCAAAGAATGGACTCATAGATATACTGTATATCATGTGAAATAAGTCAGAAAAGATTCATATTTGGTGCAGTCATTCAGATCAGTTTGATGTAAACTCTGTGAAAAAAACGGAATCAACTCAACCGCAGGAAGTCAACCAAACATTACGTGAATTTTCGAAAGCAATTTTTTTTTGTAGATGTGAGCTACTGAACTGAGACAAGGCATGTTAAATAATAATTTGTTTCCCACTGCAAATTCTCAGAGCAATGAATAAAAAAGTACATTTTCAGCCCTACACACCCCTCAACCAATGTCTTTTTAAAATTATGTGCAATGTGAAACCGAATCAATCTAAATACCAAACAAACCATTAGGTTTGCACTATTCCAGAAGTGTTGTCATTCCTTTTAGTCATTCATTAGGATTTTAGAGCCACTTTTCTAGTTTTGGGTTGGATGCCAAATGCTCCAGAAATGGAAAATATATAGTGGGTAACACTTTTAGCTAATACACAGAACACCATTCTACACCACCATTATATTAATATTAGCTTTTGAGCTGATTTGTGATAAGAATCAAAATCTTAGAAGTCCAGTTTAGATTTATTTACATATTATTACCTAGAATTTTGGGAAACCACAAGTATATGAGAACATTACAAGCATTAGCCATCTCGTTTACCAATCCGTATTCTAAAAAGAACGTTAAATCTAGTACTATTTTTTAGTTTCATCCACAATTGGTCCACCGGGGGAAGCTTTTCTGAGATAGGAACTCTTCACTATTAAAGGACCTCTTGAAGAAGTATAAGTAAATCCTACAACCCTTAAGGGTTCTTCGGTATTCCATCTGGGAGGACCCTTAAACCTACATCTGAAAGTACCCAAAAGGCACCAAGTACAGTAGAAGTCTTTAAAAAGTCTTAACTATGCACAACAATCACTGCTCCTATGTTCATGTCGGTGCTTTGATTTGATTTCTGTCCTGTAGTTTTTCTAATACATTCTCATTTCTATAATAACAGCTCATACATAGGGACTTGTATGGAGAATGCTTCATATATCCATCCATCCATCCATCCATCCATGCATCCATCCATCTTCTACCGATTATTCCTTCTTTAGCGTCGTGGGGGAACCTAGAGTCTATCCCAGGGAGCATCGGGCACAAGGCGGGGTACACCCTGGACAGGGTGCAAGTCCATCGCAAGGCACACTCACATACACACTCAAACACCCATTCATACACTACGGACACTTTAGACACGCCAATCAACCTACCATGCATGTCTTTGGACTGCGGGAGGAAACCGGAGTACCCAGAGGAAACCCCCGCAGCACGGGGAGAACATGCAAACTCCACACACACAGGGCCCCGGCGGGAATCGAACCCCAGACCCTGGAGGTGTGAGGCGAACGTGCTAACCACTAATGCTTCATATAATGTAAGACTAATCATAAATACATGTGAAAAAAAAATCTATAAATATATAATATCAATAAAAATATATTAATATATATGAATCCTTGATGTGGTGAATTTCTTTGGTTAGAAGATATTTTTTTTTAACGTTTTTGGAAGGAGTCTGAGTTATCAGCACTTTTTAACAGTCACTCTGCTTTGTAAAGTTTCCCAGCACAGCAAAGTTGTCATGATTCCCCCGTGAAGCAACGTACTTTAAGCGCTAATGTGCGAGCACCTGCTTTTCCTATGTTGACAGCAGTGACATTTCGACACGTGCATAAACACATGTCTTTTATTATTGTTGATGTCATGTCTCCGCCCCGTCCTGTCATGTGTTGTCAAGACACATGTGTTGGGATTACCCACAGCTGTTGGCAGTTGCGTGGCTAATCTTTCCGGTATATACACCGTGTGCCATGCTACACTCAACGCGGAAGATTAACGTATAGTAGCTTAGATGTTCGTAGACTTAGTTAGATTAGATGTCAGTTACCATAGCCTTTGTTCTTGTCATGTTTCATGTTTAGATTCGTTAGTTTAGTTCACTGGTTTCTCTGCTACCCGTCCCTCGCTCATGTTCCTGTTTCATGTTTGATATCTCAACCCCGTTTTCTGTGACCTCGACTTAGTTTCCTGCCTTGCCCTGTATATGCCTGTTTGCTTATCACATGACCTCTCGCCTGTTTTGGATTATGTGTTTGGATTACGATTTGGATTTACCTGCCTATGTGTCTCTCAATAAAACTGCGATTGCATCCGTCCTATCTCCGCTCCGTCACAATACGTGACCAAAGTCTTCATTACAGAGAAGTTTACCCTTTATAATTTTTGTTTCGTTAACTTCATTGTTATAATAGTTTATACGATAACAGGAACTAACTTGTCTCAATAAAATAAAACTATAAACCATTAACGAGTGCAAAGTGTCATTCATTAATAAATGAAAAATTGTAATAATGGGCAAATCACTATACTATAAACAGCAGTACCTCCCTGCCGTATAATACTTTTGTATATTCATGTGTTAGTCTCCGCTTGTTTTTCCCCCTGCCACTGACATTGAGTATGATTATTGTATTTGCCACTGCCTCTTGCCCTTACCACACAACGTAGGATATTTCTATTTCAATCATTTCTTTATGAAAAGCACTTATTTTTTGTGATGCTGCTCTAACAAGAATTTCCTACCAGCATACTGACATATGGACCGATGGAACAATGGTAAAAATGGTAGCCAGAAAATAGCCCTCGAGTTCCTAAACATGAATGTGTACACAGCATGTAACACATAACGTGTAACAAACATGAAGGACGCTTTTAAAGAAAGACTATTTCAGACATTTGACCTTGACTTTGGTTGGATCAATTCCAAAATCGAATTGGTTCATCTGTTGGTTTATAACTCGATAGAAATCCTAGATTTAACCACTCGTTCTTGAGATATCTCAGTAACGAATCTCGGATCGATGGACGCACTGACAAAATGAATTGTAATCTTATCATGCGTTCACTAGAGTAAGAAAGAAAACGATTTCCTGGAGATCGGCAGCAGTAAATAACACATAAGAACTGAAGAAACTGACTCATAATTAGTTACCACAAAAAAAAAAGTGGGGCTTAAAGAGTTTGTTCGAGCACGGCGAAAACGAATGTCTCAGTTTTAAATAAAGTTGTTTTTATTAATGGGTTTTACGTAGATGAAGAAACAACAACAAAAAGTTCTAGGTAGCAAACTCTTGGACCTTGTATCTACATTTTTGCACATCTATCACCATCTCTACTTCTGATTTATATGTGACTCATGCAGACATACTTGTTGATGTTGGAGTGTGAGTTCATACCGTCGAGTTTATTTATTACTGACTGAATATTTCACCCTCTCTATGAATTTGGCCCTTGTGGATGATCTTATGGTTTGATAATAATTATGAGACCCCCCCCTAGACCTTCACCCCAGTGTGTCTGTCTGTATCCGTGGCAACATGAGGTGATGAAGTGCATCACACTGCTGAGGAGGATAAGTTGACAGAGTGATACATAACTACTTATTGCTTTTCTCTTTGAGAGGAAATGCAAAGCAGAGATTCTTCAGTCTATCACTGGCTCACACTGCCCATCACCCACTCCCCACTACCCATCTCAATGCACTGCCCCTGTTTAGTCTTTCTCCTCCAGTTTTCTTTCTGGCCCCTATTCCATATATATATACATAATTTATAGAGATTAACATATTCACATTAAGCACACATTTATACATTTGAAATCATCCTTTTTAAAAAAATTTTAAGCATTTTGAACAGGGACCTTTCACTAAGTATTACTAACGGTGCAGTGTTTTTAATCAGGCAGCTTTACAGAGATCCTGATGTGGATTTGTCCTTAATGAAAAATCTAGAGATTACAGTTGCAAACCAAAATAATCTGAGATTACATGAAGACCATTGATCATTGCAATATTGATAAAATGAATGAAGCAGCTGCGTAAGTCATCACAAAGATCCTTCTGGAGGTGGATTGCTTGCTCGTTAATTGTTTTTGGTATGGTATATTAACACTTACTGTATATATCCACCTATCCATCCATGCGTGTCCATACTGGATTAATCTTTGTTATTATTAGCAATTTTCATAGTTTTTCCCCTCCTCTTTTCATTCTTTCGATTCTTTTGTGTTTCGTTTCTTTTATTCTGGGGACTAGGTTGATGGGGGATGTGTGTAAATAAGGGGATGGGGATGCACACAGAAAACACATCATCTGTAATGCAATACAAAGTATACCAAATGTAACATGTGTTAGATAAATCTGTAATTTATTCAAATGTGGCAACCTCAAAAAATGTGTGGGATTGATATGATAATATGTGATGTGATGTGCTGGTTTATCCAATGAGGAACTACATAAGAAGTACAATGTGGTTCGAGAAGAGCTTGGAGAAAGGTTTGGGCTGTTTAAACTTTGTGAACACTGATTACCGCGATGATTGTCGTCTGTCTGGTAGAACAACACGTGTTGGTTTCTGTCTGTAGTCCAGTGGTCATTATGGTTGAAGGAAGGCTGACGTGACATGTCATTGCCGAGGCCGCTCTCCTCCCTCGAAGCTGTACACATTAGTGACTGCTGGGGAAAAACCGCAAAGCGCTGAACCTTTTCCAGAATGACAGGCCCTCTCTGACTCACATCTCTGACCTCTCTCTGATCATTCCTCTCTCAAAACATCCAAAGAGCTTTCATTTCTGGAAACTGTCAACATAACTCTCATCTTAGGTGACCTTTGACCAGTGATTCAGTCTAAAGCTCAGCAGTGGGCTTTTCTTTGAAGCAATCACGCTGACTTTTGACTGTACAGACTATTTCTTTCAGCAGATATACAGTGGTGCTTGAAAGTTTGTTGTTGTTGTTGAAAGAATTTTCTGTATTTCTGCACAAATGCAACCGAAAACATCATCAGTATTTTGCGAGTCCTAAAACTAGACAATAATAACCCAATTAAACAAATGAGGCAAAAAATAAATAAACGAGGCTACCTGTGGATAGCAGTACAGTGGGTTTTAGCCTTCATTTCATCTCTTTATAAAGAGAGCAATGCAGCAGCACTTTAGTCTTTTCTAAACTTTTTTAAACTTTCATGCTAATACTACCATCATTGTCATCATGCCCGTCGTCTTGTAGCTTGTTAACTAGCCGATCCAATTCTCTGCCATAATTTTATATAAATGGTATATCTGCACTTATATAGCACTTTTATCCAAAGCACTTTACACTGTGTCTCATTCACCCAGACACTCATACACCGATGGTAGCAGAGCTGCCATGCAAGGCGCTAACTTGCTATCAGGAGCAACTCAGAGTTCAGTGTCTTGCCCAAGGACACTCCGGCATGTGGAGTCACCCGGGCCGGGAATCAAACCGCCAACCCTATGATTAGTGGACAACCCACTGTACCACCGGAGCCACAGCCGCCCATATATATAAATATATAAACAATGTATGTTTATATATTATATATATGTAAACTGTATTGTGTGTTCATGTTGCATTTGGTTTGAAGATCTATTTAGTATGAGATATGCGCAAAAACAGAAGAAATCAAATACTTTTTCACAACACTGTATTATACCACAATGTAGTATGAACACAATGGGGCTGCTGTTATAGGAAAATAATCAATGACGGGGTGATGTGATGCAGTCCACTGCAAATCAAAGTCACAATTACCACCCCGAATGTTGATTATTTTCCTTTAACAGCTCAAACGGAACTCTTTTTTCCGCCTTTATACCACGCTTTAACAATTTTTATTTAATGACGAGCGCCCTGTCATACTTGTAGCCCATGTAATGTCGAGGAATGTCAGTGAAACATGCTAATTTCTGTTAGGTCATCACGGGGCAGCTGTGCATCAGGTGGTAGAGTGGCTCAGGTGATCCACTAATCGTAGGGTTGGCGGTTCGATTCCTGGGCCGCGTGACTCCACATACCGAAGTGTCCTTGGGCACGACACTGAACCCCAAGTTGCTCCCGATGGCGAGTTAGCGCCTTGCACGGCAGCTCTGCTTCTGTGAGTGTGTGTGAGAATGAGAACCAGTGTGAAGAGCTTTGGATAAAAGTGCAGAACATTTACACCTCACCAGCATATATTTTTTTCTTCTCTCTCTTGAAGTTAATAAGACAAAACAAACAAAGCGCTCTTGAAGACTCTTCTTTGAGAAAGTTAATTCTGATATTTACAACACACTGACACTGGAGACTTCTTCCATAAGTGTTAAATATAACATACTGTATATGTTCAATTGGTTTGTGCATTCAGAATGTAGCTTTCATGAGAAGTATTGATGTGTTATTGGTCACTAAACAGTTTTTTTCTTTTCTTGACCCTTTACCCAAAATGACTTTGACATCATATAATCATATTTTAAATAACACACAAAGTACATCTGGCTATGAACTGATCTGGCTGGATTAATGTAGATTAAATTGCTGAAACAGCTCTTAGAACTGAAAATTCCTGTAATTCCATCTGATAGAAAAATCCGTTCTCTCTATCAAAGCCTCGGTACCAGGCGTTATTATTGATTTTTGTACTAAATTGTCAGATGATGAACAATGACAATAACCCTTCAGTTCTTACCGTGGAGTCTTGTATAGCTCCCTCATTCTCATTCACATCCTTATCACAGTGCAGTTAAAATCCTCCAGTACGTCCCTTTTCTCACGTGACCGATGATGGAACGACATTACGCACATATTTACACAAATGCTTTTTGGGTCTATTTGTAACACTCAGAAATATTAGTCCATATTTATCCCTGTCTCTCTTTCTCAGAAAGGCACCTACAGTACACTAAATCAGAGCATTCGCTAACAAGGCTCTTAAGCTATTTTCTCCCAAAGTCTCAACAGTAGCTCATTAAAACAACAACATTCTTTAAATCTGAAGGAGTGGATTTATCTGTCACAGCAGAGAAGTGATGCAACGGCTGCCTTGAATACGGTAACCGCACTGACATGAAACACGTTCCTTTCCCACAGATGTTACAGCTGGATCTCATCCATATTATCATGTGTATGATGAAACAAAAAGGAAATTTTAGCCTACTGGAACAAACTTGGGATAGAATCTAGTATCATTAGCTCCATAATTCACAAATACAGATCATTAGATGTTATTTTTGCTCTACTCTTGTTATGTTGAACATGATGGGTCATGATGTCTGGATTGTAAATGCTAAATTAGAGATACTGACAAGAACATACAAGGGAATATGACCAGTCCGTTCCTCTTAATCGGAAAATTCTTAAACTCTTAGGATAGCGGTATATATGTCAATAATTTGTGGTAATAAACTATTTTTTAAATGTACAAAAGTATGTGAAAACTTTCTGACCTAATGTCTCCAGGACTGTATCTAGTTTCTAGTCCAAAGAGCTTTCAGCTAAATAATTTGCATACGTACACGTGATTGGCTGATGATCTGCTACACATGCCGCAATGATTCAAAACACTGACATTCTTCCAAAAGTCTTAAATATACATCTCCTGTCAGAAAAGTTCGCCGTATCAACAGTTACACACACATTTATGTGGAGCATTCATCATAAAAGTCTCTGTGAATGGCGCTACTATAGAAATTATAATGTATTAGAACGAGGACATTAGTATATACCTGTGATTTGTTTTACTGAATCAGATCTGCTGCTATAGAAAATAAATCAAGAGCTTCTGACCAATCAGAATCGAGAATTAAACATTGTTGTGACTTTTTTTTTTTTTTTACTTGGTAAGGTATTATTTTACGCAATGCAAGACAGTACATTTGTGTGTGTGTGAGCGTGTGCGTGTGTGTGTGTGAGAGTTTACGTTTGCGAGCACATGTTTAATGGTGAACTACAGTAAATGAGAATGCCCCTTTGCAACTCCACAAATATTTCGCATTCCCCAGTGAGAGTAAAAGGGAATTGAATGTTGATGTGAATGCTGAATAAGCTGAAGCGGTGATGCCTGACTCGGGAGTGAGCGAGCACTGTCTAATTACAGCTGAGGGGGAGGTTTTAATTGCACTGTGGAGATGGGGTGTATTCAAGACACTACCCATGCTGCATCACTGCCCTCACCCTTGCACTTCTGCAGGATACGCCGGACTTCGTGTAATGAGACAGAAACCCCCCCACACACACACACACACACACACACACACAGGAAGTGAAATGCATACAAATCGTCTGGTCAGAATATCCACCACACGATTAGCTGAGATTACTGTAAAAACATGTGAATGCAGAAAACAAAAACAATAACACTTCAGTGTCGCCACATTAGACTTTAATTTACCACTAATACTGTAAGTATGTGTGTATAAAAACGCTAGCTTCTGTTCTTAAATCTGATTGGCTGTGCCGTGTTCAATATTTGCACACCTGTGACCGCTTCATGGTAATTCAATTCTGAATGAATGCACCAGGTTTTAAGCCAATCAAACCGTTACGCTACAGCCGTTGTTGTGTCAATAGAATATACATCGGTTGCTTAGAAACCAACGTTGACTGTTAACAGTTAGACTACATTTGTGGCGGAAGAATTGTTCACTGTGAATATTATTAATATTTACCACAGTATGGTGTGCATTACAGTGAGTTTACCACAGGTAAGGGGTTTCACGTCATGCACCATTAAAATCACTGCAACATACTGTACCCTGTCGTGGCTTATTGCTTTAATAAGTAGAAAACACCATAGGGCCACTGTTGATATCAGCTATTCAACAAATATTAATCCTCATAAATTCCTCATTCCCAACTACATATATTTTAAATTCCGTTCAAATACTATATTTGTAGTATACTGTATATATTCTACTGTATATACTGTATATAAAATAACAACAACAGCAACAACAACAACAAAAATGCTGTCATTTGACAGACATAAGCTCATTTTCTGTTGATTTTCATGTGTTTCTAGATGTTTCCCAGTTGCAGGGCAGCACTCGCCCTGCCCCATTTACTTCCATGGAGTTATAATTGCACATGGTGATCAATGGGAACTGCAGCAAGCTCTAATAGAGATCCGTAACGGCAGGATTTTTGGAGCCCTATGCTCACTCTATGAACATTGTCAGTGGAGAATGAGCAGCAGATAGGGCAGTTAATGTCGGGGTTGCCAGATTGGGATAGTTTTTAAATACACTTTGGCCACCAAGATCTTGTTTTACTAAATACTGCGTATAAAATCAAATAAATTTTTGCAAAATGGCAAAGTGTACAGTATGTGAAGAATGTGAGGCTGTGATGTACAGAACAATATCTATTGTAAGATATATTGCAATGTTTGGCAGAGAGAAAGGGGAGTATGGGGTGGATAATGTCCGTAGATCAGAAATACATGTGATATATTTTGGATAAATTTCCCTACAGAAAGGCTAAGGAAAAGAGGACACATATCTCCTTTTTCCAGTGAACTTTTTTTTTTGGACTAGTTTCAGGGTTTGTGTGTGGCTTTGGATATGTGCTTGGGCTGGAGATTTTGCTGCAACCTGTCAACGCTGGTTAACCTCAAACACAGATGAACAAAGCTAGACCTAAAACTACTCAAAACGAGCTCGTATAGACTATATGCCGGATGAAACTATGGTGTTGTTTCTCAAATCCCTGTCACAGGGTTGGCTATAACATAAATAAAGTCAAGTGTAAGGACCTCTTGATTTTCTTTGAGGCTATGTTGATATTAATGTTGGCCTGTTCCAGCAAAATCTTTGGTTGCTGGTGAATATTATTAAATATTATCTGAAAATTATTTAGCAACATAGGAGCTTATTCGTGTTTTTGTGAAGTATTGTTTATGGAATTTATTTTGTTGATGTTGTGAGAAATTCTCATATGTAATCTACGTGGATATCCTGTTTACAAGCAGTCTGCTTGATATGTTGGCAATCCTTTAATACGATAAACGTGTCAGACATGATAGGTTTGAATGTAATTGAGTTTGCGCTGTAAAAAAAAGCCGATTGACTGACTCTCATTTTTGAAGTATTATTTCATTATACATGTTGTGTTGAGACTTCACTGAGAGCACTATTAAAGTGGTACGATCAATATATTACTCGTTATACTACAGCAATTTTGCATTCCTGAATCTTATTGGTCGGAAGGTGTTGATTAATCTTCTACAACAGCAGCTCAGACAGTAGTTCCAGCTGTAATTCAATCAAATGACAGGTACATGTGAATGCCCTTGTTTTAATACGTTATCCGTTCTATAGTAACAACTTACACTCTGAATCTTGCATCATTTTTTATTTTTTTTTCCAGAACTGTGACAGATTTTTAAAGATCACCGAACGCATTACCGGAGACTTATTATCGTTATTTATTTCAAATATAATTTCACGCTCCCTTCTCATCACACAAAGGACAATAAAATACAACACGTTATTCTATACTCAATGAACCGATCTGGGATCATTACAAAAAAAAAAAAAAAAAAAAAAAAAAAAAAGCTTGAGTGTGAAAAGCAGCAAGAAGAAACTGGGAGAAAAGTAGGCTGGCATCTGGTCTTGAAATGCATTCATGACATGCTGAAGAGTGACAGAAGGAAAAAGAAAAATAGAAAAAAACACCGCTCCTTTATTGGTGCATGGAAAGGAAGGAACAGTCTCGACCTCCTGCTATGCGGTGTGCAGGTGCTGCTGCTGTGCTCTTTCGCAATCATTTCTTAGCATCTTTACTGTGAAGGAATCAGAAGAATGATCCCACAGATGTTATATAAATCCACTAAGTATTGCGTGCATTATTGGTATTAAAAGTGCTTCTCTTTGAGGAGTGCTTTCCCAGCTAAGGCTTCAAATAATTTTATTTCGCTGCTGATGGAAAGTAAAGTGGGTTTGGGACATTAGCTAGCAGCCTCAGAAGACAGCTCTTAGTCATCTTTCTCTTCAGCATGCAGCCTAATGTCTAATAACTTCCAAATATTATAAACTCTCACAGGAGTGCATCATTATAATAACCATATGGCATTTATCAGCTGTGGTACCCGAGCTCACAAACACAGATGTCAGTGTGAGAATGATATATACTCTATTTCCACATATATACCGTGTAGAGGGGCATGGATAGGTGTGATTTATTATTATAATGATATTTTTTATAGTACAGTATATTACCAGTGCAAACAAGTTATTCTAATTTCTAAGTGCCCATTTTTCAAAGTGTCTTAAAATATTTAATATTTTCTGGCACCATGGGCACTGATTTTCTGGCATGTTCTTTTGTTTACCGGTTCTAGTTTTGTCTCCACCCCTGTGCTGTCATAGTGTGGTTACCCTACTGTGTTCACCTGTACTATGTTTAGTCCTTCCCCTTGGATACAGACTCTGATTCTTGGATTTGACACAATAAAGACATACTCACTTGTATGCTGCCTTTCCATGCTTTCTTTCCTTCTTGTGATTTAATACAGTTAATAATGTTGACATTTCAGCAATGTTGACATTATTTTTATATTATATTAATATTTTTTGTGTGTGTCAGAGGTACATTACATTTTTAAAGCTATAGTCTTAAAATTATTGTATCTCATATCATTATAACGATATCCTACTAGTTTATCACACATAGGTGTTTCTTTTTTCCGCATCAAGCAGGCCTATTTAGGCAGAATTTATCGTTCTTTTAAATCCTTCTGGATAAACAGAGATTAGTGTCTTATAGGTTTCACTCGCTAGCAGTATTAAGGCTAAAAGCTAATAAACCCTTGCGAGGCTGATGTTACACTTTGTAAATGCACCAGTCTCTGGGACTCAACAGTTAAATGCCGAGGTCAAACTGTGAGACTGAGGTTAGGCTTAGAGGAGTGAGGAGGCTTAGAGGAGTGGTTCCACCTCATTAACATTTTATACTAGGTCAAGTCTTGACATGCCAAATTGAATACAGGGTTTTAGTAGATTTTGGGGGGAAACACTTAGTTATTGGAGGACTTTTTTTTTTTTAAGAAGTGGAAATAGAATCCTAATTTAATCTACTGATGTTTATTTTTATCAACAGAATTCATATGCTGATATTTTAGATGTGATGCCAACTTGTAAGTTAATTAAATTATTACTCTTCACTATAATAACATAAATAACATCACATTCTATTATTTTCCCTAGACTAATAAGATAATAGATTGAAAAATGTGCAATGCTTTTGTAATAGTCAATCGTGATGTCCAATCATCAACACGCATGTGATTTTCAAAAAAGGACATCCCGTTTCCATTTTGAATTAAGTATGTTGTGTTTCTGATGTGTTTATTGCTGCAGTCTCCATCCATCCATCCATCCATCAAGTCATGCCACTTTAGACCCACCTGCATCAAAATTCTCATTAACAAAATCCCTATAGGAAGAGAATTCACTCCAATATACCAGGGTTTGTATTCTGTTCATCTTTATATACTTCAAATCCACATTATTTTCCTTTCTCCGTGTTTTCTTGCCTGATCATAATCACAATCATTGTCAGATCTCCAACATAAAAAGGTATGTGTGTGTGTGTGATGTAAGAAATTACACTGCCTGCCTGAAAAGTGTGTTTCATTTGGTTTGATGTGATCAGGAAGGGTTGTAACTCAGGCACCACTTTCATATCAGGAGGCTTGAAACATCACACAAACAAATTATTTAATCATCATAGGTTTGGGGAGAAAAAAGATCCAGACCTCTGGCATAAACACTTATTATTGGAACTCAGAATGGGATATTTGAAGTGAGCCAAAAGCAAGGGCACAATTGTATTGTTATTATTAATAGGGAATTTCAACAGCATTAGATTTCTGATTACACTTTGTCTCAGCAAGATCAGATAAACCTATTTAAATAGCTTACAAGGTTAGAAAGCAAGACCGTAGAGTCTTGGTTTTCCAATGCAAATAAGATAAATATTTTACAACTGCATTAAAACGTGTCCAATTGTCCAGTTTCTGTGATGTTGTGCACACTTTAGTCTCAGATTTCTGTTCTCGACTAACAGGAGTGGAACCTGATGTGATCTTCTCCTGTTGTAGCCCCATGCCCCTGAAGGTTAACCATGTTGAACATTGTGAGATGCTTTTCTGCTCCCCATGGCTACAAATAGTGATTATTTGAGTTATTTCAGTTACTGCAGACTTCCTGTGGAGCCAGTCTGACCATTCTTACTTGACCTCTCTCATCAACAAGGCATTTCCTGTATAAACTCTAGGGTCTATAGCCTGCCATGGATGTCCTGTAGTATACTGTAGGTTGTAATGTGTCACTGCAGTACATTTTATACTAAACATGCCTGAAAATGGAATCCCCATGCTATAGAAGAGGTATATAGGATTGGTTAAGCAACATGTTCTTTTGCAGATGTCTTCTCACTGCTTGCACATGGGGTATTACTACTGTCAAAGGCTTATCAGTTAGTGATAAGGACAAGAGAAGCTGTCACACTTTGATAGACTGGGAAGATCGTTCTGGCTGGGAGATATTGTTGATCATCTCCCCCGAGCTGTCATTTATCTAGCTGAGGCTGCAGACATTGATCACGCTGTATAAGCCCTAGGGTTAATGTCTTAATATCTCATGGCCTGGAACTCCAGGAGAGGAGAACAAGCTGATGAAAAGACCTGGTGTGAAGCAGACTGAAAGAAGTTGAGTTCAGATGAACTCAATGGGTGAATGGGAGGTGAATGGGAGTTGAAGGGAACAGATGAGATGAGAGCTAAAAGATGTATAGAGAGTTGGTGTGTAGGTATTAACGGAGCAGACTGACTCAGAAGAAGGTTTCGTGGGCAAACCTCTGCATCCGTTTCCACCCTGGGCGCTGCATCAGTCAGGACGAGATAAGAAAGCCTGAGGAGTTGTGGAGAATTGGGAAGGGAATGAGAGGAGAGAGGTGATATTTATGATACAGATATGTGACACAAGCCACCCAAAGGCAAAGGCATGCGTGGAGAAAGTCTGAATGTGAGAATATTCATGATCATTCTTTCTCAGTTTTTAGCCTTTGAAATCATTCAGTACACACAGATGCTTTCCCTAACCCCCCAAGCACCCCCCCTCCCACCGGCTACCCGAAGACACTTATCACACCCTGCTCCGCACCACACGCCATTCAAGCCTTTCAAACAGCTTGATTAAGACTCCTTAGTCCTGGCACGCAGGTGGTGAAATACACTTCCACTGGCTGTCCAAACAGTTCAGCCACCGGATCTCTTCTAATCAATTTTAAACTAAAGTCTAGACTAAAGACCCACCTCTTCACCAAGCACTCCTGTACAACATTTATTTATGATGTGCTGGCACTTTCATGTCTGGTTTTCTCTCAAGGTTTCCAAGGGGATGGTGGTGTCATTCATATTTAATTTAAAAAAAATATATATATATATATATATATTTCTGGTTTATGCCACGATCAGTTTGGGTTTAAATCTGAAGGCAGATAAGAATCCATTCAAACATCCATCCATTTCCATACCACTTGTTCTACACAGTGTCGCAGGGTCACCTGGAGCCTATCCCAGGAAAGTGGGGGACATGCCAAGCCATCACAAGGCACAATCTCACACACATTCTCACACCACAAACAATTTGGAAATGATAATCAACCTACAATGGATGTTTTTGGACTTGAGGAGGAAACCGGCTTACTCTGAGAAAACACCTGAAGCACAGATAGAACATACAAGCAAGTTGGATGCGTAGTTCGAACCAACCCTGGAGGTGCGAGGCAAATATGCTACTCACTAAGCCACAATGAAGTCATCCGAATGCGGATACAGATAAGACTATTTCTTATAATATTTAACAGATACAGAAACATACACAGATGCAGGCATAGACAGTGTTATTGCATTAAAAGTAAAATAGAGACCTGCAGTATTTATCCTCAACTATGCCTTTCAAACATCCAGCAAAACAGTATTGTGCACTTTTGCAAAAATGTCCTTTTCAAGCATAAAATGGAATGTTTCCAGACCTGGTTATATATATATATATATATATTTTTTTTTTTTACCAACGAGGAAATCAATACAAGTCCATCATCTCTTTCCTGCCTTTATTTGCCATCCCTTCTCTATAGCTTCTTCTCTATTTGCATAGATCAGGCTAGAATATCGCTCTCATCCTTTTTATTACTGCATCTCTCTCGTATTCTTTTTTTTTCATTCAGAGTTGCTTTCTTTTGTCAATATGCCATGTATGAATTTGGTTCTAAGCATACTTTTACCATTGTTATCATCTTGGACACTCACCCACTCATTCACAAACGCACATGCGCACACACGCGAGCAAACGAACACACACACACACACACACACCTAAAATACAGAAGCTCCCACAGTGATGGCCATATGAGCCATCTGCCAGCCAGATGGAGAATAACTAAACGCAGACAATCTCAGTGCTGTTTATCGCTTTTTAATTATATAATTCTAAGCTTTAGTCAAGTAACTGTAATTATCCATGCTGCATGTCTTTCATGCCCTCATGCATGTCCTTGATTCCATTACAGTTTTTAATTTTTATTTTTTTTATGATTGCTTAAGCACAATTTTGAAAACAGGGCTCATTTTGTCAAAACACTACACCACAATTCACACAACCACACACACAAGTATGGCACAGTTTGGCACACACACATAGTTCATACGATCTGATTCCGTTTGAACCAGTTAGCCACTGCTGTGCTCAATCTAGAGATATTGTTAGAGTAAAGTACATGAATATATTGACCAAACACGACACACAAGACCAGTACTGCACGCTGATGAAAACATTTATTTCTCTCCACATTGTAAAATCAGTCAATACATCCGTGCATTTCCAGAGGTTGCATTTTGCACAGAAAATCAGAATAGAACATATTCTAATACAGTACATGAACACAGCAAAAAACATTTGTGGAGACAAAAAAAAAAGAAAGCATGATTTTAAAAGATTAAAATAAAAACCTTAGCATCATCTCTTCGCCTAGCTGGATCTTGCCGTAGCACATCACAGGCTATGTCCTCTCTCACAAGAATGTGATGGGATTATCTTCTTGAATGGCAAATCCATCCCTGCACAGACCCTTCACCAATTAGGTTGCAAGCCTCCTCCATATCTTGAATGAGGAACCGGGGGACACCTTAAACCGGGGACACCTCCAAGCTCTCAGAGCACATAGGCATGCGTGACACTGATTACTTTCAGGGGTTTCGTCCTTGGATGAAACCCTGACTTTCAGCCACAACGGAACAATCTCATGTGCAATTGGCCCAACTGTATGATGTTCACTGCTGCTGCCGTAAGCCCCCAAAGTCTCCATAGAGACTGGATGGGGATGCCCAGACTTCAACTTGCTCAATGTTAATAGGATTGCCCTATGTTTGTTGGGGATAGACACGCCCTCATTGTATTCTAATCCCATGTAACCATTAGAAAAGTCACTCTCGACTGGAGAAGCAACTTTCTCTGAGGTTCAACCTGAGCCCCAAGCTCATCACGCGGGTCAGAACAACTTCTCGATGTTCAATTGCCAAGTTCCTGGACCACGCTAGAATTAACCAGTTGTCCAGGTAGTTTTGCACACAGATGCCCTGAAGTCACAAAGGAGCCAGCGTGGCATCCATGCGCTTAATGAAGGTGCAAGGGGACGCAAACCTCAGGAACTTCCTGTACTGTGATGTACAAAGAGTACAATTCAATTGACTGGTAAACCTGCAACACTGCCATTGTATGCCGGGATCCACAAGCAAGATCTGCTGCTGCATATGCTTTCCACCAATCAATGCTGAGGTGTCTTACGTGGCCTGGATGGCAAAGCCAGCATCCCTGAATTTGCTGCCTTCAATGGAGCGAGGTGGTTCACAAGTCCATCCTCCACCTTCGGTATAGCAATATAGCCTATTACTATTTTAGTAGTACTGTCTGTCCACCACGATGGCTGAATAATCAGATGTTGCTGGGTTATAAATACAGCTTTCCCCAGAAGCGTGACACTTCATGGTGCACTTCTGGGAAAAAGGGGAGTTATCTCTGGTATGAGGGAGCACTATACTTCTCACTGGCTCCCCCCTCTGGCTCCTTGGAGTGGTTGACTCTCCATACTAGAGGAAGAAGACACTTCACTCCAAAACCTGGAACTAGAGAGTCGGATCCAGAGGAAAGAGCGGGATATAAAGCAGATTCACTATAACAGGTCCTTAAGATGACATTGGTATTCTCAATGATTTGACTTCTGTCCACTCACTGGATGTTTTTTTTTTGTTAGTTTTTTTGCACCATTCTGTGTGAACTCTATAGACCATTGTGCGTGGAAATCAAAGGAGATCAGCAGTTTATTTTCATCCCATCAACGATGCTACGGCCAACGCCACTGAAATCACATTTTTGCCCTGTTCTGATGTTTGATATGAACATTAACTGATGCCCTTGTCTTCATCTATCTGCATTTTATGTATTGCACTGCCATCACATGATTGGCTAATTGAATAATTGCAAAAATGAGATGTACAGGTGTTACAAATAAGCCTTCACTGAGTGTATTAATGGTCCTGTTTTAGAGATGTGGGTTCAGCATGTCACTGGATTAAAAAGTGTTACACAAAATGAATGGCTTCATATTTGATTTATAGTGTAATGCAAATATGCACAAGCCCCAAACGTATATCGCACTCTATATTCACCTCTTCTATGTTAATCACTTTAATATCAGCTTTGGGTGAGGGGTGGTGCCACTGTAGACAAATGTGCCTAGAACAAAACCTGGCTTCTCTGCTCTATATAGTGTCAGAATAGGATGCTTCCGAACATCAATTAAAGCAGCTTTACGTAAAAACTTTGCTGCAATTGGATCAGTTTGAGTCATGCTGTCAATAATTACAGAACCAGATAAATCAAAGGCAGACCCGGTACAGTAAGTGGATTTTAAAGGCACTTTCAAACCTCTTAGTCCATTTGTTAAATTGATCATTTGGTTTGTTAGCTATTTGGTTTGGTTTGATTTCAAAAAGGTCAACAAACGCTTGCCTGGTTTGCATAGAAATCACATGAAACACATTTTGTAGATCACATCCAGTGTTCATTTTCTCTTTTTGTTCATCCAAGTCTCTAGAACGCGTAGCATTTATGTAGCACTGCAGCTCGAGGCTCAAATTGGTTTTTGCAGCTCACATCTTCAAATGAAAATGCTGGCAGCAATTATTAAAATTGGTAAAAAAAATAAAAATAAATTCATGTTTCATTCATGTTTTGAAAACACATGTAATCTCTTGATTATTAAGTTTTGGCAGCTTTTAGTCTTAAAATTCATGGTCTTAAATTCGTTATTTAAATTCATGGTCTCTTTAACAAGGTGCAATCTTTCCTAAGCCTTTTTCATTATTCGTATTGGCAAAATGAATGTTTTGCATCACCATCAGAGATGCATTTAATAATGTACCATTTCCTATGTTACATAACTTTATAAAAGTTTTTTTTTTTTTCCACGTGTCCACGTGTCAACAGTATAAAAGCTCAAGCTAGAATTATGTTAGTGCGACAAAACAGTAGAATGGATTTCTCAAACGATTACACATACAGCATCGCTGATCTAAAAAAAAAAATAAAAGAATAAAAAATCCCATCTCTGATGAGTATGAATATGACAGCATGTCTCATTAACATTACTTTCCCTTCTTTTCAGTTCCCTTTGTTCTCTCTAATCTCTCATTAAAAATTGGTTCCTACAGCCAACACAGCCCTGGTGACCTTACTCATGTAAGCAATAATAACAGCACTGGTATGATAAATTAATCTTTTTGAGTGAGGCTGCTTTAAAGTGCAGCACAGCTGGGGGTTCAGAGTTCACAGATTATTCTGACGGGGAAAAAAAGACCTTTCACTTCAACCTACTTCTATTGATGTTTGGGCAGCACAGGTTCGTTGCGCAGGGAAAGTGAAGTATCCTGAATCCTGTCCAAATGATTCACTCTGATGAAGTGTTTTTAGACTTGTTGGAAAGGTTACACTATAATATGTGATTCAGTTTGGGTTATTTTTTGCAGTGTCATATCATCTTTATCATCATTCATCGTTTTTTTTTTTTTACTTATAATCTTACATATTATCTGAAAGATATGATTAGCATGATTAAAAAAATAATAGTTTAGGCCATGGCTTTAGCAGAAGTGTATCAAGTAGCTGAGAAAACCCTGTTTGGTAAACTGAATTCTGGTCCAGAACGCTTGTTTGTGGTTGGATGGGACACAAGTCACATGACATATATTTTATATATAGTATACTGAACTCTACGAGCTGCCATAGATCCTTGGGGCGGAGTTTCATAAACATCAATGGGAATGAGGAGACAGGCTGGGCTCAAGATGTAAAAAAAAAAATTAAATAAAAAATTCTTAAAATGTCGAACCCACATACTTGAGCAATACAGACCTAATCTAAAAAAATAAATAAGCATACATATTGCACCTTTAAGCAAAGTTGTTTTTTAAGCATTTTTGATTTACACAATATTTAAAACCTTATGCATTTACAATAGTAATCAAGGAAGTGCAGAATCAATTAGTTGATCAAAATTATTATGATAATCATTCTCTTTCATGCAATTATCCAATCAGTCAATCAGCTCAATGCATAAAATCATGCAGTTACAGCTCAGGATCTTTAGTTAATATTAGCATCGACATCATAAAGGTCAGAGGAGAATGACCAGGTTTGTTCAAGCTGACAGGACAGTTACAGTAACTCTAATATCCATTCTTTACAACGATGCTGAGAAGAGAAAGCATCCAACATTTCAAAGATTGAGGCAGATGGGCTACACAAGCAGAAGACCACCGCAGGTTCCACTCGTGTCAGCCAAGAACAAAAATCGGAGGCTACAGCGAGCACAGACTCACTGTAAAGGGAGTGGAAAATGGAAAGTGGAAGAAAAAAAAATATGTCCCCTGGCCTTTTTGCATATGCTTTAAGATTAAAACAAAGGCATAATGGTATATGACTTAATGTTAATACTATTTTTTATTTCTTTGGGTCCTTTGAGATTACAGTGGTCCTGAGGAATTCCGATAAACAAGAGATCTTCATTTCACTTCATTTCATATAAGTGGAGTCATCAAAACTATAAAATCTACCCTAGCTTGCCATAACCTTAGCAGTTACTAATTTTCATAAGGGTTGGATTGTGGAAATTCTTTACATTTGTGAGACTGTGTAATTACGTTTGTCTGGACAGCAACAATACGGGTATTGATTCGCTAATTAAACAAACAATAGGACACTGCGGCTGCAGCCGTTATTGTTTAAAATCAGATTTATTCTGTACCACATACTACTGTGCCAGAACCACACACACACACACACACACACACACACACACACAACACACTCCTGCTCTCTGTGGGGAGCTGTGAACCAGTAGTCCATGACTAATTCCACAGACCCAGTTTGAACAATACAATCTGTCCTGTAGGACACAGCAATGGAGAGAGGGAGAGAGAGAGAGAGAGAGAGAGAGAGAGAGAGAGAGAGGGATGCGGGGATGAAGAGAGGGCTGAGGATTCTGCAGAACACAAATAATAACACTAATATCTCCCTAAACACTAAAATTTATCACCTCATGAGAAATTCCTCTCACATGCAGGCACTTGTTTAACATTCAGATGCCCGTTTTTGATACATAGGTTTAACAGTAAAAACAAAGTGCACACACACACACACACACACACACACACACACAAACCAGCTTAAAACGTTTCAAATAGATATGCTTTATATCATTTTTCGCATGGATCGAGTAGAATGTTGTGCAATGTGCACTTATCATTGCAACTGTACAGACCTACAAGAAATCTGATTCGGCCGTTACTACTAGTAAGACCTATCAGCTTGACCTCCTGGTGAAACACACAAAATGTTGCTATACTGTATGTACTTCGGGTAGTCGGGGGTCCTGCTCCAGTCCAAAGACATGTGCTGTAGGCTGTTTGGCATCTCTAAATTGTCCAAAATGCGAGAATGTCCCTGGATAGGCTCCCTGCGTAGGAGAAGCTGTACAGAAAATGGATGTATGGATATTCCATGTTATTTTCTTCACTACTATTATCCATCCATCCATCTTCTATACCGCTTATCCTTTTCAGGGTCACGGGGAACCTGGAGCCTATCCCAGGGAGCATCGGGCACAAGGCAGGGTACACCCTGGACAGGGTGCCAGTCCATCGCAGGGTACAATCACATACACACTCACACACCCATTCATACACTACGGACACTTTGGACATGACAATCAGCTTATCATGCATGTCTTTGGACTGGGGGAGGAAACCGGAGTACCCGGAGGAAACCCCCGCAGCACGGGGAGAAATGCGAACTCCGCACACAGAGGGTCACGGTGGGAATCAAACCCCCGACCCTGGAGGTGTGAGGCGAACTTGCTAACCACTAAGCCCCCACTACTATAACACTGATTACTAATTTCTGTTAATGCCATCTCATTATCTGCACAAGCCCAGATCACCTGCTTGATGACATAAGCAGAACATAGTCATTTTCATTAATTGGGATCTTCACTGTATAATCCGACACAGAGTCTGTTATAGAATCCAGACAAGACTTTATTGAGATCTTAATCTTCAAAAAATAGCTGTAATCTCACATTCGAAAACCGTCTTAAAGGTACAACACTGTCTTTCTGCGAACACGAATGTAGTTCATGTATACTAACCATTGCTCATTTCTGTTATTATAAATTCCCTCTACATATTAAGTTCTCCTCATGTGCAAGCATGATGGAAATGTAAATCCAAGGATTTCTGAGGTTGAACCACAAGTACTCGGGCAGAGTAGGGCAATCGTCTTCTCCGCCTTCTTCAAATCCACATGAATATTACAAGACTTGCAAATGAGCTCTTACTTCTAAATTAATAACCTTGGCAGTGATTATGATAGTGGTGCTTAGGATGATGGCAATCCGATGATTATAGGGTAATTACATCCAAAACGGCTAGACATCCAATCAGCGTTCATACGGAACTGATGCGCTCGTTAAATTGTTCTTTCTTTTTTTTTTTTTTTAAATCATTTGTTATCATTATTGGTGAGGGAAGACTGCTCAAATGAAGGCTGTGCAAAGGCTGTGATGTGCACGCTTAGTATACGCTGTGTGCTTTTGTATTAATTATTGCTTCAAGTAAAATGCAGACAAGGATAAGCAAGTTGTGCAGCCAGTGTGGGAAATAAATAAGAGATTACAGTTAGGTTCTAGTTGCTGTTTAATTAAGAGTATAATTAATATCCTGTAGGCTGAACTGACTTTGGGTTTTATGTGTGAGGAATGAATAAACAGTGCAGTGCACAAGTCTCACCTTCCTGCTTGAGTGCATAGATTTGTACATAAGAACTGCTGTCTTACTCACAATCTGCTCATACTGAGTATTTTTCATCTCACTTACTACTGTTTGACTTACAAGTATCTAGCTGTAGAATGATATATAATCCCACATCACCCAAAAGAAGATGGACTTCCTTCTGGTTCTTCCTCATGTCATTGCTCCAATCATCCCTGTCATTTGCTCATTAGGAATCCAAATCTACATCTGGATTTTCATAAAGCTTTTTCTTTAATTTTTTCTATGCTCCCTTCCAATGCAACAAATTACCAACAAGACTTTGAAGGCATTCCTGCTTTTGTCCCATCGTTCTCTTTTCCAGGTGAACCACCTCTTGGTGATAAATACCACTAGCAACATATGATCTGAGGGGTAATTCTGATCCCTCCTGCGACACTGCGTTGGAACAGAAGGTCAGAGCCTTTTCAAATACTGTCTAAAATATACTCCATTTGTGGCATTTGCTATACTATTTATTTCCAATATGCATCAAGCTTGAAGTGCAGTTAACTTACTGCTATTAATATTTCCTGAGTTAAGCTTAAACTCAGGGCAGTAAACAAGACCACCATTTTCAGGTCTAAGACAAGACCGGGACTAGCCAAAATCGAGTCAATGCCAAGATTTAAGGGGACAACAGCAAGTAATAATCCATCAAATCCTTTTTTTGAGGCCAAGCTTTTACTTCAAGTAGTTGGCTTCACTCAAGATTGCATTAGTGATTAGGTTATTTTTTTTTCTCTAAAAGACGGAATTACCTTTTTTTTTGTCCAAACTTTGTACACTTGAAAGAAAAAAAAAAAACACACACAAAGCCTATATTTTGCAAGACCAATGCTTAAGAGCAATACAAGTGCAAGTACAAATACTGGTCTTGGAAACAAGTCCTACAGCCCTAATTATGATAATGGGAGGCAGGACGCAGGTGAATAAAATCGCTGTGCTGTTATTATATGGGGTCCAGGAATCATGATCAAGAATAGGACCAGGGGTCAAAGTGCAGGCAGACAGGATAATTACAGGCATTTACAAATCCATAGATCAAAATAAACAGGCACAAGTTAAAAAAAAAAAAAAAAAAATAAATAAAAGAGAAACATGTAACTATGGCTTTGTAAGGTACAAAACATTTGACTTTGCTTTTTTTTCTACAAAGAAACATCAGGGTCTAAATAATGATAATCAGTCTTTATTTAGCACGTATACATTACAGCACAGTGAAATTCTTTCTTCACGTACCCCAGCATGCCAGGCAGTTAGGGTCAGACATGATACAGCGCACCTGGAGCAAAGAGGGTTAAGTGCCTTGCTCAAGTGCCCAACAGTGGCAGTTTGAACCCTCAACCCTCAAAAGCCACCACTGCCCCAATAACAGACGAACATTTCAGTGCTCGTACGTACCAGGTGCGAAAACACCTTAGTATAAACGTATAAAATTATTCAAAATCAGCTTATAGTGTATGAACTTGGGCAAATGAATGAACTTAACTCCTATTTGAGGATGAATTCATCTTGGAACATTGACTTCAAGTGAAATTTGTGGCTCAGTGGTTATGTAGCAGCTCAAGTACATCTCAAGACATAATGCTCAGGGAGAAGACCATCAGACTGTGAAAGAAAATAAAAAATTGCTTTTAGTGAGGTGTAACAAGCCATTTTGTTAACACGAGGAAATGTCCTTGCGTATTAGCAACATGCTTGTGTACAAGAAGGACAATATAAAGGACGGGGACACTATACAGTAAAAACAGCACCATCTGTCGGATGAGACATTAAACCGAGGTCCTGACTCTCTGTGGTCATTAAAAATCCCAGGACACTTATGGTAAAAGAGTAGGTGTATAACCCCGGTGTCCTGGCGAAATTCCCCCATTGGCCCTTCTCTATCATGGCCCCCTAATAATCTCCATCTCTCAATTAGCTACATCACTCTCCTCTCCACTAATAGCTGCTGTGTGGTGGGCGTTCTAGCGCACTATGGCTGCCGACGCTTTGAGTGTCTAGAAAAGTGCAATTTAAATGTAAGGAATTATTATTATTATTCCAATTTACAGACAATTGTAATGCAACCACGGTCATAGCAGAGTTGCTGTTACTACCCTAAAACGTACTATTTTTCAATAACATTCATTCATCTCCAATAACTGCTTCATCCTGGTCAGGGTCATGGTGGGTCTGGAGCCTATCCCAGGAACACTGGGAACAAGGTGAGAAAACCGGATGGAATGGAAGTTCACCGTAAGGGTTACATTGTCAATCTGTTTACTTGCATGTTTTTGGACAGTGGGAGGAAACTGGAGAACCAGGTAAACCCATGTTATACTTTCTTTCCAATTACAGAGCATCACACAGAACAGGATGGTTTCTCTTTTGAGTCTGGTTCCTTTCATGGTTTCTTCCTAATGCCATCTCAGGAAGTTTTTCCCCCATCACTGTCATCTCTGGTTTGCTTATTAGGGATCTGCTTTGTGACAGCGTCTATTGTTAAAAGCTGACAGGAATTGAAATTGAACCTAAGAAACCTGCCAAACTTTAATGGCCTACGTAAGCAGAGAAAAGTTTCACTGAACAGTTGACTTCACTGTCAAAAGTTTCATGCTTACCGTATTTGACCCAAGTCTCTGTGGTATTTGCTTCTGATCATGGACTAGAATGTGTCTTATCACAGCTGCATCCAGACAACACACAGTGTGCTATAGCAGTTGTCTCTCACACAGTGTAGTCTACAGAGAGAAAATATTCAGGACTTGAAAAAGAAGTGCTTGTGTGTGAACAGTCTGTCGAGACATCGCTTCAGTCTCAGAAATGCTGACCACAGCACGGCAAGAAAAGAATGGCAAAAGCTGAGGATTGCATAGTTGTCAGACTTACCAGCCTGACAAACAATTCATTGACTGATACACTCTGGTGTTATTAACTTCATTGCTCTGAATTGGAAACTGCTGAGCCTGAGCTGAATATCTCAAAAATATCTCAGAACAGTGTGTACAAATTCACAGTGGATGACCCAGATTGAATACTGTGATCTCACTGTGTCTGTCAGTTGACTCAACAGTAAAGATGCTACAACCTGAAAATTTCATGGTATGATAAGTAAGCCTAAAATATCAAGGTTCCATGGCATCACTATATTATTCCAGCCATCCATTTCCCATACCGCTTATCTTACACAGGGTCACAGGGGAGCCTAGAGCCTATCCCAGGGAACTGGACAGGGTCCCAACCCATCTCAGAGCACAATTGCACACACCACAGACAATTTGGAAATGCCAATCAGCCTACAATGCACGTCTTTGATTGGGACTGCGGGAGGAATCTGGAGTAGCTGAAGGAAACCCCTGAAGGACATGCAAGCTCTGCACACACAAGGATTCGTTCCCCCTAACCCTGGAGGTGTGAGGCAAATGTGCCAACCACTAAGCCTTGTGCCACCCACTGTATTAAGCAACAACAGTAGTGTCTTTGGCTGTCCTTGTTAACATTGACCAAAAGGAAAAATGAACAAATTCCCTTATTTTAATTTGTTCTTAAAAAGATATCACTGAGAATGAATTTTCCATCGAATCTCAATGTCAGTATTTATCATAGCATCGTAATATGCTTAAAGAGAGCACGGCTGCCAAAAATCAATAGTTATTTCTTTTTGTTTTGTTCAGCAATGACATGTTCTCCTGGGCATTTGACGATAAAGTGGCAGCAGAGGTAGCAATGGAATGTATTTACAGCAGTAGAGGATTACATAGCTAGAGGCTTTCCAATGCAGTTGCATTCCCTGCATTGAGAAATACAGGTAGCTGTAGTATGATTTAGGGTGAGCCCAGAAAAAATACAACTTAGATTCTTAGGGGAGTCATAGCTGGACAAAAAAAGGGATGAGAACCACTAAACTCAGGTAACAAACAAACAGATAGATAGTAATAGATGGAAAAAGTCAATAGCGAGGTATCTTTCTGATCACACACTGTGGCTAATAAAATCATGCTGTGTAACAACCCTACTCAAAAGTAGTCTTGTGTGGGTCACGTTTGGTACTCATTGCAACTGTAGATTGTACATCTGGTGCAGAAAGCATGAACAGGGATGTAGAGACTGAGAGAACTCTACTGCTCTCTATACATAGACAATCTTATTGATTTAGTCGAAGTACCCATCCCCCATGGAACTGGTAACCCTTTATAACAGCTCATTTCAAAAGGTCACAGTGGATAGGATCGTTTGAGACCGAATCAGGCTTGACTTTGAAGCAAGTGTCTGGAAGTCAGCATTCACATCTAGTGTAACCTCAAACATGGCCATGTCCTTTCTGTCTACTGTTTTGTCATTGAGAAAATCCACACACTCTCCAGAAGAGTCCAGGAAGAAAGTCCCTAGTGAAAGGGCAAAAACAAGCAATAAACCCTGATCAAACACTGCCCCACTGTCTCAAGTCATGTTTTTAAATGAACTGTTTTGTAATTATTACTTGCCCAACTTTAACGTCCCAATTTTCTAGTGACATTGTTGTCTATCGGCGCATTAATTGACTTGATAATAAGGAACCGCAATGTTGCTCTATTCCCATTAGTAATGCTTAACACAACTAGCCAGATTTCAAACATGATTAATGAGGGAAGAGCTTTGGATACTGTGCATTGTGCTACTCGCTATTTGATTAGGGTACATTGAAACCTGTGAAGGCTTACTTACAAAAGTGTGGATAACTAATAGTATGAGTATGGCAGAATGTGGCAGAAAGTTACCTTTTAATGCTGAACCATTGTTGATTAGAAGAATAAGATGCCTTTATTCATCGCATATACTGTACATTACAGCACTGTGAAATTCTTTTTTCGGACATCTCAGTTTGTTAGGAAGCTGAGGTCAGAGTGCTGGTCATCCAGCACGGGTCTTGCTCAAGGGCCAAACAGTGTAGGCTGGCGGCTGACCCTGTGCTCTGACCCCATTCTCTTAACCTGCTGGGGTATTGGAAGAAAAGAATTTCACAGTGCATGTGTTTGTGATCAATAAAGACTCATTATCATTATAAACAGATTCCTTTCTAACTTCCAGTTTAAGTACATTGAATTGTTTAAGGGAAGCTATTTGAGGAGATGTATTAAAGATATACACATTTCGCATGTCTGTGTAATTGGTTCGCATCCCTGTAAATAAACAATTATGCCTGACTTTGTAGAATGACTTTTCTAATGATTGTATAGGCTGCATTGATTATTCTGCACACCACATCACTGATATTCACAGGCTTGTCTTCAGTATTCTACAGCCTAGTATTTATATATAAATTAATGTGTAGCATATAAACACTTGTAACCATGGTAATATATAGATACAGTTGCATACAGTAGTTAAACTCACTGCTTCATTATTAGTAGAGGCACTGAACCGATGCAGGTAATTCATACATGTACAATCTCTCTCTCTCTCTCTCTCTCTCTCTCTCTCTCTCTCTCTCTCTCTTCTTGCTCTCTCTCTCCCACTCTCTCTAATAAATATTTATCATAATTCATTCAAATAACTATATCTTATCGCACTACCTTATCTCGGTGTATGATCTAACCTGCATATATAATAACTAACTGTAATTTTTACCTTTCAAATCAAATTTTGCACTGCAAACATCAGAGACAGCTTGCGTCTACATCAAGCATTGGAATTGTTTAATGCACACCTAGCCGTGGATTATCCTTTACTTAATAAACACTTTTCGACCAATCAGACTTGAGAATCAGAATCTAATTTATATCTAGATTATAAATGATTTGGATTTGGAGGAACATAGTGTTTTTAGTGTTCAACCAAAAAATTAAGTCAAGGTATAAATAAGGACGTAAGATTGTAAAGATTTCACAGGCTTAACACTAAACTGACAGTTAAAATTATTATTTAAGCTGAGTATTTTGGACAAGGATTTAGTAAGACTGTTTACTCAGCTACTCCCAGGTCTGCCCTGTGTGCAAGTCCACATTAAAAATGGCTGATTGTGTCTGAATGGCAGGATAAGGGGTTTTCAGAGAGCTCAGGCCTGCCACAGGTGTTTTATGTGCTGTACTTTGGAGCTCAGGAGGTCCATTTAAATCAGATCAATAATGTTTCTAGTTTCTAAGTACCATCCATCAGCCATCCCACTGCTTCACCTTTAACTCTCTTTGTTTGGGCTTTAAGGTCAATTACACGTACATGTACACACATGCGTACAAAAGAGAGCTGGGTCATGAAACATTGGATTCCGCAAAAAAAATGACCCATGCACACAAAATGGAAAGCAGTGTGCTGTATGCTCGATAATAATCATGATGCTGTCATGAATAGCATGTATCCAAATGACAAAAAGTAGTAAGACTATCAGTCTCACAGCAGCACCGAGCCACTTGTTTCCCACTGATGTTCTGTCTATTTATACTGCCTGACACAAAAAGCTCACAGCACAGCCAGCTCCTGAAATCAACTGACACAGAAATCAATTTGTTTGCATGAGAGAGCAGTCCATGAGTGCGTAAGTAGATTTAGGCAAAGCTGAGAGGAAAAAAAAAGAGAGCTATTTGGATGGAGAGATAGGGAGGGAGTCCTGTATGACTTATGCGCGCACTACAAACAAGTAGGGAGTCTAACTGTGCTGTTCTGGAGTGCTTCTCTGAGCCAAGTCGAAGTCCTCTGAAGTCATGAGCTTTGTGTCCCCAAATATAAAATGTGAGATAAATGTGTGTTGAGGGATTATGGGAAAGAGCAGACAAGCAGAAAACAGGCAGTAAAGCATGGTGCTGAGTTGCGGATCATTTGTTGTACTAGAAGGCTTTGAAATAATGAACATTTTTTTGTTAGGTGCAGTTTTTTTGTCTTGTTTTTACATGAACCGTGCCACTTTGCCCTTGGAAACACTGGAAAACACTGACGAAATATCCGCGCTGCTGAAAAAGAAGTCTTTTTTGTTGATAAATTATAACAACAGACGATTTTTAATCGACTCCTGCACTTCTACAGTTCCTCAACCTCAGCTACATCTCTCAACCAGACCAATCTTTTAACACAAATACAGTAAGTCTTTCCAAAGTCAGGGAACTTTTACTCATAGATGACAACAATAGCCATAGTTTGGTACCTTTATTTCTGAGGGTATCCACTAGACCAGCGGTCCCCAACCTTTTTTGCGCCACGGACCGGTTTAATATCAGACAGTATTTTCACGGACCGGCCTTTAAGGTGTGGCGGTTAAATACAACTAAATAAAATGATAGGACCGGCATAAAAACTGGGCGTATTTTTAAAATCTAATAATAAACGTGAATCCAATGTGAAATCGCAACTTTATTAGCAGCGTCCTCGTAACATCCTCTCTCCCCCTTAACGCGCTCTGGTCTCTATGGTAAGGTTTCAACGGATCACGTGACCGAGACAAGCGTCTTGACATGCGTCAAGAGTGAGTCGTAGAAGGATGGAACGGAGAGAATCCGGTCATTTTTCAGATCCAGATAATAAATAAAACGGAAATAATGTAAGTTATTTATTCTTTTTGTGCGGCCCGGTACCAAATGACCCACGGACCGGTCCGCGGACCGAGGGTTGGGGACCGCTGCACTAGACAACATAGCACTTAATATAAATAATTTTAGTTAATATTCCCAAAAATGTTATTCTATATTGAGAGGATTCTAGTTGAATTAGAATTGCTGGACTCCATGACAAAATTTCTTCTTACAGTTTTTGGAGTACGCCAGTCGCTAGATCTTTCATATTATCCACACTATACTGTTAGGTTGCCTTAATTATTCCCAAAAGTATATGAACTTGCTTGACACAAGACTTCATTCAGATTCTTGTCTGAGTTATGTCAGAGACTCTGCTTGGCTCGTTAGCGATCTACAAGATGATGAGTGTGACAGCATTGATGTCGGTATTAGTATGAAAATAGATTCTGATCTGTTTGAGCAGAGTGTACAGATGAGCAGGTGAAAACGCTGGACCGACGCAAAAGAACTAAAGCGCCGCTGCATCAATCCCTTTCGGTAGAGATGAAGCGAGGGCTAAATCCCAGGTAGCTGAAGTGCATTGTAGGTATGTAATGTCGGAAACTATCAGCGAGTGAAAACGGACCGACATGTCGAGGAAAGAAGTTTAAACTACAAACTCAGAATTTTATTCCGAAATAAATCTTGGATGCCGCGAGAGATCACATAGTAATTATGAAGATTAATGTGCGCGTCTTTCATGGAGGATTTTTACTTTAACTGAACAATCAGTTTCCTCTTCCGCTGTAATGCTCTTAAACTGTGTGATTGAATGATGTCCTGAGAAATCAGAGATATGAATTTGTCCAATTATGCTCTCTAAAAAAGCATGGCATGAGATTTATGCTGTAAAAATGAGTGACAGTTAATTACACTTCCGGCACGACGGCCCAATAGCGTCCATCTCGCTGTGGATTAATCTGCTTCTGTACTAAATAATTTCTTCTTTTATTTTGTTTTTGACATTATCTTCATCTTCCCTCCTAATCAGCTTTATTCCAGCGCCAAAAATCGGAAATAAACCAAGGCTTAAAGGTACAATTCATATAATACGAAGGTAGGACTAGTGTGGCGTTTGATTATTGCTTTATTTTGATTAACAGTCTATAAATTGAGGTTTTTCTATGAAATTACCAGAGCAACTCAGGTCACTCATGTCTAGTTAAATTAGCCCTTATTCACGCTGTCCTCAATCATAATATTTAATCCAGTAAAGTTATAACAAAATTCACTGCATAAAAAGATTAAATATTCGCATATCACAGTGTAGTTGAATTCTCAAATATAATTGAATAGATGGTGATTATTTTCTGGCTGTATATTATATTAATGCATTTATTCTAATATTTTACTGTTTCTATACTAGCAGTTCATACAGTATACAGGAACTTGTATGGAGGACCCTTCACGTGATCTAAGACTAATAATAAATGTAATCAGTTTATTTATTGTTTTTAATGTGGCGTTTAACAAAGACATTTAATAAATATTTATGGATGGGGAGTATTGACAGTCAGTGCTGAGAGTGACAAGCTGAGAAAGAGAGAGAGAGAGAGAGAGAAGAGATAGAGAGAGAGAGATTCTGACGAAGAAGCAACTGTTTATCAAGTCATAATAGGAACTTACATGTCTTAAATTTAATATTCCAAAACATTAAATCAAATTTTTAAACATTAAAACGTGCAACTAGAAAATCATATGTAAATTAAACATTGTAACTTTTGGTTATTAGCTGTAGCATAGTCTATTGGAACAATATCGTCTAGACTGTTTGGTTATATGAAAATAATTCACTTCAGATAAGGATTATGTTTATATAACCCCATAGCCTGTTGTATGTTATTCCTTATGTAAATCTCTCTCATAGTAGAAATGAAGACCCATGGGACCGGAAATCCTACTCAAGGACTCAAGAACGTAATTTACTACACTCTTTCTTCACTATTACTAAAGGCAGCATGTATCTTACCCTGACATTCATTTAGCAGTGGATGTTCCATTGATCCAGACTGATCTTCACACTAACTAGGCAAGAAATCGACACCTGAAACCTAATTAATTCTTACAGCTTCATATTTTAATGACAGTTTGCCATCCTGTTCACGGATTTAGCGAACCTGTCTCACGGCCATCTGTTTTGATGTAGATACAAGAGTTATACCTAAAACACCCCGACTTGTCTTTATTATGAGAATAAAATTGCAATCAGGCGTACACTGAGATGCAAAGTGGGTACGACGTCTCACCATAAATCAGCCCATAAAGTGTCATTAAAAATGCATGTCACTTGTCTCAGGTGCAACATCAAAAAAAAAAAAAAAAAAAGTTTTTGTTCCCTTTACCGTTAGTTGTCATGCAGGAAGAACCCTAATAAAAAGTTTAATTCAGGAACACACAAACACAAGGAATTTATAGAGAACCAAATCGCAGAGCAGACTTGCAAGATAACGAAAAACTATACCGAATGGCTCCTCATGGTCCAGTTATGTTCCTTAACGATGTTTCTCTGCAATTATGTTCGTCTAATTAAAGTGCAAAAGATGTACCCTTGAGGATATCATCCTAGTGAGAAGTGTTCAACTTAAAACTGTAGTTTAGCGCCTGCTTTCTGAGAGGGAAAGGGGATTTACAGTAGTTTGCATGCAAATTGACTCTTATTTATGGTGCAGTTTGCAGTGGTGATGAGAAACAGGTGCTGAGCATTTGAGGTAGAGGCAAGTGAAACAGCAGGGGGGTGGCATTAGTTTGATTTAGGTGTAGATAGGAAGAAAAAGACCTTTTATTAGCAATCTTTTTTTTTTTTCTTTCTCAGTCCCTGTATTAAGATGCTAAGGAAGAGCTCAGGCCACTCCATCGAGACCCTCATCACCTCCTTCAGACATAGACTAGAAATCAGATCAATCTCACATCTATATTTTTGGTCCACTTGGCATTTACTCCAACGCTTTTCAGGACTGCAAACAGAATACACTGTGGTGTATGTGTGTAGGTGGAACATTCAATGTTGTTTATAAATGCTCATGCGTCATGCTTTATATTTCTCAGCATGGTACATTCAGATGCAAAATGCACATCTGAGTGGAATAATGGCTGAGATTATGGAAATAGTCTACAGCAACTATTTATGGCTTCCTCACTCGGGTTACTGTCTGTGTAGGCTTTTCCATGTCCGCCCTGTGCTGCTCCATGTTCTCCAGTTTCCCCCCCATGTGTACTGTGAGATTTTCACTCCAGAATAATGCTTCAGCCAGGTGCAAAGGGTAATGGAAAAGCCCCTGAAGACTGAGGCATCACCTCTGCCTGGCATGCATGTAGAGTTTGCAAGTTCTCCCCATGTTCAGGGGTTTCCTCTGGGTACTCCGGTTTATGTGATGTGTGTAATGTGTGGATGTGTGTGTGATTGCACCCTGCGATTGTTTGGCACCACATCCAGGGTGTCCCCTGAGTTGTGCCCTGATGGAAGCTAGACTATTGCAGGCCACCATGTAAGTATATGTTTCAATCCTGCAATATTCTCTTTATGCTGATTATTATTATTGTAAGTGAACTTCGTACCAGGAGGTTCTGACCTGATATCTATCCATCCATTTTCCATACCGCTTATCCTACACAGGGTAGTGTCGGAGCCTGAAGCCTATCTCAGGGAACTCATGGCCCAAGGCGAGGGACACCCTGGACAGGGTACCAACCCATCGCAGGGTACGATCGCGTACCTGGAGTACCTGGAGGAAGCCCCTGAAGCACTAGGAGAACATGCAAGCACTGCACTCACAGCCCAGAGGTGGGATTGAAACTTTCAATCCAGGAAGTGTGAGGCAAATGTGCTAACCACTAATCCATCGTGGTCCCAGGTTCTGTTTCCACAAAAATCCAAAATAATCCACATTTGTTATCAGCAAATAATCTGCTGTGAATGCCAAAAATAAAACATTGCTGCTTTTTATCTTTGAAAGACAGCGTGGCTTTACCTTGATAGTGATTCTATGCCAGCTGTCCCTGCTGGCTGCTTATCCACAGTGAAATCTTCAATCAGGACGAGGAAAAAACCAACAACGCTTACTGTAGGTGAATGAATGAATAAAACAAAAGTCTGCAGTGCAGCTCACCATTTATTTATTCAGTTGCACAGTATTGATTACACTATCACTGGAGAATCAAAAGGATCTTAGGTCATGTTAGCATGTACGCGTGCATGTTCATCCCTCTTCACCATTTGTCTTTCGACAGCTCAATTCAAAGCCCCTTCAGTTTCGCTGTGATGATGTATGAAGCATTTGAATAATTCAGCAGAGCACCAAAAAAAAAAACACATTTTGTGCTGTGTTTGTCTAGCACCAGAAGCCTTTCAGGCCTCACACAGTCCCTGAGCGAGAGGCTGGGAAATGGAGGACTGATCTACTACAAGATATGAGTTCAGGGCTAGAAACCTCCCAAAAGAGGCATCCACACTTTGCTTCTGCATCAAATATGCATGTGTTTCGGAAGTATAAGCTATTGTGCATGTCTTTCTTCCCACTTCCAGCATCACAGGAGAACTCAGAGTGTTAAGAGAGATATTTAGGAACGCGAGTGTGATATATGTGAAGCTGATTAAAAATACAACAGCACTATGATAGTTCAGAAGTCAAAACTTTTAAATGAAGATAAAAGAATGCAAAAACAGGAAACAGAATACCAGACATGTGTTTAGTCTCATATTACTCGCTCCAGTTATACATCGTAATAGGGATGAATCTAAATACATTATTTGCAATGAATGTGTTTTAATTCAGGTACGAATAGATAGAAGGAGCACCAGAAAGGTTCATCTGCTTGAGTTAGAGCGAAAAAAAAAAAATAGTCATGTGAACGTGAGGTTTTTACTTTCACGAGAGGTGAAAGGTCAGATGTGAGGCTTGAAGGGACAAACAAACACCACGTTCATTAATGTGAACGATGCGCTCATAGTGTTCTTTCATGCATTCATAGTGTGAATAGGGGTACTGAGGGTGCTTCACATTTATTATTTGTGCATCCGCATTTCCTTTTCCTCACTTCCTTTCCTTGCATCTTAGCTCCACCCCCTTGGGATGTGGGAGAAGGATGCAAGGATGAGATGTGAGGAGAGAGAATCAAAGCAAGTCAAATGGAATATCCTCACTCTCTCAAGCGTCACTTCAAAGTGACGTCGATTAATGATGACTGCTCTCGGCTGGATTACCTCACTGCGCTTCAGGGATCTGCCATAATGCTTTTTGTTGTAGTGTTATTGGAGTTTGGTTAATAACGACATTCTGACAATAACATGTCTGGGTTATTCAACAATGAATTAATTACCAATTCATACATTATCGCATCTTTTTGTGCAAACATTCAAGGAACAATAAATTACAGCGCTCATTGTAAGCATAGTATTGTTTAATTATATTTCACATAAAATTCCATCACATCATCAAAGGACTTTTTGTTTGAGATCGGGGCCGATGTAACGGAGCAAGGGAATGTATAACTGTGTCAGGCTTTTTGACAAGACACACTTCTACGTTGGATTCACCTTTGTATTCTCACTCTGAGCTCCTCTGGAAGCTTCCTCACTCCTCGTTCCTCGCCTCCTCACTGTGCAATTAGAGAATTGATATGTCCTTCAAGATGGTTGACGTCGATCAATTTCCGGGTCACGGGCTGGAGGACGGAAGAGTGAGGAAACGAGGAAGCATCGATTTGAGTATTGAGAAAGTTCTGAAAACTGCATTTTCATGACATTAATCTTAACAAAGCTATCGAACTGGATAACAGCCACAACAACTGAAGTACAACTTTGTCCACCGTCTATTTTGTTTTGAGTTGATTGGGTCACATGACTGTCACATGACTAAAAATACTAAAAAATGGAGTTTTCAAATTTATCCACTTGGGAGAGAGTTTTCGAAAAGCTTTGTTTTCGTCGGACAAAAACGACGTCTCGGTGTGGACGGAAGGCTAAGACGTCGAGAAAAAGGATGCGTTTTCAAATTTATCCAGATTAATGTGAACGTAGCATAAAATAAACTGTCATGGGCAAGTACAAACACATTTCTGATAAAAAAAAAAACACAAAAAACAACAGATAATATCCTTCTGATTTACAGAAGTTCACGTCCACTTTAGGTTTAAATCGAAACATCGATACAGATACACACACAGATTTGCGTTAAAGCCCTACACTTCATCATACTTAATTCCATGCAATCTGCTACTGAAAAAAATGTATCTAGATGACAACATACTCCATTTTCATCCCCCTCTTCCCATGTGCATTGCTTCCTTCTTTTCGATCCCTTTTGCATCCCTCTTCTCTTGCTTCCTTTCTCTCTAATGGATCGATGGTTGTGTTATGTTGCATGTGAGATTGTATTCTCCAGGTAATTGGGCTCAGCTGGGACCACCGAAGCGCCTAATTTACACAGACATCTCTCCGTTCCGTGCCTACGCACCCCCCTGAGACTCATCTCTCGTCTCGAGTTTACCGTCACCTCCCACCACCGTTCCTCCACCCCCATGCTTATGCTTGCATCCCAATTGCACCCTAGTCACATTCTTCATTTTCTCAGACAGGCCCTTGTAGATTCTGCATTTATTATTCCTCCACAGGTTAATCCTACATGCCTTAAAGCTAATAAATGGATATGAACTGTCTAAACATGAGAAATGGTTTGTCAGAAGTAGAAAAAAAAAAAAACCCAAAAAACACCCATACAAATACTTGAGTTTATGTACAAAAAATTATGTTGCCAGTCACCTTTTGTACAACCCAAAACAAGTTTCGAGTAAGAGAAGGAAAGAGTCTCAATCAAAGCAATGAAAAAGATATACTTCCAATGAACCATCAAGCAGAAACCATTAAAGCTCTCATTTTGTCCATCACTTTCAGCCTAACTACTAATGCAGTTCATTATCTCATCTCGTCCTGAGTCCGTCTTGGTGTGTAAAACAAAAGGAGAAGTAGAGATGGTGCAACCTTGCTGTTTCCTCTGACAGAGACGGTAATTGGGTTTGAGCAGCGCAGGCAAATCCAATTCCACACAGGCTACTTTCCGCCCTCCAAATTGTCTAAAATTGACAGGTATGACATCTTCCTTTCTCACTTTTCCTTTCTGGTTTGCAAGCAAAACAGGATGTTTTCTTTATTCCCCGCTTCTGCTGTTGTTCTGCAGCCTTGTGAATTTTGAAGTAAATTTCATGATCTGGCGGTGCAATCCTTGAAAAGCATGATGACTTTGGATGGTAATAATAATAATAATAATAATAAAAAAAGATAAATAAATAAAAACGTGAGATGTGTACTGTATATGTGGATGTGTGGAGCTAACACTTGCTGGTGTTGATTTCACTGTTTTTATTGTCAGTTACTCTACAGTGTCATTCTGTCCATATTTATTGGCTAGGAAATGTCTCTTTATCACTCCTAGTCAATGGGCGTCCTGAGCCAAGCCTTATATTTGGATTTCTGATTAATATCAAAACAGAATATGCATTTTGTCCCCAACTTAATAATAGCAATGCATTACATACATATTCACCTCGATATCTATTCCACATTTTGTAATGTTACAACCTGGAACCGAAATAGACTTCGTTGGGATCAAGTCTCATGATTCTGCACGAAATAATCCGTGAATTGAAGTGAGGGGAAAAGTCAATATAGTTTCTAAAATGTTGAGCAAAGGTGTCATTGCATAAGTATTTATCCCCTATTGTTCTGAAATCCCTAAATTAGTTCTAGTGCATCCAGCTACCATCAGAAGTCACGTCATTTGTTGATGATGTGATCATTTGCTTACTATAAATACCCGTTTCTGGAAGAACCCAGAGTTTGTTAAAGAACATACCTGAACAACCAGCATCACAAAGACCCAGGAGCTATCAAAACAAGTCATGTGACAAGAACTAAGATAAGAAACCTTGTCGTTTTAATATTTCCAAAGGATCGTGCTTTATATCGTTTATATAGTTTACTGCATTAGTTAACATTAATTAGTTATCGACCTGCACTGACTAAAAGTTATACAATCCATTATTAAATTTCACATCAATTAGCAAAAAAATGGGCAGACAGTGGCTTAGTGGTTAGCACGTTTCCTCCAGAATACTCCGGTTTCCTCCCCAAGTCCAGAGACATGTGTTGTAGGCTGATTGGCATTTCTAAATTGTCTGTGGTGTGTGAATGGACGTATGAATGTGTGATTGTGCAATGGATTGGCACCCTGTCCAGCATGTCTCCCACGTTGTGACCCTAGCTCCCTGTATAGGGTCCAGGCTCCCTGCAACCCTGTGTAGGATAAGTAGTACAGAAGATGGATAACAGCTTCCTAATCTGATGAGCCACTGTGTCCAGGTGATCAAAAATTATTCACGGATGTTATTCGGGGATATATGTTTTAAGCATTTTGCTCTTTTAATGTAATTCCAATTAAACAAGGAAAAGCTGCTAATGTTATTTAAATAATAACATATAGCTGCAAGTGCTAGATGGAGTAAAAGAAAGATCATATGAATAATTAGACTTCGAGAGGAAGTAAAAAATCCTTTCAGAGGAAAGTCAGACTGGAGGAAGAGTCAAAAGTCGAACCAACTCAGTGTTACCGTGAGAAAAAAAAAATAAGACACAAGCTGTGACCTGAACCATGAGGCACAAACTGCGCCAAAGCATCACCAAAATTATTTTTAGAATATTTAATTATTTATTTAGCTCTGTGTTCTTAGTGCTTGGGTGACTTTTGTAATTCCTACACACACACACACACACACACACACACACATATATATATATATATATATATATATATATATATATATATCTTGGTAATTGTGATGATCCTTCACTCTAAATGGGCTCAAAACATGCACACAAATAAATAAATAAGCAAACAATCAAACAAATACATAAATAAATAAATAAATAAATAAATAAATGCCCCCATAGCACAAGAGAAGAACAGAGCCTCCGATTTTAGCTTTAATTCATCATCTGTATGCACATGATGGTGCACAAAGGATACATCTGAGCAGGGAGTAGAAACCCCTCGAAATTTCCTTTCATAGGTAAAAAAGAAGAACAAAAAAGGGAACTGAGAGAAGTTCTGAAAAGAATGCGTGATATCTGTGAAGCTGTATAAAAATACCCGGGCAATTTGATCTTCAAACATGTCAGGAAAGAGACGCCAAGATTTGAATCTGAGGCAAATTACGCAATGAATCTTTTATCTGCTCCATATCAAAGATTAAAAACACCCCCCGCCTCAATTTTTTTTTTTAAACCCACGGTGAAGTCTATTAGACATTGAAAAGACAGTGTACCTCATCTATGATACTTCCACTCTCTTGCAACTGCAAATTTATCTTTCCTTTTGCCTTTTTCACACTTTATTCTCTACACACCTGCTCATTTTGTTCAACTCCAATGGTGGTAAATTAAAATAAATGATGATGCTGTGATTCACTATGCTTCCGCCACATGCGATCAAAACAAAGAATGTGTGCTACAGTGTGTGATTTCAGTGGCTGCTACAAGTTTTACGACAACCATAAGCTCTATGCCTCATTGTTAATTTAGCTAAGAAGATATTAATTATTGGGACGGAATCCAACAGCACTTTGCAATTTTTTTCTAGACACCCTTCAGGGCTGTACCATGAACTCTCTGCACATGTAATATCCGATATGTCTTCTCCATCTAACGTCATCTGATGATATTTATATTCACAGCTCAATTACTGTATTTTGTATTTGTTCTATGAGCCTAAAAAAATTCTTATAACAATCGATCTGTCTATCAGTGTTACTATCAACAGACAGTAGAGCATCAAAAATGAGTCCTTAAACCCGGAAATGAGTTAGCATGTTAGCATGTCTTCCTTAAGTCAGTTGGGTTTTTGAAAGATTTAAATGCCTGAAATAAGGTCTGTGGTTAACATAAGCTCAAAATAATTTTTTGTGTTTTATTCTACGACATAAAATACATCGGAAATACCCCACTTAGGGTTAGGAAAACGGCGCTTGCTAACAAGTAGCTAAATTTGACCACAGAGGTTGTCGGGGAAATTGAACTTCATCACGCTGAACAGGAAAGCTCCTCTACTACAACCTCGTTGTGTTTATACTCACACTCTTGCAAACTATTCCAACTTGTAGATTTATCAATTTGTAGTCATTTCGATATGTAGTGTTTTTTCATATTGTAGTGATATAAAGCCTAGCGGTGGTGACGTTGATGTCATGTGACCGTGGTGTAGTTCGTTTATAGCCTAGCATTAGCTTTTTACTTCTTTTGTATTTAGGCGCACGGTGGCTTAGTGGTTAGCACGTTTGCCTCACACGTCTGGGGTTCGATTCCCGCCGGGGCCGTGTGTGTGCGGAGTTTGCATGTTCTCCCCGTGCTGCGGGGGTTTCCTCCGGGTACTCCGGTTTCCTCCCCCAGTCCAAAGACATACATGGTAGGTTGATTGGCGTGTCCGTAGTGTATGAATGTGTGTGTGATTGTGCCCTGCGATGAACTGGCACTCTGTCCAGGGTGTATCCTGCCTTGTGTCCGATGCCTCCTGGGATAGGCTCCAGGTTCCCCGCGACCCTGAGGAAGGAATAAGCAGTTGAAGATGGATGGATGCATCAAAATCCATACAAGTTGTGTTCATCGAACAGAACTTCTAAGAGTCATAAACTTCTGTTGGTCACCGAGCTTATTTTCTGCAATAATCCAAAAGCCAATGAGGAAAGTTCTGTGGTATCCAGGCTGATGCTAACTTGGTCTACGAAAATTCGTCATAACTGCAGCAATCTATTATGGTTGAGCATTATAGCACCAGATGTCATTATAAGTATAAAACTATTACACATATACAAAAGAACACACTCATTGAAAGGCATATAGAGAAAACCGTTCACCGTGTGTGTGTGTGTGTGTGTGTGTGTGTTTATTTCATGGTGTGGACAAAATAGAATAGGAAAAGGATAGGTATATGTGACAGTTTTGACCGGTGTGTGTGTGTGTGTGTTAGAGAAAGCCACACAACAGTGGATCAAGCGTGAATGGTGCATAGAGAATCAATACTGCATACACACTTCATGAGCACATCACACAGCAGAGAGAAAAGCTACAACATTTCTTCATAATATTTCATAACACAAAACTCCCTTCTGTCTTCTGTCAAATTAGCATTCCCTGATATCCCCCAAACACACACCACTCAGAACACATAACGTCTTCATAGGCTACATCTGCAGGGGTTGTTTATATTAGTTTCGCTAATCAAGGGTTTAGTGAAGTTAATATAGGGAGTACATTCAAGTGTTCTATCTAATAAATAATAAACACACGCGCACACACACACACAAACACACACACACACACCCCAAATGCACCAGATAACATGGATTTCCTGACACTTCGCATATGGGAGTAATTGCAAAACAAAAACGCCACAGGTCTCCTGGACAGAGAGAGATAAGAGTGCAGGGTTAGAGATAATACAAAGGATTGTGTCTTTTAATGGTACAACACATAGATACACACACACACACACACAGAGAGAGAGAGAGAGAGAGAGAGAGAGAGAGAGAGAGAGAAAAAAAAAAAAAAAAAAAAAAAAAAAAAAAAAAAAAAAAAAAAAAAAGAGAGAGAAAAAAAAAAAAAAAAAAAAGAAAAGAAAAAAAAAAGGTTTTTCTGGTCTGTCTTACCACTGAAAATCTACCTTCTGCAATCTCAACTGCAGAAAAAAAGTACATAATGATAAAAACAAAAATGACAATATAACTTAAAAAGTCGACAGAAGATCATTTTCATTAAGTGTACAGAACACTCCTAAGTATTCACAAACATTGGTATGCACCCAACCAGTCTGTAATATGCATGTTCTGCCTTGAGTCTTGATTCTACCAAACCCATGATCATCAACGAAGGATCTAATGTATCTTTACCAAGCATGTTATTTTCCCATGTTTTCCAATTAGCGAGTTTGGCAGTTTCAAACATAAAATTTAATAAGACCAAAACATTTTTTTACGACTAACGGAATATTTCGGCTCAAAAATGAACAATTGCTGAGATAAATCTTCACCTAAAGATGATACCCATTGACATAAAACCCAAACGTACACATTGAACAAAAAAGACAAAAAATGGTTTCGTTTTCAGAACCAAATGGGCAGCGCACCCCTACATTTGGATTGAGGTGTACATGTCTGTTCATAGCTATTGCACCATGTACAATGCTCCACTGTTAGTCACTAGTCAAGTTTATCAAAGGGTGTTTGTACAGTGACCACCAGCTACTTTTGGATGAGATGTCCAATCCAAAAATTTCAGTCGATCTAAATGACGTTATTCCAGATAGAAGATGTGCATGGGTCCCTTTCACACAAGTCACATATAGAGCTTTTTTTTTTTTTTTTTTTTTTTTATCAGCAGACTCAAAACTATCCAGCTGAAGGTTTTTAAAAGACATTATAAGATATTCCTCTTCATGCCATTCCCTTACGTCAGCAGATATCTTCAAGGATGGAAAATCATAGTCACACCAAGCTATCCATTCTTTAATATGGTTAGATTTGTAGATAAAAAGTCATTAATCAAAATCCAGCAACTGATCAAAGCAGTTGATCAAACACTTCATGGGTAAGCTATTTCAAAAATTTGATTGATTTTATCCCAGTTCTCTCACCCAGGGTATCCAAATTGACGCTTGAGATTTGGCCAAGTTTTACACATCCAGCAGCTATCAGCCGTGATGACAAATTGGCGGAGAATAAGTGTCTACAAGTAAAAAAAGGGTTCTGGAACAATGGCTCTTCTATCAGCCAAAAGTCTGCATGAATCCCAGCAGGTCTTGAGACCTTTCCAAGCCTCCATCACAGATCTATAGAAGGATGTCAAGTCTGTTAAAGTTGTTTCGTACAAGTTCAATAAAAAAAGAAGTGTTTATCAATTCCAATGTTGACTGATTTTCTCAGGAGTGCAACTTCAGTGTTAGACCAGCAGCTTGCAGACGAAAAGCCATAAGTCTAGATCTGATATCTACAATATCTTGCCCCCCTTCTTGCAGAAAAAAAGACAGCTGACTTGACCAAAAAAAGTTCACCAGCATCCTTTGAATGTCTTGAACTAGTCCTGCGGGAGGCTCTAACACAATACATTTATGCCACATTGCAGAAGCAAGCAATTCGTTGGCAACTAAAACTCTCCCCCTGTAGGATAACTGGGGTAACAACCAGTTCCATCTAGACAATCGGGTGCACGCTCTCTTCAAATCTACCTCACAATTTTTCTTTTGAAACTCAGCAGATTCCAAAGTTTTTTTTTTATTTTTTTATCAATTTTCTATTCAGCTTAAGTAGCCTGTTAATTGTGGGAGATTTTCCAAGATTCTTTCACCTGACCAGAAAGCCTTTGTCTTATCCCAATTTTCTTTTGCTAATGATGCTTTTTCATACAAATCAAGTGCTGTAGACAAAGCCTTTATATCATTACTGTTATTGACAAAGACTGTAAAAGCATCAGTGTAAGCTGTAATTATAGTTCTTGAATGTTTAGGCATTGTGAGTATTGATGAACAAGTTAGACTTCTCCATATATTAAAAAGTAAAGGTTCAATAGCAATACTATACAATTGCCCTGATAAAAAAAGCATCATTCTCTAATGCACCTTGAAACCAAACTAGGCCAACTTAGACCACCCCCCATCTGAACCATTCAAAAGCTCCAGTGTATAATAACTGTATCCATTTGATAAAATCCCAACCAAACCCAAATGCAACAAGTAGATTAAAAAGATAATTATGTCCAACCCGATCAAACACCTTTTCTTGTTCTAAAGCAATCAATCCAACCTCTGCATCAAACATTTTTACAGATATCCAAGGTATCTCTCACTAAAAAAATATCCATTATAGATCTCTTTGGAATGCGAACGGTTTGTTCTTGATGAATTATCAAATGTAAAAACTTCTTAAGTCTATTAAGAGACATTTGGTTAATATTTTGTTCATAGAACAACAGGTCTTCAGTTCTTTAACAAAGTCAAGTCTTTCTTTTTAGGTAGTAGGGACATACAGCATGTTGACATGTAACAGGTAGAATGCCATCTTTATAACGTTCACAAAAAAACTTCATACAGGTCCATGTCAATATATTTCCAAAAATGTTTATAAAATTCAGGAGTCAACACATCAATGCCAGGAGAGCGACCGGATTTTAACTGTCCAACAGCAATAGTAAGTTCTTGAAAGGTAGTCCTAAAGCAGTCCTAGAAGCTATTTGAGGAAGTTCATGCAAATGTCGTGCTGTACAACAAGAATTGCAATGCTCGGCCATGTAGAGACAAGAATAAAAGTCAACAGCATGGCGATGCGTTTCTATATTGTCATTAAATTAAAAACAGGCACTTGGGGCATCCATATAATGAGTCTTTATTGGTCACATATACAGTAGAGCAAACTGTAAAAAAGAGTAAACTGTTTTCTTTACATACTCCAGCCTGTCAGGAAGCTAGGGTCAGCCATGATATATCACCCCTGGAGCAGAGAGGGTTAAGGGCCTTGATTAAGGGCCCAACAGTGACAGCTTGGCAGTGATGGGGCTTGAACCTCCGACCTTCCGATCAGTAACCTAGAGCCGTAATCGCTAAGCAACCACTGCCCTCGTATCATATCAGTGACTGATTTGAATCGTGACCTCACCAAAGCTGCTTTCACCTTCTCATTCAAATGAAAACTTAGTTGTTTCTTTGTTTGTTGTAAGTTGTTGATAAAGGCTCTGTCATCTCTTTGTAACAGTTCTGTCTCTATATCTCTTCCCAGGGCTTGAATGGTTTCTCTTTGAGTGGTAGTACAATATGGTAGTATACTGTCAAAAAGCATAGTTTTATTTGAGTTTTACCAACATCCCAGCATTGTTTTACATTTTCAAAATCATTTCTTTTCCCTTCCAATAATTCCAAAATACTACCTAAAAAACCCCATCTTGTAACAGTTTGGCATTCAGATGCCAATACGAGGATTTTCTTGGAAACTGTGCCATATGTACTGAAATAAAAATCACTGGTGAGAAGAAAAACCTATAGGAGAAATACAACAATCAGTAACTGTGTTATTAAAAAAAAAAATTAAACATAGATTCTAACTAATCGAGCAGCACTAACTCTATTGTCAGAAATTGTAACCCATGCATATTGTTTGTCTACTGGATGCTTGATTCTCCATATAGAGTGTCTAAAATCAAAATCAGCTTTTTTTTTTTTATATATATCTTAGCAAATAGTTGGAGGAAAGTATATGAGACTCTTCATTGTTACGATCATCAATGAAACATTTCAATCTCCACCAATAATGATGTTTCCATCACTAAAATCACGTTTTAAAACGTTAGTATGTATACTAAAACTAAAACAATTTCGGCGTTCATGTCCAACATTTGGTGCATAAACATTTATAAAATAAATTATAGTCCCTTTAATAATAGTTTTAAACAAAACAAAACAAACTTTTACAAATTCTTCTGTTTTTTTAAAATAATTTTTTGATATTAACTTTATCTGGAGCAAAAAATGAGAGCAACTCCAGCACTCAGACTTTTACCATGGCTAAGTGTATGCTGACCTTTCCACCACATCCTTTACTCTGCTGTATTGTCCATATCACTATCGGTTTCTTGCAATAAAATGACGAGTAACGTTTTAATCTGCATTACTTCAAACACTCGTTTATGTCTATCCCTACCTTCATTTATATTTAATGAACCCACCCTCAAAAGATCCATATATAGGTTTAGGAAGAATAAAGAAGGCTCCAGTTGAAAAAAAAGACAAGAACACTACGTGATGCATGGCTAATCACTTATACGAAAGTTTTTAGCCTCTTCTTTTTATCCGGCCTTCTATATTTTCTCATGATTGTTATGTTTTTTTAAACGAATACATTTCTTTTCACTCAGTTGATCGAGACTCACAATCTTCTGACGCGACGCCACTGGCGTCTCAAATTTTTCAACATCTGGAAAAAAAATCTTTGATGTTGACTTTTATTTTCCAAACGTCTCATCAAGAAAGCCATTTATTTCCTCTAATGTATACAAAGAAGGATCTTTAATGGACATATCTTGAGATTCACCTTTAGGTCCGCATACAGAACCTCCTTCTGAGTCAGATTCCTACTCTAGAAGAGAACCATTTTCATCAGATAAGACATCATCCATTGGACCACCATCATTGCTGAGACACAACTCTCTTTTTCTTATACTCAAAAAAACACTCTCTTCACACCTACTTGAACTCGGCACTAGGTTTACCACAATGTTATCTTGCTGCTCATCTGCGTTGATATATTGTACAGTATATGCAATATTTTCATCAGTAACAACGTACTCATGTGTTTCTATATCGGATGGCGCCGCACCAGAATCGCTTATCTCTGATGAGCCCGCTTTTTCCTCTTGAGCAGTATGCTCCTTCGTATCTCCGTCTCCTGAGACAGTAAGCCTATTCTCTGTTGCACGCTCTCTATGAGGGCGTGCAAACATTTTGTGACCTAAATCTGCACATCCGAAGCACCTTAGACTACCAGTTGTAGCATGCACCATATAAATTCTCCTTTCATATCGTAGTTGGAATGAAACATCCAGCGTATTCTCGGAGGAGTCTTGAAACATAAATATACGTATTCTGATAGACTTGGCGTGTTTCAGATATGGGTGTTTAAAGCGTAATTGTTTAGAGAACACTGGTAAATGTGCCAAACCATACTAATTCCGGTTCGAACGCGGAATAATCATCCGGAATTAAAGGGTTAAACATTCGATACCGTGATTTTCGCTGTTGGAGCATGTACTGGGTTAACCTGAGCAAAGTTATCATTTATAACAGGACCATTCTCAATTAACAAGGTTTTGATCTCTCAAGAACACCACTATGGCTTTATTCATGCGAGAAGCGGACATTTCTGGAATCTCAGCTCAGATCTCACACAACACCACTCTCAAACCACTCCAAGCATGCAGAGACAGAGAGAGAGAGAGAGAGAGAGAGAGAGAGAGAGAGAGAGAGAGAGAGAGAGAGAGGTACACACACTGAGAGAGAGAGGTACACACAGTGAGAGAGAGAGAGAGAGTGAGAGAAAGAGAGAGAGAGAGAGAGAGAGAGAGAGAGGTACACACACACTGAGAGAGAGAGAGAGAGAGAGAGAGAGAGAGAGAGAGAGAGAGAGAGAGAGAGAGAGAAAAAAAAAGTACACACATGAGAAGAGAGAGGTACACACAGTGAGAGAGAGAGAGAAAAAGTGAGAGAAGAAGAAAAAAAAAGAGAGAGGTACACACACACTGAGAGAGAGAGAGAGAGAGAGTGAGAGAAAAAAAAAAAAAAAAAAAAGAGAAAGAGAGAGAGAGAGAGAGAGAGAGAGAGAGAGGTACACACACACTGAGAGAGAGAGAGAGAGAGAGAGTACACACACACACACAGGGAGAGAGAGGGAGAGAGAGGTATACACACACACAGGGAGAGAGAGAGAGAGAGAGAGAGAGAGAGAGAGAGGCACACATACACAAACAGACCACACCAAGCAAGTTCTGATTTAAAGAGCTGCTTGTTGTTAATACAGTACTTTACTAGAAGAATCTGCTAAAAAGCTGGGTAATTTGATCTAATTTTTGACCTTTGAACATTGGCTTTAGAGTGCTGATTAGATTTACCTTCATGTCTGAACTTCATTCATGAGTGTTACTGCACTCCCATCACATGATTTCCAACATGTCACACATAAGGCGCTTTTCTTTCTCACGGGGAGAATCCCTCAACCCCAGAGGTGTGCTAGTCAAAAAAAAAAATGGGACAAACATAAGAGCTACATTAAGTACGGAAGAACACATGGCAGATCGCGCTGTTACCCGACAACACTGCAGGCTGGGGTGGTTTGATGTGGTGCAGCGTGCAAGCAACGTGCTGCTATCCCATCAAACCCTCAATCCACACACTGTCTGGAATACTGCTCCACGGATCCACAAAGAGAGCACAGACACATCGCCGCACAGATTGCTGCGCAGTCCTGAGACCACTGATCATGCAAACTCTCCACCATCGACAAGAGCAACAGTCATGCCGTAAGTAATCAGACGCTGCCCTCGTTCTGTAGCGAGTGGGTGGACACACATCACACATGATGGATAAAGACCCACGGGAAACCGGCGCTCAGTATTGGGTCTGGAGCTCAGCCAAAAATAGCAATGAAGAAAAACAGCAAAACAATAAAATAGTCAGCAAACATATAAATGCCAATGCATGCAAATGCAGAAAAAAAAGAAAGAACATGAAAACAGAAAAAGCGCAGCAGCCAAAACATCTTGTCTGTTACTACACACTCCAGCATGGTCGAGGTTTGCACACACACTTGACCTCTCTCGTTAATATTCTCTATGTGAACTTATTATTGCCTATAATATTTTTCCATGACAGAAAGAAAGAGAAAGAGTTAGATTGAGGCCATAAGACATCTGTACCAGCTCCTGGGAATGTGGCCATTGCCTTTTTTTTTTCTTTCTATGGACCACAGATGGCACATCGTACATCTTGGCTCTGTCACTACTTGAGAACTCGTTTAATATATCTTCAGTATCAGTGTATCCTTAATCAGTATTTACAAGGCCTTCGAAAGCAGCCTGCGTTGAAGACGATTCCTGCGTCTCAGCTCGACTCCATGACGATTCAATGTTTTAAACAGAAGCTGCACAGGATTTTGCGTAACAACATACCCAGCCTTTAACATTTCATATGCTGTAACAACAAAACTAGATCAGTTAAGTTGCTTTTATAACATATTTATCTTGTACGTGATAGTTCCTGTAAGAATGCAACATTTCATCTTAATAACGCAATATTTGGAATATTACGTCGTAATGAAGTGATGTTTTCCACAGAATACGATATTTTCATGTGATAACATGATATGTGTCTCATAACAGCGCGATATTTTCATGTAATAATGTAAAATTGATGGGATTGTTTTATTTTATGCCTGGCATCCCAGAGCTTCCGTACACATTCATGTATCACTCAAAGTATAGAAAATAATCCACCTTATGCAAGTTCATTAAACCTAAAACTACAGGATATTTCATATCTCAGTCACTGATGATGACATGCTATGAATACGTCTGGAAAATACCAGCCCAGATGGAAACTAAGAGGTGTGTCAGTCTGTATGAAAACCTGACATGACGGGCACTGATTGGCTACATGAATCTACAGTCTGGGCTAGAAAGAAATCAGCCCCAGCTTTGCTTCTTGCTTCTTCATACCATTCTGTGTACAACCGTTGGAAGTGGTGGTGTTGCGCTTGGTTCTACACAGATACAAATAATCTGCTTTAAGGCATTTATTAAAAGCTTATTATTTGATGTGGGTGATGAAATTGAAATCTTATATTGATGTGTGTGAGGACCGGTGTAAGCAGAGGTCACCCTCCAGCAATGGGTCAGCACATCCAAATCGTCAGTAGAGGTGGGGGAAATACAAGTGCCACGCCAAGAGTTCCATCAAAGATAGTTCCTTTCACCCAGGACTGGAGAATGAGAGTTGATCTTGGCAGGAAGCTCCAGTTCCCTAGTGAGATCACCAACACAAATCTCCACCCTGATATAGTGATGTGGTCCAGCGGTACCAAGACCATGCTCCTCATTGAGCTACAGTAACTGTCCCATGGAAGGAAGGAGTAGAAACTTTGAAAGTTACTCAGATCTTGTTGCTGTGTTTAAGGAGGCTGGCTGGAGAACCAGCATCTATTTGGTAGAAGTACAATGCCATGGCTTTGTTGGAAAATCAACTGCTCATTGCGTGAGGGACATGGGAGTAACTGGAGCAAACCAGCCGAAGGCCTGAAAAACCTAGCTTAAGAGACTGAGAAGAGCAGATTTTGGCTCAGGGTGAGGAGAAAGGAGAAGTGCCGGGGTAGTAATGCCTAACCCGAGGTCTAGTTGCAGGGGGTGGCAGGGAGATGTCCCTGCCATTGCTCCACCACCAGGAGATGTTCCGGGGTTAAAAGAGCGAAAGGTTGTTGAGCGGTGGTACCCAGATGATGACCCTGCGGCTGATGTATGCCATATGGAACCAGTGGCACTGAGCATGCATTAACGGTGTCAGTATGGCTTGTCACAGCCTGAGTCACTGGGAAGGTCTGTATGGCTCTGGTTGCGTTAGACATGCTGGCAAGGCTGAAGGAAGATCCGGGTAATCCAGTGGGCACCGGTGGAGGTGCGACAGACAGTAATGCCATAGCAGGTCAACATCTACCAGTGTCATTAATAACAGTTTAGTATAGAACTAATAATTTACTATTTACTTTATCAAAATAGATGGACAGACGTTAAGAAGGAGAGACCATAATGGTCCAATAACCATTCCTGGGCATGCGACCAGTTGTAGTTTTCCATTCTTTTGGCACATCCAAAGCATGGATCTGTAGCAGCACTTGAGAGCCATGTCTATATCTCTTCAGTATTGCCGTATGCTTAATCATTATTCACAAAGAAAGTACCTTCACATCTAATGGATGCTTTCAGTTCAAATGTGTGTAGTGAGCCTCTAACAATGCATTTCTGGCTGACTTCTGAAAACTCAGCACCTCTTTACTTTCCCTGTCAGTAACTAATCCTTATCTGCCCAACAGAGCTTAAAACTCACATTGTAAAGAAAAATGTCTTACAAATGTAGGAACATGGGCATGGTGTCAGTTAGTTGTCAAGATGTAAGAAATGAGAGAAAAGTGAATTACTGTCTGTGGATTCTTTAGCAGATTTAAAACAAACTCTGCATGAACGTTAATATCCACCCACATCCTACCTCTTCCTCCATATCTCGCTCTGACTCTATCCATTTAATGCGCAGTTTATTGAATTTCGAGACATATTTCGAGACTGACGCATCGGAAAGGTGACAAACGCAAAAACATACATCATTTTTTTTTCTTTCTTTTTATTTTACACACAACCATTGACTATTTGTAATGTAGTATGTATCCACAATTTATCTTATTCTAAGATTGTGATGTGTAGAAAAAGGCAGCACAATTTCCATTTTACATTTTTAATATTCTATCATTTTAAAAGCAATAACCTATTACAGTTATTTGATACTTCTAGGTAGAGTGCTATTAATATATACATATATATATATACATAGGGCTATGCTATAGATGTAAGGATAAGGTGTGTGCATGTATATACAGTATACATATATATATATATATATATATATATATATATATATATATATATATATATATATATATATATACATATATATGATATATATATGTTTCCTTACATCTATAGCATAGCCCTACAATGGGTTCATGTCTATTTGGAGTTTATATCCACCTTCTTTCCAAGTCTTGGTGGGGTTTCCTCTGGGTTCTCTGGTGTCCTCCTACCTCCCAAAATGATGCCAGTAGTTGGTTTGGCTGTGCTAAATTGCCTCTAGGCTTGAATTCATGTTTGTGTGTGGGCATGGTGGTCAGTGATAGACTGCTGTTCCATCCAGGATGTGTTCCCAGCTCATGCCAGGTGTGAATTCATGAAGAATTAGTAGTAAATAACCACAGATAAGTGATATTTTGTGCGTAAACATAATGAATGTTGTAGCTCTAATAAAAATTTCTACAAGCATTATTTGCTGAAGCCATGTCTTGAGAGAATAACAACACTGAGGCTTTTCTTGGAATGTCTAAAAGGTTGGAGAAACATGTAGAATGATCTCCACTCCTCCACGTCGAACATTTCTTTGGTGTTCTTGGACGGTCCTCTCCTCCTCAGTATCTTGCTGAATGATTCATCTATATCCATGGTTTAACCTTCTGGCGGAGGCTTAGGCTTTGTTTTGGCCTAAAATTCCTTATATAAGCCACAAAGCTTTCAAACAGCTTATGGTTGCCATTTTATAGTTGATTTTCAAACTCAGAAAATGAACAAAATCTCTGCTGTTTGGCATCTTCTTCGCCTCACTCACCGTCGTCTCTTTCTACTGCTCCAGACTTTAAAAACTTTTCCGTTCTGGCCTTGTGTTTAATATTACATATAAGAGTTTTTTTAAATGTATTTTTATGCTGGTATTTCACCTCAGAATATATATATATATATATATATATATATATATATATATATATATATATATATATATATATATATATATATATATATAAGTTTTGCATGTTGTTGTAGTTCTAACCGTTCTAACACCCCTGCCCTCACCACCAACACAAAATTGCTCCTTCGCTTTAACTTCGATTGCTACTGGCAGCTCATCCTATTTTGGACAACTGCCAAAGAAAAAAGTGCAAGAGAACTCATAACGGTTTTGTAAGCACTGTGAGAAGCGTGTTACCCGAAGGGACGCGGTGTGAGGCTCTATACAGAAGGATCTGTAGTTCTACTTATTATTCAGGGGGAAAAAAACAAACAAACAAAAAAAAAACCCTAATACTTTGTTTTAGCTCGTTGAAAAAATCTTTTTTTTCCCCCTTTCAATGTGATCACAATATTTGCCGTCTTTAATGAATTAAAAATGCTTTAATAAATGATATATTGCTGGTTGTGTTTGAAATGTGTCAGAACACATCTCAGCTTGCTGTGCATGGGCCGGTGTAGCTGCAGACTGGTTAGAGTACCCATGGTGACCCCTGTGAAGTACCACTTACTTAAACATTATTGCAGACCAAGTACACCCCTTCATGGCAACAGTATTCTCTAATGCCTGTGGCTTCGTTCAGAAAGATAATGCATCCTGTTACAATGCAAAAAATTGTTCAGGAACGGTTTGAGGAACCTGGCAAGAGTTCAAGGTGTTAGATCTCAGTCTAATCATGCATCTGTGGGCTGGACAAACAAGTCCGATTGAACTTACAGGACTTAAAGGATCTCCTGCTAACGTCTTGGTGCCAGATACCACAGCACACCACACGGGTCAGAGCCATTCTGGTGGCACGAAGGGGACCTACACAATATTAAGCGGGTAGTTTTAATGTTATGGCTGATCTGTGTCTAATATAATATAGAATATTTATTGAGCATACTGGCTCTGGCCTCTGCAGAGCTCCATAGAGAACTGCTATGTGTATTATTCAAATTATCCTGTTTTCTTTTCTCATAAATTCAGTAATGAAAGCACGTCTTAGTGGTTTTTACTGCCTGCGAATATCATATTGTCTATCTTGCTTCCGATTGTTTTTCAGATGAGACAATTTCCGTTTCATCTTCTTGCATCTTCTACTTCCTCCTAACGAAGCAGACACACATTCACACTATAGCTAAAGATCGTCCATTTCCTTTTATCATTCCTGTAGTGATGACAGGTGAGAGGTCATGTAGGATGACTTGGCATTATAGAAACCTGGACACACTGCTGTGAGTTTAATATAGATACCAGCATGGAGGCCATCTGTCTTGAAGATAATATGGACAGAGCTGGTGCTAATAAGGCTGGATGAGATGAAACTCTCTCTCCTCTCTCTCTCTCGCCCTCTCACTCTCTAGAGAATAGCTGTCCATCTGGCCATCACTCTCTGATCAATCCAATGCTTGCTAAACACAACTTTATGTGTATTCAAATAAAACAACAGATCATTTAGACTGACATTTACAGAATGTACGTATTAAGAAATAAAAGGAGAAAATCATGTGGCAGTGGCAGGACTCATAAAATAATCCAGGTACTGGTAAAGAGCTTTAGTTCATATTCACATCAAACACCAGAATGGGGGGAAAATATGATCTGAGTGACATTTGACTCTGGAAGACTGGCAGGCAGATGGGATTGCTTGAGCATTTGAGAAACTGCTAATATTCTGGGATTTTCACATTCAACTCAAATCTTACAACAAAAACAGCAACAACAACAACAACAACAAGAACAACAAAACAGTCTATACAGCCAAAAAGCATCTCAGAATGCACAGTAAAGTGAACTTTGAGGTAGATGGGCTACAACAGCAGAAGACCACAATGAAGTCCTCTCGTGTCAGCAAACTGGACAGTTGTCATGAACAGCATGAATTCATGGACCTAACTTGCCTTGTATCAACAGTTCAGGATGGTGGTGGTGGTACAATGGTGTGAGGAATGTTTTTTGGGCACACATTGGCCCTTTAATTCAAGGGTACTTGCTGCACATCTTTTTTTGAGTTTACTCAACTCACATTTAAAAACTGAGATAAGTTAAGTTGAGTAAACTCAAAAAACTTTTCTTTTCTTTTCTTTTCTTTTTTACAGTGTACCAAACACCCATTATTTCCTGCTGACCATGTGCATTCCATTTATGGCCACAATTTACCCATCTTTTAAATCTGATATATCCAGCACGATAATGCGCCATGTCATGAATTCGGATCTGTTGGTGGATATGAACTTCCATGCATCAAGCTATCAGTTCCAGATTCAGTGTTGCTGAATTCAGCTATTTCAGCTGAGCCCTGTCAGCTCTCATGTGATCCATATGAGTGCATATGGAGGAAAAAAAAGAAGCTAGTGATGGAATGATCGTTTATTGTAGATATATAACATAATAGAAAACAGGAACTCTCGGACATTCCACAACATTAAATCTAACTAGAAAGCATTCAAATGTGTGATATTTCATACATTAATCCATCCATCCATCCATTTTCCATACCACTTACCCTACACATAGGGAACTTGGAAGGTATCCCAGGGAACTCGGGGACACCCTCTACAGGGCACAATTGCACACAAACGCTCACACACTATGGATAATTTAGTAATTATCAGCCTACAGCGCATGTCTTTGGACTAGGGGAGAAACCCAGAGTAACCCAGAGAAACCCCCAAAGCACAGGGAGATCATGCAAGCTCCGCACACACATGATTCAAACCCCCAACCGTGGAGGTGTAATACTACTTTAACTATTGGAATCCTCTGCAAATCACTGTGGAGGAACACACTCAAGACTCCACTTGTACGTGTGCTACACCACAGCCCCTGTCATTGGTAGTGGAGTTTTTTTTTTTTTTTACTGTAGTTTATCAGCATTTAACTTTACAAATAAAACACCCTAAAATTAATAATTTACTGAATCAGTTCATGCATTAATTATGGAAAAGACTACTAGTCGACAAGCAAACATTAAAAGTCATGCAACCTTTATTGATGATCAATTTTAACATGGTAAATGTGCACTTTTATCCAAAGCACTGTGTCTCATTCACCCATTCACACACACAGTATCAGAGCAGCCATGCAAGGCACTAGCTTGCCATCGAGAGCAACTTGGGGTTCAGTGTCTTACCCAAGGACACTTCGGCATGTGGAGTCACCCGGTCCGGGAATCGAACCGCCAACCCTACGATTAGTGGACAACCCACTGTACCAACTGCGCCACAATCGCCTACATGGCATTTTGAAACAGGTGTTTATTCATTCACCTTCAGTAACTGATCTATCCTGCTCAGGGTTGCGCAGAAACAAGCTGTCACTATATAACAATGCCAGTTGAAGCCTTTTTCCATTAGCAACAGCACCGTCCATTATTGAGTCTCTTTGAGTGGAATTGTGATGAAATCCATTGCCTGAAGAACACACCAACCGGAATTCACGCACCCAGAGCTTTCTGAAGCTTTTCATCAGCCTCATTTCATCCTATGACCTTCAACGAGTTCTAGTGAATCTTCTGTAGAGTGTATCTACATAGACGGGCTGCTCAGAAGTGTCAAACATGTCAGAAGGTGAAAAAGAGCATTCAGATCTTCAAAGCAGAGAACGTTTATTTCTGTAACCTTGCGTGGAGTCAGTTTCTTGACACTGACGTGTACATTAATTAAACATACCCCGTTCTTCACGCAAAGGACTGCTTTTCTCTCCGAAAACTGTCAGGATGATTGACATATAGTGGCAAGCCTGTATATTTATAGTTTGTTGTGAATTTCTCACGGGGATGAGCGGATTCTAACCTCATCGTTTTCATACAGCATTTACCATTATTGTCATTTGTAATTGAATTTATTTGTTGGATTTAATAATAATAGTCATTAGAAAAGCCTTAATGTTTTCCTTGCCACTGTGGAGGTGCATGTAGCATCCTTCCATCCATTTATCCATCCATACTGCTTATTCTACACAGGGTCACGAGGGAGCCTGGAGCGTATCCCAGGGAACTCTGGGCACAAGGCACGGGACACCCTAGATGGGGTGCCAACCATCGTAGGGCACAATCACATGCTCAACAATTTGAAAATGCCAATCAGCCTACAATGCATGTCTTTGGACTGGGGGAGGGAACTGGAGTACCCAGAGGAAACCCCCAAAGCACAGAAAGAACATGCAATCTCCACGCACACAGGGTGGAACCGAGATTCGAACCCCCAACCCCGGAAGTGCAAGGCAAACATGCTAACCACGAAAATGCCCAAAATTAGACATAGGTAAAGGGATATATATGTTTCTTTTGTTTTCATTTCTTTTCTAAGCCTTTGTCTGGAGAAGAAGGTCACTGTGGTGCAAACACATTTCCTTATTCCCCCACTCCATCTTTCAATCTTTACATTACATCTTATAATAGAAATGTTTCTGTCCAGCATTGACACACTGTCTGCGCTTACACTTTGCTTTTGTTTGCAGAAATGTATTAGATTTAATTCCACTTGTTTGCTTGGCTGCCGAGGAGCATTTTTAGACTAGCCCAGATTGGTGTACAAACCACAAACCTGTCCACAAAGCACAAACCTGCAATGACTGCTGCTCTTCCTCCAATGAAAATGTTCGTAGAGTAAGCATGGGGCAGCATTTTATTGCTTGATGCAGTTTTTGACCGTATATGTTAACTCTATAGTGCTAAATGGGGCAGTGAATACTGTGCATTAAGATCAATGGAACGCTGGCTTATATCTGTCAAATAGCAACAATTTTTTAAATAATTGTTCACTCAAAAGAGATATTTAGTAGTATATTTAGTAGGCGGATATTTCGTTAATTTAAACTGTATGGTGTTGTGAATGAGGATTTTTATAAAGGTTAACATTCGTAACATTTGACGTAGTCGTTCGTATTTGTCGCTTTGCCATGTCACACCCACCTAATTTACACAGAAATGACGAAATCCCACTTCGAACTTCGCTTCTCGTGGAAACTGTGGCTCAGTGTCATGCTCGTGGATAGAAAACACCATGCCTGTGGTTTTGAGACTTGCAGTTGCTTTTTCACATGAGAGGTGTGGTGCTAATTGATATGAAATCGCAGTTGTGAGATTTGTTGCTATATTTATATTTTTAGTTTTGACTCCACAGTTTCATTAAATAAGGCCATGGTGGCTCAACGGTTAAGGCTCTGGGTTACTGATCAGAAGGTCGGGGGCACTGCCAAAGCTGCCACTGTCGGGCCCTTGAGCACGGCCCCTAATGTTCTCTGCTTCATGGGTGCAGTATCATGGTTGACCGTGCACTCTGTCCCCAACTTCCTAACAAGCTGGGATATGCAAAGAAAATAATTTCACTATGCTGTAATGTATATGTGACAAATAAAGGGTTCTTCTTCTTCTAAAAAATGCTCTGTAAGAAAAAAGAATGAGGTGCTTTAATTGTAAACAAAGCTTATTTGTAAACAAAAATGGATCCACTTATGCAGCAGTTTCGCAGTTTTGTAGCACATCAGCACTCGTTACAGTGGAACAAACATCTTATTATTTCAAATTCTGGAAAATGCTGACAAGGACTTTTTCTCTCTATATATAATATCTCACATAGTGTACAATGCAGTTTTAAATCTCAACAACATTACAACAACTTTGTTTGTTAATAGAGAAGACATCGACATGTTGCTTTTTAATTGTCGGATTTTTCAGTCATCCTTGTGTGCGTACTATAATCTGTGTTTTACGCAAGCGTTGTAAGACAGCGCCCCCTCTTGGTGATGATTTATTTAATCTCCACAAGGTCACTTTGTGACACGCAGAGTCATCTCAGTTGTTGCATTTGCAGAGTTAAAATCTGAGCTCACATGTTTTAGATACACTTTTCACTAAGAACCTTCGATGATTAATATCAGCAATAACTTGTGAGCAATTTGCTGGACACTTCAGATCTAGAGTTTCTACATTCATTACATTTTCACGCTCATTCCGTTCTCGATTTAGATGAATATTACACGAGTGTAAAAGTTCTAACAGCGAAATAAACATTTTTAATTCTAACTTCATTCCAAATATTATTTTTTAGTTTGTTTAACAGCATTTTAAATACAGTATCTCAAGATTCCTAAACAATTCGAAGCTAAATCAATGCTACTTGAACGGTATGACGAGAAGAACTCCATGAAAAGAAGCATAAATAACGGTTTAGACAAAATAAATTAATTATGTGGGGAAGAAAATCACGTGTGAAATAAAAAATAATGAACATATTTATGTTAAATATAATGTTACGTTTCTAAAAATAAATGAATAAACAAACGTGTAAACCTCACAACTGAATCATGTGATTATCCACATTATGACCTTTCTATAAGGACAGTATCATAAGGATCTGGTTAATTTGCCGTCTTTCCTTTTATAATTCTAATGCGCTATATATCTGATTTATTTTTATTTATTTTTTACTTGGTTATTAAGCCCAATGTAAATCATATTAGTCACCAAAGGGCAGGATTCTCCATTCCCTCTGAGGAGCATGATAAACATAAGCTTTGACATATGGTGTGATGAACCTGGTCATTGAATATTCTGTATAAGTGAAACAGCTCGATCTGTTGGTTTGAATCCGGTCACTATGCTCTTTTCTAAAATGCACTTGCATGAATGTAGCTTCGACAGAAATACTGAACTGAAATCTAAGATTTATGAAGCCTGCAAAGGTGACTATTAAAACTATAATGGTCACAATGTGGACTAAATCTGACTTGATTTCAAGAATCCCATGAGGTCTTCTGATTTAAAAGAAAAAGAAAAAAAAGACTTTTCACAATGCTCTATTATTAATTTAGAACTTGGTTTACAGTGGGTATTAATCATACCTTTATCACCTTGTTCTATAGCTATTTATTACATATTTAAGTCTATTAAGGAACAAATTTAAAATAGGTTGTCATTTAACAATTATTTTTTGCCATTTCTTTCGTCTTAGACTGTTTATAGCATCATTAATGAAGGTGTGTCATTGCTGAATAAATAATAGTAATAATAATATAATATTATTAACCTGTACACATTGTCTGCTGTCTAATATTCAATTGTCTAGGTAACACATACAAAGAAACAGAGAGCTACTGATGAGCGCCGTCCATGCTGTGACGGTGTGACTTTATCTAACACAGACCCCCTCCACTGGTCTCCTCCTCCTCTCTCCTCATTCTCTCCATCTCAAGACTAATCTCCATTAAACTTTCTTAGCAATCTGGCTGCATGGTGAGAGCAGGATTCAGGATGGGATTTTAGAACCACGCACTGTAAAGAGCAAACATGGGACAAGCTCAGCACATGGAGAAAACCGAACATGTGGAGATTGACGTCATTACACTTCAGGACATGTATAAAAAGTTTGTGACTGAGTGCCCTAGCGGCCTGTTGTTTCTGCATGAATTTAAGAAGTTTTTCGGAGTGGGACCCTCTGGAGAAGCATCAGAGTATGCAGAGAATATGTTTCGTGCCTTTGACAAGAATGGGGTGAGAAGCAACTCTTTTTGGTCTGTCTAAAGACATACACGTGTTTAGTGCATGTACCGGATAATACTAGTCTCACTGGACAATACAGACCAGGGACGAATAAAAACGTAAACATATTATGTATCATATAAAAGTTGTCAGAAATGCTTTAAAATGAGTTGTTATTAGTGCATTTTAATTGCCTATTTATTATTTTTGCACGTGTTTCATTGAAAAATGTATTAGAAACCCATTTTGCCATAAAGGTTTGTTAATAGTTTATTTCCAGGTACTTTTTTTGTCCTGTACGTTCTATCCCAATGTCAAAAATGTCCAAAATAAAGGTACCAAACTTTACTTCTCCTTGTCTCTAGAGTGGTATCATAAAATGTACGTATTGTTATTAGTGCCTTTAATACAGCATGTCTCTATTATGAGGTGTGCGTTTAGTGGTCCTTAAGGTTCAATTATGGAGCATAAGTTTTTTAGAGGTATAAAGATACATACTAAAGTTGCAAAAATATATACCATTGATAATACCACTCTGCCAACAAGGAGACAGTCTGATACCATTATTACTGAGAGTGCAAAGGACCAAAGATGGAACCTAGAAGACAAGAAATGAACTATTAACACAGATTTAAGGTTAAAGAAATAAAAAAATTAAGGGGCATCTAATACAAAACATCTGCTAAAGTTGTGAAAACTAAGAAGTAAAAAAATAAAACTAGACTAGTTTTATACACTGTAAAACCAGATAGTTAATTTAACAAAAAAAAATTAAAATTGAGGAAACTAATTACCTCAAATTTCTTTAAGCCAAATACATTTAGGGATAACAACAACAACAACAACAAAAAAAACAAAAAAAAAAAACCCTCTAACTTTGTAATTTAAAATCAATGTTTGTTATATTTCATTGTATTTGGCTTAAAGAAATTGATTTATCAACTTAGAAGATTGTGAGGTAATTAGTTTCCCCAGATTATTTTAGTTAAATGAACTTATCCGGTTTTTACAGAGTAGTTTAGATTATTTTACTGTAACACACTATTAACTGATGAGTTGAAGCAGGAAAGAGGATTATTTGTGAATGGCAACAAATGAATATAGTTTATTATGCTCTGGTTAGGTTGATCAGATCGCAGGAGAAATGTGTACACATTCGAAAGAATGAAGTTGGTGTGGTTGGATGAGAATGAAGTGATATAATGGTATACTCATTTAACCCTTCTTAAACCATAACCATGTGTTACACATTTGCTAATGTGAGACCATGTTTCTCTGGTAGATCTGGAGTAATATTACTCCATTTATTTGCTCTAGCAAGAAAGCTATATTTGCTATCTATCCTTCAGGACAACACTATTGACTTCTTGGAGTTTGTGGCTGCTCTGAATTTGGTGTTCAGGGGAGATTTAGAGCACCAGCTGAAATGGTCATTCAAAGTCTACGACAAGGATGGGAATGGCTTTATAGACAGAGCTGAACTCAGGGCGATTGTTGAAGTAGGTCCTCCCCCTAATGTTCTTTTTTTAAATCTTCTTATTTCCATTTTTATGTTCTTTAGAGCTCTCCACCCAAATTCAAGTTCGTCTGTAACTTGTTATCTGAGACCAGATGAGTAATCACAATAAAGTGTTTATGAACACATAAACTAATGGAAAATCAACCACAAGATTGATAATGGATTACTTACAGATTTTAAGTTAAGATTCATTTAATACAATACTACAAAGAAGGTGTTCTATTAAATGTCTATTTAGACTGTTCCAGTTACAAACTATTAACTGTCTCGCTTCAGATTATATATCGCGTCAGGAGGATTGGCAGGAAAGATTCAGAGGTATCCCTTGATGAAATCTGTGAAAGAATCTTCAAAGTGATAGATGTGGATGGAGATGGTGAGTAAATCTGAACTAGCATGGTGATTATTTATGTCTTTGTGCATTAAATTAATGGAATAAATACAATTTCATGATATGATCTCAGTATTATGACTTAATAACTCAAAAGACCAACTTACTAACTCATTATTAGTAAGAAGCTGTAATACTAACTCTTTATTGTAACTTCATAGCTTGTTATTATGACCGAATAATTTGTGTACTCACTTGTCCAAATACCAGTAATGAGTAAGTACGTCACAGTAAGGAGAAAATATCTTGAATTAATGAGTTGCGAAGTCAAAATAACAGAACACACACCTTGCAGTTCAGGGCTTTTGTACAGAACAAACCACATGCAATGCTCTATAAAGTCTTCTTGTGCTCTTTGACTATTTTTATTTTTTTTATTTTTTTTTACCAGTCTACTGAATGTTTATATGACTGTGTGTCTCTCTTAGGTCAGATTACACTGCAGGAGTTTTTATCAGGCGCTCAGAACGATCCATGGATTCTTAACATGTTGCGTTTAGACATGAATCCGTATAGTTGGGTGGTGGAACAGAGGAGGAAAAGTGCTCATTTCTGAGATAAAAATGTCTCTGCAGGAAATTCTGAATGCTCCGATATCAGCTGTATTGTACTAGATGTTTTTTTTTTCCTCCACAAATACTATATGTATGCATGATAAGAAAATTGTTTTTAATAGATGAACTTAATCATGGACTTTCGATACATTCAGTATGTGTTCAGTATAGCTGTAATGTCTTAATAAAAAAGGAATAAAATATAACATTTTTATGCCTATGAGTTCTATCTATCTATCTATCTATCTATCTATCTATCTATCTATCTATCTATCTATCTATCTATCTATCTATCTATCTATCTGTTGTGAAAATGTGATTAAAACAAGTTTTGATATTTCTGCTTCCCATGATTATAATGTCAGTTTGCTTTTTTATTCTTCTGATTCTTTTCTGGTAAAGATGCATAATGCAGTACTTAATCTCAAGAGCTTGACTGGAAGAATACATATTATTATTATTATTATTATTATTATTATTATTATTATTATTATATTATTATTATTACTATTATTATTATTATTATTATTATTATTATTATTATTATTACTATTATTATTATTATTATTATTATTATTATTATTATTATTATTAGTAGTAGTAGTAGTAGTAGTAGTAGTAGTAGTAGTAGTAATAGTAGCAGTAGTATAAGTATTAGTAGTAATAGTAGTAGTAGTGCAGTAATAGTAGTAGCAGTCGCAACAGCGCAGCAGCAGCAACAGCAGCAACAGCAGCAGCAGCAGCAGTGTCACAGCAGCAGCATAGCAGCAGCAATAGCACAAACAGGTTACACAACAGTAGCCAGCAGCAGTAGCGCAGCAGCACGCGCACACAGCAGACCAGGAGCTGTAGCAATGTTGTTGTGTAGCAATATAGCATGCGCACAACAGTTGCGCACACTTACAGTCACAGCATAGCAGTCTGTTGTGTGGTCAAACAGTAGCTGTTCCAGCCCCAACGAAAGTTGCAGCTGTTGTAGCTGTTGCGGCTGTTGCGCACACACGTGTTGTGCTGAAGCTGTCACCCAGCAACAGCAGTTGCAGCTTGGTTGTTCACCACGTTCACAACAGCAAACCAGTGTTAAGGCTCACAACAGCCAATCATGCACATGTCACGCAACTGTTCAAATGTCAAACAGCTGTCGTGACGCGGAAATGTTTCAACAAATTGTTGCTCAGCAGCAAACAGCCACATGCCAGTTGTTGCTGTTGTTGCCGGTCAGCACAACAGCAGTGTTAAACAGTTGCAACAGCTGTTGTTACAAACAGCAGCGCGCAGTTGTATGTTGTTAAAGTTGTTGTTAAGCAACAGCAGTCAGCAGCAGCAGTTGTTTGTTGTTCACACGCAGCCAACACGCAACATAGTTGTTGTTGCCCAACGCAGCAGCCATGTCTGTTGTTCCGCCACACAACAGCCGGACACTGGTTGTCACAAACAGCCTGTTGCTGACTGGTCAAACTGTTGTCCCCTCTCCCCCCCCCTTTTTTACACCACCCACCATTTCCCCCTTTTTTGTTGTTGTTGTTGTTAAACAGCGTTTTTTCATCACCCCACACACACACTCACCCCTTTTTCCCGTTGTTGCCAAACCAGCCTGTCCTGGCTGGTTGCTCAATGCTCAGTTGACACAGTTCAACACGTCAATCAAACTGTTGTTCAATTAGTCACAAACTGTTGCCTGTTGTCTGTCAACAGTTGCAACAAACTGTTGTCAAATTCCCATCATCCCTGTTGTCAAACTGTTGTAACCGTCAAACAATTCGCCTGTCGCTGGTCGTTGTTGTTCAGTTGTCAAATCAGCTGTTCAGTTGTTGTTCTGTTGTTGCCAACAGCGTCTGTGTTGTCAAACTGTTGCTGTTGTTGTCAACAGCAGTGTGTTTTCAACAGCTGTTGTTGCGTTTTCAAATCAGCAACAGTCAGCAGCAGCCTGTATACACAACAGCACAGCAGCACAGCAGCACAGCAGCACAACAGCATGTTGCCAGCCAGCCACACAGCAGTGCCAACGCCACAGCAACAGCAGTTGTTGTTGTTGTTGTTGCCACAATGGTTGCCACACAGTTGCTACAACAGCCAGCAGCGACAACAGCGTGCCTGTTGTTGTTGCTGTTAAATCAGCTAGCTGTTGTTGCAAACGTGTTGTTGCCAGTTACACACCAACGTGCTGTTGTTGCCAACAGCAGCACAACAGCCAACAGCAATGTATGCTGTTGTTTACACCCAACCCCATACAGCCACAACAACTGTTGTCAGCAGTTGTTGCCAACAGCTACGTTGTCAAACAGCAGCAATAGTGAACTGTCTGTTGCCAAACAGGTTGCACAACACAGCATCAGCGCAAACACAACAGCCAGTTGTTAGTTGTTGTTAACGATAGGCAACAGTCAACCAGCAGCAACAGCAGCAATGCAATGCCAGCGCACAACACACAGCACCAGTAGTGCAATAGCAGCAGCAGCAACGAGCGGAGTAACAACAGCAACACTAGTTGTAGTAGTTGTTGCGTTGTAAATAGCATGTTAGCAAGCTAGCAGCAGATAGCCGCAATAGATAGCAGTAGTAATAATAGTAATAGTAATAGTGTAGTAGTAATAGTAGCAGTAGTAGTAATAGTAATAGTAGTAGTAATAGTAGTAGTAGTAATAGTAGCAGTAGTAGTAATAGTAATAGTAGTAGTAGTAGTAGTAGTAGTGTTGATTTTCATTTCCTTTATTTGAAAGTATTTGAGCTCTGCTACCCCGTACTCCCTCCTAATTTCCCTCCTGACTAAGACTGTACTGAAACTGTGCTTCAAAAGCTTGCTAAGACAATAACTTTCCATCCTCATAAGGGTGACTTGGTATTAAAAGCTCCAGACCCTATTTTTAGTAGTTATAGGTAACATTAGTGCTTAAAAGAATATCCATGAGTGTTTAGATAACGCGCTTGCGCTTTTTTTTGAGTAACCTGATATTTATTTGCCGATGTTGGTTCCCTGACTGATTGATCTTTAGGACCCTTTGGGACAAAGTTTTAATAGAATTAGTTCTATACTGTTAAGATATTAAAATGCAATGATTACACCAAGAGAAAGTAAACCATGATCTCAATCTGAGCTCCACGTGCATACAGTTTTCTCTCTCTTTCTCTCTCTCTCTCTCTCTCTCTCTCTCTCACACACACACACACACACACGTGTTGTTCAGTTATATTCATTTTGACATTATACAAGCATTGCGAGAGTTAAACTTATATATCACCTTAATGTGATCTTCTTGACCGCTTCCCAAAATATATCTTATATATTTTAAAATATATCTTGTATCTGATATTGAGCATGACATCATCATACCAGCCAGCTCATCTGATCTTGTGTGCAAAGCCTTTTGTAGGATTTGTCATAAATATGTGATTCATGGATTATCCGCTTTGGATTGGCACAGGTGCTAATGTGATGGGTCTCCAGATGGCTTTATTCGCCAAGAAGAGTCGACTCATTTGACTCTGTAATGGCTCCTTTACATTTTCCTGAGTACATTTTGATGGAGGCTGCATACTCTCCCTGTGGTTTGAGGTTTTCTTCCTGGTACCTCACTTTTCTCCCCCAGTCCAATTACATGCACTGTAGGCTGATTGCAGGGGCGAATGCCGGATTTCTTAAATGGGGTGAACCAGGCACCAAGAACCAGTCAGGGGGCCCATGAGAAATAAATACTTGCTTAGATAACATTGGGCACAATTTCTAGGATCTTGTGCAGTGCCCTGTGCACTACTACAAGCGGTTTTACATGAAAAGTGGCACTGCACAAGAGCCTGAAAATCTATTCGTATTAACTGTAATAATCATTTGGCATGGGACAATACAATTCTGTTCTACTAAATAAAAAAAAAACCCATCAAATAGGAATTAGTTATTCATTTAACTTGTTTTATTGTCAACACGAACACTTGACGTGTGTGTGTGTGTGTGTGTGTGTGTGTGCGTGTGTGTGTGTGATGGTGTGTGTGTGTGTGTGTGTTCTCGATACTCCATGTTCTGAGCTTGAAATCTGTGTCTGTTTATATGGGTTAACTGCACCGTCCCAACATCATTGGATCAGATCTCTAAGTGTTTGCCACTTTATTGTAGCCAATTTGGGAAAAGTTATTTTGCCTTTAATCTTTAAAACAACAGGAACAACCACCCATTCATCCATCTTCTATACCGCTTATCTTTCAGGATCGCGAGGAACATGGAGCATATCCCAGGGAGCATGAGGCACAATTCGGGGTATAAAAGAATCATTATAAAAGAATCAGCTCAAAGGTGTCAACTCACTTACGAACAAGGCATTACTACTCTGCAGGCTGAAAAGGCTAGTGGGCAAATTGGGTGCAGGAGGATTAAAATGCCCCGGATGGAGTGGGATTCAGGGTGAGATGAGCTGGTTATGTAACAGATTTATGTGACTAATAACATCGTATTGCATAAGGGATAATGAGTAAGCTATTGTTTTCAGCCTGATTGTCCCTTGACACGAGTCCAGCACATAGAAAGCTAGTGTCAAATCTCCCTTAATTAACTTGCGAGGCTTTAAATGCTGGACAAACAGTTTCAAAGGATGGGAGTAAAGTTGGGTGCAAAAGTTTGCACACCTCCTGGCTTCTGAGTAAAAAAAAACAAACAAAAAAAAAAAACAAAAAACAAGGAAGTGCCCGAGCAAAACCCCGGTCACGTGACCTGGCCGGGGCCACAGTGCCATCTGCTGGCCGTATCGTGACACTTTGTATGACTGCATGGGTTTTCTCCAGGTTCTCCGGTTTCCTCCCACCTCCCAAAAAGCATGGTGGTAGGTGTATTGGCTCTGCATAATTGCCCCTAGGTGTGAATGAGTGTGTGAATGTGTGTGTGCATGGTGCACTTTATGGTATCCCATACAGTACTCCTGCCTTACACTCACTGTTCCTGGGATAGTATGCAGACCACCTGGTGGTAGAGTGATAGAGCAGGTTGTCCACTAATCACAGGGTTGGCGGTTCAATCCCCGGTCTACCTACCTCCACTTATTATTTATTATTATTATTATTATTATTATTATTATTATTATTATTATTATTATTATTATTGAGAACATTTTACTTACTTTAAACATTTCACATGTAATATGCCACAAATTCCAGAAGGTGGCAGCACATGCAAGGATACAAATTCAGTAAATGGTTCCAACACAAGCATTTAAAATATTTGGTTAGGAAATGGCCATGAAGGTGCCCATGAAGAGCAAGTCACAGAATAAAACAGTTAATAACATAAAGTTTAACCTTAAAACCTAAAATAAGAGATACCATTTAAAACAACTTACAAAACACAATTGATGAGCAACTTAACAAAAGGACGTGTTAGTAAAATATGCGCGTGTGTGTGTGTGTGTATGTGTGTCTGTGTGTGTACGTGTGTGTGTGTGTATGCCTGCACGTGCACACAATATCACAATAAGGGATCACAATAAGTCAGGGATTACATGGCCGTGTCACACTGTAGCTGTCCTCACACAACCAGGATCTTTTGTCATGTGATCTTACTGACAAAGAAAATAATTCAGATTCAGCTGAACTAACAGACTCCTAAAAATGATATTGTTATCATTTGCATAATGGTTTGTATGCATAAATAAAAATCTTTAAGATACAATGCATAAGTAGCGCACATGTTTTTAATGCATTTTTTTAAAAGATGGCGTCTCTTGGTGTGATTAGAAAGTTTTTTTTTCAGATTTTATGTGTTAGATACAGTGCGAGTGTGTCTGTGGTGATTTGAGGGGGAAAAAAAAGGCTTTGACACCTAGGCTATCTTCCTACAAATATCATGTTATATAAGGACTCAGTTTACGTTAAAACTTTAACAGCCTTTAACCGTTTAACAATATAGTCTGCCTATACTCTTTGAAAATATGTGTACTAAAATGTACCTTTCTTTGTCAATGGAGTTGCAGCTTGAAGCGTACGTCTGTTATAGCATTCTCTTTTACCTAGAGAAGTGCATATGCAGTGTGTACTTTTAAGTCTTTACTCTTAAACGTGATTACAGTTGGAATATGTAGCTTAAATCGTTTCATAAGGTACATTATATCGACATTACCAAGTGAAACATACATACTAGAGATAGCAAAGATAAAGCCACTATAAAAACGACATCTAAAGCCGTATTCGGGATAAAATTTACATGGGGTCCGCGGTAATATTCTATTTATACAGGTGTATAGGCCATGTCGCTGTTTTCTTCATTCTCCCAACATTTCAGGCCGAATGCCTACTGTTTTTCCGCTGAAACTCATTTTAGTCTCATCTGGATACACCAGTGTGATTTTCTATGCAGATGTCATCTAGGATTGGGAAAAAAAATAATATATATAAATGTTTTGACTGCTGCTGCTTATGTATTTTGTATTTTAGCATGCATACTGTATCACTTCCTGAAGTGTGGAACAAAAAGTGCATGCTTCTCATATACTCTGTGATTATGAATTATGTTTTCAAATCGTTTATGACTTTGCTAGCTAGGTGTAATGTTCTCACTTAATGAATGTCATGATTTGAAGTTTTGTACAGTTTTGTATGAGGACACATCCGTCTGTTTTCTGTACCGATTATCCTATACAGGGTCGCTGGGAGTCTTATCCCAGGGAACTTTTTTTGCACGAAGAGTGGGACATCCTGGACGGGTGTATCAACTCATCGCAGGGCACAATCACACACATTCACACATCCGTTCTCACAATACGGACAAATTGGAAATGCCAGTCAACCTACAATGCATGTCTTTGTACTGGGGGAGGAACCGTAGTAACCAGAGGAAACTCCGAAGCATGGGGAGTCATGCAAACTCCGCCCACACGGGGCGGAGGTGGGATTTGAAGCTCCAGCCCCTGATGTGTGAGGCAAACGTGCTAACCCCCACCGATTGGATCTTGAAATTGAATTATTTAGAATTTGCACATACTCTTTTATTCGTCTTACAGTCTTTTGAAGTTGAAGACATTATTAACTTTTTACTCTGTAACATTGATCACAGAATAAACGTAGCAAAGTTTATTATTTTATGTAAAAAATAAACTCAAGTAAAAGTAGTATTATTTAGTTACACACACACACACACACACACACACACAAAATAGTCCTCGAATACTGTAATGAGAATACATGTCGCTCATTACTTTTGATCCCTGTAATCAGATACTGGCTGTAAAAAAGGACCCTCTACCACACGAGCTGGGGATTAAGCAGAGACCATTGAAACACGATTGGATTGGAATCTGCATCTAAAAATACTGAGCACTCAAGACTTAATCCACTAACAGCAGCGAATGGGGCTCACATCACCTTGTACCATCAAGAGACAATGGCTAGAACGTCATGGATCGTCATAAACCATTGAACATTTTCACACAAGCCATTTTACCTGCCTAAATCCGCAGCAGTGTTATAGAATAATGGGACAATCACAGAGCGCGGAGAACAGTGAAGTAGCTCTTTCTCAGATTCAAGAGATGTACAAGAAGTTTGCAAGTGAGTGCCCAAGTGGAAACCTGCACCTGCATGAATTCAAACGGCTCTTCGGGATCACGTCTGACTCATCTGTTGAAGAATCTGCCTACATGGAGAATTTGTTTAGATCATTCGATGCTAATCGTGTAAGTATCATGATGGTGCAGGTAATTAAGATCTGATTCATAGAGCAAGACGTTTTATCGACGTAATGTAAAGCCACTCTAGCCAGGTATGATTAATTATGGATTATTATACCACAGCACTGTTGAATTCTTGTCCGTGATTGGTCAGAAGGTATTGATTAATTTCCTATAACAGCAGCTCTGACAGTAGTTCCATGTGCAAGGTTTAATGTCATTGAGCTCGTTGTATGTAATATATCTCCAGACATCTGCAGGACAGCTGTTTGTTTTCTTTTGTTTTCTTTTTTTTTTTTTTTGCAGTTTGCAGTTCTTGGTAATATCAGGAGCTGCTCTTCTGACTTCGAGAGAAAAAGGAGAGGCTCGTGCAAGTGATATCAGGATCTAGCTTGCTTCACAGATTTTAAACAATGTGTTATTGTTCAATTAATAAAATGTGTAATCATTGGCAAATTGCTGTGGTATAAGACGAATAAAGCAAGTTGGGACATGCTGTTATAGGAAAATAATAAATTTCAGGGTTCTCCACATTGTGACAGGTCACCTCACACCATTGCACCTTTTATTCACCCCACCACACCCAAGGGAGCTTCTTTACTTTAAATCATTTCAACATTTAAAGAATTTAAGTGAACTTCAACGAATGCCGATTTTGGTCTCAGACTAACATTTGCCCCATTGTGCACCTCAATGTTTTCAGGATAACATGATAGACTTTATGGAGTATGTGGCTGCACTGCATCTGGTCCTTCGTGGCAAGCTTGAGGATAAACTGAAATGGTCTTTCAAAGTTTATGACAGGGATGGAAATGGACGACTGGACAGAGAAGAGGTGGCACATGTAATTGAGGTAATTCTGACTTGCTGTTGTGATATCAGTGGCACATTTTGTCTTTCTCTGTCATACTGAAGCAGGAGTACACATATTCTTACCATCCACTTTAATAGGAACCACTATACACCTGCTCATTCATGCAGTTATCTAATCAGCCACTCATGTGGCAGCGGTACAATGCAACAAATCATGCAGATACAGGTCAAGAGCAAAGATAAAATATCAGAATGAAGAAAACATGTGATCTCTCTGAATTTAACAATGGCATGGTTGTTGGTAGCAGATTCTTTGGTTTGAGTATTTCAGAAAATGCCGATCTTCTGGGAGTTTCACACACAACAGTCTCTAGAGTTCATTGGGTAAGCGACAGTTCTGACAGTTCACACTATCATTAAAGCAGAAATGGGACGTACCAAATACTAAAGAATGCTTAAATTCCTGTGAATATTTCTGAATTTCTACTTTTCCCTCAAGTTGTTGTTGATAGTGTAACTTGTGATGAAAAGCTTTATGTTAAATGAACCATAATAATAAGAAAAGAATGCCAACAGAAGCATGCGCACTAGCAGTCTCTGACTGTTCGAGTCCATTGGGGGTACTCTCATCCAGAATGGGATTTCAATTAATTTTTAATTTATTCATTACAGCATGGTTATGTCTAACCATATCGTCCAAATGCTTCCATTTTTAGATAATCTACAAATTAAGAAAATATGAGAACCCTTCAGACTCTGAAGAACTCAATCCAGATCAGATAAGTGACAGGATCTTTGAGCTTGTTGATCTAAATCATGATGGTAAGTTCCCAAATCAAATGGTTCATTGCCATTACCTGCTTGTTACAACTATTACAAAGGGAAAATAAATAATAAATAAAGACGGCACAGTCCAGTCTAAAATCAGACTTATAAATAATGTATTCATAGTACTTTTTTTTTACTATTTAAATTTTGTAGGTCAGATTTCATTGGAGGAGTTTATAGAAGGAGCTGAGAGAGACACATGGGTGATGAAGCAGCTTAGGCTTGACCTACGGCCCACTCGCTGGTTCATCAAACACCAGAATAAAAATGACTGAAGCCTACCAAAAAAACAGAAACTCTGACTTAAGGAAAACGATAATCTTTTAAATGATAGACTTCTATAACACTTTAGTTTTGTTTTGTTTTCGATGTTTATTTATTTAGGTCATTTTCAGATTTTTTAATGCCGTATGCTTCTGGTGTCTGGACATGTTGTGTTTTTTAGGAAATGTCATTTACATATGTTTCTGTGTCAAAGACAAATTTGTTTGTAGAACAGCGTGGAACATTAAAGTAAAAGATCTTACTTACTGACTTGATGAATTGAGAATAAACTTGAATAATGTATACAAATACAAACCAATTAGAGTCAAACACATAGAATTTTACAATGTAAGATCTGTGACTATAATAGCAAAATAAGATTTTTTTTAAATTCATATATTAATTTTTATTGGCTTGTAATTCATTTTTGTACATGTACATTAGACAGTACAGTTAAGACTATGCCTTATTTGATCTGTTTGTATGGTTGTTGACAGTTTTCTGTTTTAATAAATTACTTTTTAGTAATTTATTTTACTTTTCAGTAATATTTGAATTTCTGCATTTTTGACATTTTGTTCTTTCTTCTTCTTCTTCTTCTTCTTCTTCTTCTTCTTCTTCTTCTTCTTCTCCTTCTAGCTGCAAGTTACAATATGTTGGATCCAAACACACATTTTTGTAAATATCACTAACCGCCAAAAGATATACATTCTGTTCTGTTTTGTAATGATACCTCAATGTTAACCCCGTCAAATGTCTGCTGAAATCTGATTGGCTGATGATGGATGTTGTTTTTTTTTTTTCTCTCTCCATTATTAGGAAAGTATTAGGTACAGAATTACAGCTTAGCATAGCGATACAGTCTACCAAATTACAATACGATCTGATCCTTTGAAAAAGTTGTTTGAATTGAACTCCACCTTCTATAGATGACCATGCCACACACTTCTTCAAATAGTTCTTAAAATGCTGCTCAAATTTTCTGTGAATCCATGCAACCGGTTTTGAGTTACAGCTATTTTGTGCCAAGAAAACTCCTCCCCACTACAGCTGATTGTCATGTGACGGCCATATCGTTAATAGGCTAATCGAATTTACCGTAGATAAAGTATAACAATTAACTGAAAAGAAATGTCCTTGTATCTTTGTGTTTATGGCTCACAGTAGGCCTAATGCTTGTCCATGTCCATTTACTCCTCCTGCGTGATTTCTCATACTTGAGCCACTCACATTAGTGGGGTTTTGAGTGAAGAAGCTTATAGGCTAAGAGAATTAACACTGTGAGTCAGTAGTCAAGAACAAGTAATCTTCTCATGTAAAACAGAAGCTACAGAAGATAAAGTGTGTGCTTTGGCCACCTGCCTTTGATTAAAAGCTCTTATTACCTGAAATGATTCAACTATTTAGAATATTGCAAAAGAAAGTATAGCATTTTAAGTAATGACTGCATATGTGTTCAACCTTGCCACTGTGAGACCTGAATTATGATGCAACCAATTTCCATCAGAAGTCACGTAATCAGTTGACTACACATGAGCTCATTTCCACATCGAGTCCATTTCAGTTCCGGGGGGTGTTAAATACTTATGAAAGACACTGTATTTATGTCTGATCATTTCATACAGGTCTTCATGACAGTTGACGGTTGGCTTTTTTGATATTTGTTGTCAGTTTTTACCGTCAGATTTTTATTGACATAACGTCGTGCTTGAATCGTTTGAATGCAATTACACCTGAAAAAATTTCCACACGCCCAGAGCTTGAATATTTTGTAAATTCAGGTAGAAACATTAACCAGCCATTATCAACCATCAGCAAATTATAAACCAGTATTTACATTTTCACCTGAGGTTCTGGCAGCTCTTGTTTCCTTATAGTGAAGTGCAAGTTAATGCACAATTGCTTCTGAATGGTCATCTTTATTGAGGAACAGCGACACGGTTCTCTGTCTAGTCTGGGAATATCTAGTTTGGGAATATGATTGGAAATATTAAGAAGAATTTTGTTCTTCCCCCAGTACACTTCCAGAGAGATATAGAAGCAATATAAGCTGTTCTGGTGGCTTGTAGTGGCCGAACACCTTACTAATACACATTATATTGTTGTTGTTGTTTTTTTTTTTTCCGTTTAACTGTCATCCTTCTGTACTTGTTTATTTATTTGGAGCAGGAACACTGCCATCTAGTGAACAACCTTAATCACTACTCATAGAGCTTTCCCCCAATTCATTACACACTCTGTAGGAAATGCATTTCCCAGCATTCCTTTGAGACTACAGATGCTGATGTCATGTTTGAGCATGCTCTTTTAAGTTGATGTCTGAGCTGCCAAGAGGAGCCTCTGAAAAGACTGTAGTTGGTGTCTCAGCTGCTCTTCATCCAGAACGAGTGATGGCTCTGAGAGAGGATATGTAGATGGGGATTGTGCAGGTGCGGTGCATACAGACACCATTGTCTATGTGTGTGTATGCATGTCTGTATGTATGTATGTATGTATGTATGTATTTGTGCATGTGTGTGTGTCTGTGTGTGTGTGTGTGTTTGCCCATGTGTGTGCATGTCTGACTTGCAGTGTGTATTTCGGCATACATATTTTATTTCTATAGATTGATAAATGCACAATTGCATGTATTACTGACAGATGTTCCACACACACACACACACACACACACACACACACACACACACACACACGCACACACACAAAGACTCATGTTTTTCATTCTGCAGATGAAGCCCCTGTTTGTCATTTGTTTTGCAAAAATCCTCCTACTCATTCATTTAACCGTGTAAATTGATCTTCTGGCCTAACGCCCAGCTGTTTACTTTCAAAACACTTTAATGTTGAACTCATGCTGTATTCTTCCAGAACAGTAAAGTGGGGACTGTAACAAATTCATAATAATAAATAGGCCAAAACCAGTGGACAGTTGGACAATGGACATCTGAACAAGCCTGTTTGGATGTTTTGATCATTATTCTCACTATTTTTAAGAAGTAGAATGAAGCACAGACTGACGCATGCAAAGATCTAGAAATAATCGTAAAAAAAAAAAACAATGCTGTTAGATTGTGGTAAATAAGGCTGTACATAGTAAAAAAAAAAAAAAAGATCTGTGAAGGTTGTGATCTCAAATGCTGCAACCCACTGCAGTGCACATATGGAGGTTAACTTATATATAAAATATAACAATAATATAAATAATTCTGCAAACAATCATGTGTTCCCTCATTTCAATACAGTGGACTATTCTGTGTAGATTCATGACATATAATCCCAATTAAGTCAATATCAGTTCCAAGTTTTAACACTACAAATCACAGAAAACTTCAATACTTATGCAAAGCAGTGTATAGACATGTTAATTTAAACTAAATTCCAGTTAGAAATCAATTTCTTTGGAAAAATTCAATTTGTTTGAATTAAAGGGGCAGTTTTATTAAGGGCCCCCTGCTTGCTGTGAGCTGAATTGCAATTACAATAAAAAAAACATTCTGCTTCCATGCAACGGACCCTGCCCCTCTGCTGAAAACATGTATGCCGTGTAGGGTCCTTTCAACCAAAAGGCACTGAGTTTTGGCTGGTGGGAGGAGCTAATTTCTGGGCCAGAAAAAAAGTAAATAGAAGTCAGAAATTATAAATTTTGTGAGATCCATCATATCCCAATATTGTGAATCGTCTTTTTTCTAAGCTATCTTTAAGGTATATGAATGTTATAGGCCCAGAAACAAGTTTAAAAATGACTAATTACATCTTTAATATGCTAAATTTTCCTGCAACATAATTCTTTATATATAATGTTCTGCGCTGGAATATCTCAACCTTTTGTACCAGAGCACTGTTTAATTCTCAATTCTAATTGGTCAGAATAGTAGTAGTTCTGTCTGCAAGGCAAATCACTGGGTTTAACACGTCCACACATGTAATCGTTTCTATAGTAACCGCTCATTCACAGGAATCTTGTATCTTGGACGTTCTGCATAATCCCCAAAAAAGACCAATAATAAAGGGATCCAAAAAATGACTTCTAATTATACAAAGTTGCATAATCGTTGATATAGTGAAGGTTTTTTTTTTTGGTCACATGTATGGAAGGAGTCTCCAGTGTCAGTGCTTTGTAACAGGACTTCCTGGTTTCTCTGTAACATGACAATCTCCGATTTCTGTCTTATTAACACCTAAAGAGGGAATGAAAAGTGAGGTTGTCATAGGTGCTATGATGTCAACTCACTTTTCTCACGGATGTTCCACAACATTAAACGTAACTCTAAATGGTTAAAAATACAATGTTTTTCTTTACTAAATTAAAAAATGCAACTGTTGACTGTTGCTGTGGGGTATATAGGGAATAAAACACTGCATAGTGTGCTGTTATTGGAATTTTGGTGTGGTAATGATAACTCCGGTTCTTCACAGTACCTAGTCATTGATTATTTTCCTATAACAGCACTCCCCAAGTGTTTTCTTCATTACATACAGTATTGTATGAATTGATGAGAGAAATTGGATTTTTACTCTAGTGCCCCCTCAGTTACGAGATGAAATATTGAATTGAGAGATATTACAAGAAAAAAATAACCAACCTGTCAGTCACATATAAGGGTAAGGCTCATAAGTTATTCAGCAAGAGAATCATGGGACATTTTGATGGTTCAGTATTTGCATTAGCATTGGAATCTTCTGTTATATAAATATTCAATAGGACTCCCCTGTAAACACTGTTTGGGCCACAAGTCTGTTATATAATTGAATTTCTTATACATAATTCTTTAATACTCCACTCCACACACACATTTCATACAGACACACACGCACCCACGTGCCTTTTATAGGCCACCAGACCCTGAGGGAGGACCAAGTTTAGAGAAGGGGTCTCAATTTTGCTAAGATTTGATAAAAATATAGACCAAAAATTGAGCTGTGGGGAGAGAGAGAGAAGAGAGAGAGGAGAGAGAGATCAAGAATCTCTGTCACACCCCACCCCCCCCCCCCCGCCAGAGCCACAGGACACATGGTGTCCTCCAACACACCTACACACAGAGCTGAGAGAGAGTGTGTGTGAGAGACCGAGGAGAGAAAGGTAGAGAACGAGATTCTGTGAAGAGAAAAGGAAAAGACACAACAACAACGGAAGGATTTTGTGATTTCTGTTGAGGAGCTGCTGCTAACGCTGGGAGTAGGATGGCGGAAGGAGAGGGAGGGGATGAGGAGATCCAGTTCCTGCGAACGGTAAGTGTGTCTTACTTCTTCTGGTGTGTGTGTGTGTGTGTGGCTGGAAAATGGGGGCTTTTTCATATAATAGTGTTTGCATTACAGCTATTTATTGGTATTGTGATTCCTACACTATATCACATATCGTAATCTGAGAAGGTGTGTGTGTGTGTGTTTGTGTGTGTGTGTGTCTTTTTATTGTGAAAGTTTTCACTCCTCTAGTAGAACACATGTTTCTTGAGCTCATGGTGGATTTGACACCTTGCTCCTTGACTGGCTGATATTTATAAATGTCAGCCTCCTCAGCGACACTGCCCCAGTTTAGCAAGGAACCCAACTTTTCCTTTTCCCCCTCAAGAGTCTTTAACTTTATTTTGATTGTTTCACCATTTTGACAGTATCATGTATTTAATTTGCCTTTACCGATCTTGTGTCTTTCTGTAGTAGCATCCTAAACTCTACAGCCTCATGGCACCTTTCCGCCATTTGTTCCAGAATCGTCTTTCGTTCGAGCGCTTGTGAGGAAAGGCTGGTACATCTGTTAGCATCGTTATCTATTTTTACCCAAGGAGAGGAAAGCGGAGACTTTTAGAGTGAGGGTAGAAGATGGAGCAAGCAATTCATAGGACCCAGAAGTGGGAGTGGATGGGGGGAGGTGGAGGAGGGTAGAGCTCATCTATACTGCCTCATCTGACTGGACTGAGACTTGGATGACAGTATGCTTGGAGAGGTCAACAGTAACAAGTCACTCAAGATATTCCCATTGAAATCTTCTTAAATAGGGTTATTAAGGTGCATCAGAAGTGGTGTTGCAGAGTTTAGAGTTTAGAGAGCAGCTCTATAGACAGCGTCATGAGATTAAAGCAAAGGCTTGAAGCTGTCATTATTCTGATTCACGTTATACTTTGGAAAACTTTCAGTTCTGTTATTCATACTGCAGAAATCCTGTAGCTACTGTCAGTATGGTCTTTACTGCAAAATTTCATAACCTTGAAATGCCTGTCTATTTTTTGTTGTTATGGAAATGCATTAAACATAAAGTAGAGAGTAGAACATAGCAACAAGTGGATGATGATGATGATATGCTGCAAATATTATGGCATTCTGGCACTTCCAGAAAAAAATAGAAATATCAGATTATATTTCTATTTCCACTCTGCCTGATGATGAATAATAAATAACAATAAGAAAAACACACACACACACACACACACACACACACACACACACACACAGACACACAAAAATCAAGAATAAATGTAATGTGAATAAATTAAAAGACAATAAATAATATGCTCTTCCAGAAGAGTAAATATTAATGTAGTATTCATGTTTATTTATTTATTTATTTATTTATTTATTTATTTATTTATTTATTTATTATGTTGTGTGTGTTTGGAGAAATGTCAATTTTTGGAAAAAAATACCCCACAATAAATATTACAATAGCAATGTTCAGGTATATAATAATAATAATAATAATAATAATAATAATAATAATAATAATAATAATAATAATAATAATAATAATTACACAATAATATATTTAATATAATAAGTAGTTGAAATAAATATATTTTATACATTACCCTCAATATTAAAATTAATATTATGATATTAATTCAGATCTAATGCATAAACATACATGAAGGATGAACATAAAACATAAAGAAGCATTTCTAAGAAACGTCAAAGAGTCTAAGCCAAGTCATTTTATAATGCAATAAAATCTTACTTTTTTACTAGTATATATATATATATATATATATATATATATATATATATATATATATATATATATATATATATATATATATATATATATATATATATTATATGTGTTACAGCCTTATTCCAAAATTGATTAAATTAATTATTTTCCTCAAAATTCTACAGACAATACCCCATAATGACGATGTGAAAGAAGTTTTTTTGAAATCTTTGCAAATTTATTAAAAATAAAAAAAACAAAAATGAACATGTACATAAGTATTTACAGCCTTTGCCATGCCACTCAAAATTGAGCTGAAGTGCATCCTGTTTCTACTGATCATCCTTGAGATGTTTCTACAACTTGATTGAAGTCCACCTGTGGTAAATTCAGTTGATTGGACATGATTTGGAAAGGCAAACATCTGTCTATTTAATGTCCCACAGTTAACAATGCATGTCAGCGCACAAACCAAGCCATGAAGTCCAAGAAATTGTCTGTAGACCTCTGAGACAGGATTGTATCGAGGCACTGATCTGGAGAAGGATACAGAGACATTTCTGCAGCATTGAAGGTCCCAATGAGCAAAGTGGCCTCCATCATCAATAGATGTAAGAAGTTTGGAACCAGCAGGACTCTTCCTAGAGCTGGCCACCTGGCCAAACTGAGTGATCGGGGTAGAAGGGCCTTAGTCAGGGAGGTGACCAAAAACCCAATGGTCACTCTGACAGAGCTCCAGCATGTCTCTGTGGAGAGAGGAGAACCTTCCAGAAGAACAACTATCTCTGCAGCAATCCACCAATCAGGCCTGAAACAAAATTCTCTGGTCTGATGAAACAAAGATTGAACTCTTTGGCCTGAATGGCAAGCATCATGTCTGGAGGAAACCAGGCACCACTCATCACCTGGTCAATACCATCCCTACAGTGAAGCATGGTGGTGGCAGCATCATGCTGTGGGGATGTTTTTTCAGTGGCAGGAACTGGAAGACTAGTCAGGATTGATGGAAAGATGAATGCAGCAATGTACAGAGACATCCTTGATGAAAACTTGCTCTAGAGCACGCTGGACCTCAGACTGGGGCGAAGGTTCATCTTCCAACAGGACAACGACCCTAAGCACACAGCCAAGATAACAAAGAGTATCTACAGGACAACTCCTTTAGTGGCCCAGCCAGAGCTCAGACTTGAACCCGATCGAACATCTCTGGAGAGACCTGAAGATGGCTGTGCACCGACGCTCCCCATCCAATCTGGTTGAGCTTGAGAGGTCCTGCAAAGAAGAATGGGAGAAACTGCCCCAAAATAGGTGTGCCAAGCTTGTAGCATCATTCTCAAAAAAGACTTGAGGCTGTAATTGGTGGCAAAGGTGCTTCAACCAAGTAATGAGCAAAGACTGTGAATACTTATGTACATGTGCTTTTATTGTTTTTTTATTTTGAATAAATTTGCAAAGATTTCAAACAAACTTCTTTCATGTTGTCATTATGGGGTATTGTTTGTAGAATTTTGAGGAAAATAATGAATTTAGTCCATTTTGGAATAAGGCTGTAACATAACAAAATGTGGGAAAAGTGAAGCGCTGGGAATACTTTCTGGTTACACTGTGTGTGTGTGTGTGTGTGTTTGTGTGTGTAGTGTGTGTATGTATATCTATATCGACATTACAAAAAAGTGTGTTTCTTTATAATATCAGTCTGAATCTAAACAAACTGCACTAGGAAATGAGTAATGGGTCCTTATGTACTCGAGGAGAGTTGACTGAGAATTTTGGTAACCATTCTGTCGTAATAATTATCTGTGCAAATTCATATCTGGATTGTTTGAGCCTTTGGACAAACATTGGCTACTGTATAAACAGTGATGAAAGCTGATAACACAATAACAGAAATGCCAGTGTTGGGAGTAAATCCATTCAGAATGACACAAATGATCTTTTTCTACATGATGAACAATAAGGTGGTGCTAACAACACTCGACGATGCCTCGATGATGCTGTGTATGTCCTTGCTAGGATAGTTAATAGTTTCTCTATTGTGTGATTTGTACGCCCATTTTTGAAATTTCAGTGTAATGCATTGTAATGATCGTTTTACATTGTGAAGAGCCGTATGACAACTATCAGAGCAAGATACACTTAATACATGCTGGGTGTGTGATTTATAACGTGTGTGAGTGGACGTTTTTAACACTATGACGTAAATCCGGTTGGAGTACGTGTAAAGAGAGAAATTATATTTATTTTATATGAAAAGTGTGGTTTCTGTACATCCTGGCAAGATCTTACCACTCTGTATGTTTAAAGAGGACAGCATGAAATGACCTGCAGTACAAGAGCAGCATTGCACCAGTGAAAAATATTAAATCATGGCTGTATTTTGGCATGCTTGTCCTTTAAAAAAAATAAATAAATAGGCTACCCTGTTCTAGAAATATGAAAGCCTAGTTCAAATACTTTTTATTTTATTTTTTATTGCTGAATCATTGATCGATTAACGTAACTAGTTAACTATTTCTGATTTCCATATCGTGGTATACTGTCATTATGATCACCCCTATAAGAAATGTTGGATAGCTTTCAGGGGGTGTCCAGGTTATAACAGATGCTTCTTTTTATAGTTTTGCCACTATAAGTGCCTGACACTCAGGGGGAGGAGAGCAAGAAAGCCTGTGTCCTACTTCTTCGTCGCTTGAATCTTTCGGGAGGATTTTACGTGTGTTTGTGTGAATCGTGAAAGTCGGCCTATGTTTCTAAGCTATTGAATTATGTCAAGTACACAACATGGAGAGAGGAAAGCAGCTCAGAGAGGAAAAGGAAAAGTTTTAGTAACTTAAGACTGTTAAAGTGTGATGCTTTTTGTCTTGGAGAAGCGTGCTCACTTAATACACCTCTCCATTTTTAGAATTGTTGAAAGTGCACATTCATATCCAAGGGAAAAGGTGGAACTGAAGCTTGGTTGAATGTAAAGAAGATATCTAGAAATGACATGGTCCAGCAGAGGTGTGGCTGCTGGGAGAGTTTTATCCAAATTCTTGTTGGTTAAATGGTAGTAAATATTGCACCCATATAGCCCAGCTGGTTATATATGTATATATCGAATAATAGATTTTCCTCAGAAACTGTTATGATGATGTTCATAAAAGTTCAACAAGGTCATCTGCCATCTCTTCGAAAGCTAATAGTGGCAAACTGGATTAACCAATCAGGATTTTCCCCATTTCTCTTTCAATGCTATTAGCTATCTATCTACACTCTTAGCTGAGTATAAGAATACTGACATGGATTACTGAAATTTTACTGCAGGAGGACAAAAAACGGGTATATCTTGTTTTATATGATATTTATAAGATTGCATTTTCCCCTAATACTATCATCTTATTTTAAGAGTTTTCAGAGGTAATGCCGTGTATGGCAACGTTATTAACCTTTTCTAAGAGAACACTAGCGTTCCATTCCACAGGCAGAGTGGAAATTGATGTATCGGACTATCAATTTCAATCAGTATAAACGTGCATTATTTTATCGCTGCAAGTCTGTTAAAAGATTAGTCAGAACACTGTTGGGTTTCTGTGTGTAGAGTATCGTGACTCTCTGCTGGTGAACAGGGCGATGGGAAAGGGGAGGGGCGTGAGCCCGCTGCTGGCCAAACAATTCACCCCAATAACATTGGTATAGAAATAAATGAGACAGCTTACATGAAACAGCCTATACAACTGCCACAATAAAAGCATAACATTTAAACCTAGAAGGATAGATAAAAAAAAGAAAGAAAGGCAAATTCTTTAATCCCTTAGTGTCTATTTTCATTCTAAATACCATCAGCACTCCTACTATCGTGTTGCATGGCATCCACCCAAAATCCATGAGCGCACTGCACTTATCAATATGCAGAGGTTTTTATTTAGTATATTTGCTCACCCTGCTCCTGAAATTCACTCCTGCCTCACACCACACCACTGGCCTACAGATATACAGTAAAAGTGTAAATAGAGTTAAAGTGTTCATTTTATTTAAGTGCTGCTGTGGTCTCAGTCATATAAAGACAGTTATTTCTAACTGGTCTGGCTTTGCTGAGCACACACATGGTCACGGTATAGTGAGGCAGAGAGAGAGAGAGAGAGAGAGAGAGAGAGAGAGAGAGAGAGAGAGAGATGTATGGGGAAGTACAAGCACCTGTTTCACTGGTGTTCATTCAATCTGTCACGATCAGCTTTAAAACAATAAACAGGTGCTCTCAGCTGTTGCTTCGCATGCTTTTAGAGCGTGTGAGTTTAACGTGCTGATATCAGTCCCTAATTGTTAGTTGTATTTGTGTGATCTACGATGTGACAGTCTGCTACAGCTGTATTTGAGTAATAACTGAGTTCATTTTGCAATTTAAACAAAATTATTACTGACAGTCATCTCTAAACAAACATTAAATATTCATCCTAGATATTACTCTTTTTTTCTATTTTTTAAGCAGGTGTCATGAAAACCATTCCAAATGATATGCATGTGTCTTTAAGCATTAAAACTGCACCTACAATATCTCTTCATATCTAGTTATTTACAACAGCTAAAGTGCTAGATTTGATATTACTGAATGTTTCCTAAGAAATATGATCCATTATTTTCCATTATTTTCTTCATAGGGTATTTCAGCTTTTCATAAATGATGCACTATATGTCGACTCAGCTTAATGTCCCTGAAAGTGTCCCATTTCCTGCAGAATTGCATTTTGCAGCATGAGGTTCACCCTTCATATTTTCTTAGATTTCAGTTGAATTAACCGTTTGCAAAATGTATTTGTGCATGCACCAGGAGGCTGCTCATCTGAGACATGACTGGCAAGAGAGAACCAGGACTATAGTCAAGCAGCTGTCTACATTGTGTTCTGTCCAAAGATTAATTACTTTGGTTTTAAATGAAAAAAAAAAAATCCTGATTGTATTCACTTTTTTTTTTTTACAAAATGTACCTGCAGTCTGATTACTTTGTTTTTGACGTATCTGTAACAGATTACAGTTGCCAGTTGTTTTTTTTTGTATCCTGATTATGTAATGACTGCTACTTCTACTGCAACATCTACTGCTACTACTATAACTATTACTACTACTACTACTACTACTACTACTAATAATAATAATAATAATAATACTGCTATTAGAACTATTACTACTTCAAATACAGTTGCTAAAACTATTACTACTACTACTACTAGTAGTAGTGCTACTAGAACTATTACTACTGCAACTACAACTATTAAACCTATTACTGCTTCTACTACTACTACTACTAGAATTATTACTACTGCAATTACAACTGCTATAACTATTATTACTACTACTACTAGTTGTGCTACTACAACTACTGTACTACTACTGCAACTTCTACTGCTACTACTAAAACTATTACTACTACCACTTCTACTACAGATACTATTCTTCTTCTTCTTCTTCTGGCTTTAATCCCACTAGGTGGGGTCGCCGGTGCGGGTGACTCTTCTCCAGACCATTCTAGCATGATCTGAATTTGAGTCTCTCCGCATCCATTTTAGTTTGGTAACAGTTTTTACGCCGGATGCCCTTCCTGCCGCAACCCTCCCCATTTATCCGGGCTTGGGACCAGCACAGAACCATCCACTGACTTGTGTAGATCTGTGGCTCCGTGGCTGGGTTACAAATAGTACTATTACTACTGAAAATACAACTGCTAAAACTATTACTATTATTACTACTGCTACTACTAGTGCTACTAGAACTATGACTACTGCAACTATTACTACTATTACTACTACTACTACTACTACTAATACTACTACTACAACTAGAACTATTACTACTGCAACTGCAACTGTTAAAACTATTATTATTACTACTACTAGTGCTACTACAACTACTACTACAACTACTACTACTACTACAACAACTATTACTACTACTACTACTACTACTACTACAACTACTACTGCTGCTGCTACAAGAGCTATTACTACTGCAACTACAACTGCTAAAACTATTATTACTACTACTACAAGTGCTACTACAACTACTACTACTACTATTTCTACTACTACTACTGCTGCTACTAGAGCTATTTCTACTGCAACTACGACTGCAAAAACTATTACTACTACTACTACTACTACTACTACTGCTAGAACTACTACTACTACTACAAGTGCTACTACAACTACTACTACTACTACTGCTAGAACTACTACTACTGCTGCTGCTAGAACTATTACTACCACTACCACTACTACTGCTACTACTACTATTTCTACTACAACTATTACTACTAGTACTACTGCTAAAACTAATTAGAAGTAGTAGTTCAGTGTGCATTTAATGGGGAAAATAATGAAACAAGTATTATTGATTTAGGTATTGAAAATAAGATCTTGCAACAAATACTAATAATAATGATAAAAAATGAATAATTAATAGGCTGTAAATAATAACCAATAAACATAACCAGAATGCAATGAATTGAATTAATAAAAAAAAATCACATTGCAAATTTCACATGCCAGCAGCAGAAGAGTGAAACTACAACAATTCTTTGTTCAAGTAAAAAAAAATGCAAATACTTATAAAAAAAAGTATCAAGTATCAAGTTAAAAAAAAAGACAAGAAAGATTCATAATAGAAAAAAGACATCTGTTTAATTTTTTAAATCACACGCTGATTTTACTTACTGTTGGTAAATTAATTCCATGTTCACCAAGGGACCAAGGAACATGTGGGAACATAAGCAAAGGTGATATAACATTTGATTTAGCATGATAATTACTATCATGACCATCCAAACTAGCCACAAAATGCTAATCGCTAGGTGCTACAATACATAGAGCCGTGATAAATACAAAGTGCATGTAAAAGCAGATAGATTACAGAGATGGGTATTAGGTTTTATTCTCACTGTCACATCTGTTCATGTAAATCAACTTCTGGAAGCCATCTGATGCTAAAAGTCACCTTATGACTTTTACAAATATATGATTGTAGAGTAATGGAGTGATGTTTGAAAGAGTAGTGAGCAGAGAGAGAAATTTTTCTTCTGAAATGTAGAAAGTCAAAGTCAGTCATATTAGGTGAAGGAGTAAATGAATGATGCTTAAAGACTTAAGTATAGTAACAAAGTAATTGCACTTTGTTACTTCCCAATTCTGACCAATAAATTAGGGGGACACCCTGGACGGGGTGCCAAGCCATCGCAGGGCACAATCACACACGCATTCATACACTATTGTGGCAAATGGAAGGTGGAAAATGCCAATCTGCCTACAACACATGTCTTTGGCCTGGTGGAGGAAACTCCAAGCATACAGGGCAGGGCAGGGCAGGAATCGAACTCCCAACCCTGGAGGTGTGAGGCAAACATAATAATAATAATAATAATAATAATAATAATAATAATAATAATAATAATAATAATAATAATAATCAGGTAAATATTACACAATACAATAATAATTAGGTTAAAAATTCAGGATGTAAACAAATATGAATGCATCATGTAGAATAAACAGAAAATTAATTCTGAAACACACTGAAACAAATAGTGATATGAATTTCTTTAAAAAAAGGAAAAAAAAAGGGAGATACAACAAAAAGTGCCATAATGCATTTACAATGTCGATTCATTCATCCTTAGTGCCTGCCTGGTCTAGGCCATGGTGCTTTAAATTAGGCTACTAGTTTATATTTCGGAAAACAGAACCACCTAAATTTTTTTGAAAATATCAGTGGATACAAACAAAAAGAATATCTGCACACACAAGATACTCGCAGCAATTAGGAACTCGAGGGACATAGCTGAGGTTGTGGAACTATAAGAGTTAGAATTTAACTTCTAATTTAATACTGAATACAGACAATGATATTTAGAAAGCTAAAAAGATACATATTGTCACTGCATTACACCACGAATCAACACACATTGCACCCACAACATCTGATATATTATTAGATACAGTTAAATTTGTCCAACATTTGCTCAGTAGGCTTTTTTTATTGTATATGTGTATATGTGTGTTATGTGTTCAATGTTGAACATAATCAGTAGTTAGTGAGAATAGTTTTTAGGAGTTTGAGCTAGTGCGATTTAGAAGTTTGAGCTAGTGCGAACGTGCCTCCAAACTATCTGCCAGTCAGCAGTGCAGGGGAATGCGAGAGTGACAGGTGCAGACACCGAAATAGAGTCGAAGAAAGAGAGAGAGAGAGAGAGAGAGAGAGAGAGAACGAGGAGAAGGAGGAGAAGGAGGAGGTGACGATGTGAGGAAATGAGTTAAAACTGAGAAAATTGGAAATAAATTGTGAACTTGTTGTCTGGAAGTGTGATAGAAGCCAGAGTCATGTTTCAACAAGAGAAAAAAATAAGCTCTTTCCTGTCAGATGGGGATTGCGAGTTCACGACCAGGGTCAATTTTCTCGGTTTCACTTTGCTCAGCACATATATTCTAAGTCAGATATTACTGTGTGCCTTATCCTCTATTTTCTTTCTCTAGCTTACACACAAATTCCGGACTGTATTTCTAAGTGTGTTCCTTACTCAGTACGGCAGCGTCTCATGGAAGACTCAAGTTTGTTCCTGCTTCTGCTGTAATTTACTCTAATTTAGTAATGACTTTTATGGTGGTTGTCTCGTAAAGTGAAGTATTTTAAAATGTTACAGTTAAGATGCTAGAACTTTGTTGTTATCTTTTTTCACTTCAATTCATCTTGGATTCAACCACTGCTATCCAACTCTGAACACATATATTATCACAATTTCACAGTGGTACTTTATTGTAACTGTAGTTAGGACATGATTAAACCATAACACTCCATGTGATTATACTATGATGCTTTTAGTAGCATATTTTAAACGATTATATTGCCATTGGTGGTAATTATGGAAACTATACTTAATATATATTAAATTATGATACTTCTGTTGTGTGTTAGGGTAACTATGTTTATCTATTTATGAAGCTACTATGGTAGCTTTGCCTCACATGTACGGGGTTGGTCGTTTGAATCCCATCTCTGGCCTGTGTGCGTGGAGTTTCCATGTTCTCCCTTTGTGCTTTGAGGGTTTTCTCCGTGTACTCCGGTTTGCTCCCCGAGTTCAAAGACATGCATTGAAGGCTGATTTGAGGGTCTGCGACCCTCTTTGCTATTGAATTAAATGAATGGAGACCATCATGGTTTTACTATGGGGCTTTAGGACAATTATATTCATACCACTATTGCATTCTTGATTCTGATTGGTCAGAGGATGTTGATTAATTTTCTAGAATAGCTGATCTGACATTAGTTCTGGCTATAAAGCAGTTACAGGTTACAATTAATATATACCTTATACTATAATACTAATACCTTATGGTTTCTATAGTAACAACTCTCCAGCATTAGTGTTTTGTGACAGTCAGAGGTAAAGCTGAAAGACTTTAGGACGAACAATTTTCCAGTTTCTCCATAAGATGACAAGCTGAAATATTTGGTCTTATTAACTTCAAGATAAAGAAAAAATACAGTATTTGGTGAAAGAATGACTGTGTATACGGACGTGATCCCAGGAACCATCCATCCACCCATCCACCCATCCATTTCTATACCGCTTATCCTTTCTTTAAGGTCACGGGGAACCTGAAGCCTATTCCAGGAACCATAGGGCATGGACAGGGTGCCAATTCCCAGGAACTAGCTTTTTATTACATTTTTTGCAGATGTTCCACAACATTAAACAGAAGGGGCACAAAGGTTTTATGTTATATGTATTATCGTTTACTCATTTTACATTTAAGCATTTATAATTAGCTGAAGGTAGCAGAGAATATTGATGTTTCTAAAACCGAACTTAAGACCATTCTTTTATTTTGGCTTTTAAGTGAATTTAAACTCTCAGTTCCTTAGTATTTATAATATGATTAATGCTTTGAGTGTCTATAATAGGGTGGTGTATTGGTATTTTAATATGTAAAGCACTTTGTGTTATATTCTGTTTGTATGAAACGTGCTAAATAAAAAAAGCCTGATTGATTGAGGTATAATACTACGATAATTGACTATAGTACTTTATGGCAACTGTGCTTAGTATACTGTGTGTTAAAATGTTAATACTATTAAACTATGGTTTTACTGTGGTCTATTATAGTAACCATAGGCATTGATCAAAGATAATACAAGAGTTGGTATATATATATAATACAGGTATCATGGTAACTACTATATATCTGGACCATTTTGTAACAATGATACTGCAACCATTACATTGTATTATTACAGTCTTACTGTGGTATTTATGCTTACAGATACTGTGTGTTAGAATAAGTAAAAATACATCAGACAAACGTCTTTTTTTCCCCAACAGAATACAGTGGTTCATTTCCTGGGGTCTGCTAATATTATGGTTAGGTTGGAGTTATGTTGGGTGATGAGTTGTGATGGTTGGGTAAGCCAAAAATGTATAGGATTTGATCAAAATGTCTGCATGGTTTGACATTTCCTTGCTGTCTAATTGCTCATAGTTATCAATGTGAATGTTTGCATTTGGAATTTTGTTGTGCAATAGACCATCCTGCCCCCCGGAAATACCACACCAACTGAGACTAATGGCTATTCACCCATTGAGGAAGTAACAGTCAGTTCAGGGCACATGTGACAGGAAGTCCTGAATGCCCAAGAGCACTGTGGTTTATCAGCTTGAATTAGTCTGAGGGATAAAAAAGCATTTTAAAAAGGTTATCACTTCAAACTCACCCCTCAACCTGTATCAGTTCTCCCTGCCTCATCTTCTGTGCAAAGTACTCTGCACGTTCACCCACCTCATCGATCTTTCTATCACTCTGGGAAGGGCTGTAGTCAATGTAATGGGTGTAAGTTGGAGATTTGGCATGAGAAGATCTAAATCAGCAATTCGGCAAAGGAGGAATCCTTCAATTGTCTCTCAGTACAGACTGTAAGTCACTGATGTTGGTGGGTCTGTGCAAGGGAGCCTTAAAAAGCAACTGGTAAAGGAATCGGTCTAAAGGAATGATGGATTTCTCATCTTAGTCCTCATATCGTGCATATAACTCCTTACTGAGTCCTTTTGCCTTCGATTTGTCTTAATTTGAGTCATTCCACTGAAGTACCCATATTTTGGAGTGACATGTTAATAGTTTGTCCCATGTGCTGAGAGCTTTGTGCTAAAAAATAAAAGAAATAACAATAAATGACTATTTCTTTCTCATCTTTTTTCGAGACACGAGACTGTAGCTGGCTTTTGTTAAGTCTCTTTGATGTCAACCACCTGTAGCTGACCTTGGGAGGTCTCTTTAGAAAGTAGCCTGGTGGGCACATTCACCCACTGAGATCACAGCACCTTGGTTGACTACCGTTGAGTCACACTACAGAGTTTAGACTTTGTTGACACTCAGGTGAATCACCGTGGGCTGAATATTCAAACCACACTGGCTCTTAACCTGCTAAAGTCTCTCATTGTAAATTGTCAGTGGGTACAAATGAGTCCGAACGAACAACCACCAGTGTAGCTGTTCTTTAAAATGAACATCATGAACTTATATGGTAGACAGGCATTTCAATTTTAGTTACCTATCTGAGCTCTGTTATATATGTGTATATATATATATATATAGGTAGAGGATATATATATATATATATATATATTGTAATGTTATATTGTAACATATATATTTATATATATATAAAATCGTAAGTGTGCTCAGAAGTGATTTGTTCCTCTCTTACTGCAGCAATTTGCCATCACTGATATTACATTTCTTTAATGAGAAACTAGAAAGTGAACGTTTTGAAAGTGCTGAAAACTCAGAATTTTCCTATTGCAGAAAACTCCCTGACTGCTACTGAAATGCTGATACTGGAGACTCCTTCCATAATCGCCAACTAAACATCTTCAAGAACTCTTCACCATATCAAGGATTATATTATGCTTTGTTAAATAACACAGCATTAAAAAAAGTCCTTGTTTTAAATCAGAACTTAATTTCTAAACTTAAATTCTAAATAAACTCTTAAAAGTCTAAATGAAGTCAGGTCTTGTTTGTGTGTGTTTTATTGATCTTGCTGTCTGTACTACTTTTACTGGGTGTCTAAGTGTCAAATGACTTGAATCCTGTCCTAAATATGGCTTAGCTGTAATCTTATGCCTGCCTTAGCTGACTATTCTTTAATCTTCATTGAGCCTGTCATTGGATCTAATCATACACACATTATTTGCGTTCTATTCCTATTTGTTCCCCTTAATCTCTTTGATTTGTAAAGCCTTGGAATGGCATATTGCTATTGGTCGTGTGTGGAGAATAATGTAAAGCATTATAGATCCCCCAAATCCCCTCATGGCTCTAGGTGTATTTGTATGGCCATGGTTTAAGCCTGTGAGTTTGGGTGTTCAGGACTGCAGCTTTGCACATGGATGTCTTTATAGTGAAGATGCTGATAGGCTCATTTGCAGACCTGCTTCTTTTGGTTCAGCCGAAGAAACCTTTGACAAATTGTTTTAGATCTCATGTCTAGTGAGTTGTTTTTTTCTTCCACTTTTATAGTCCAGAAATGTTGGATTTGTCCAGTATGTGTCAACTTAACTAGTGCTTCCATGTCTTTCCATAACCCACGACTTTGAACTAAGGATTAGTAAATTTACTTAGGCTTGCTGTGAATGCTCTCAGCATCCCTTTGCCCGTCCGCCAAATCACTTGAGCCAAAATAAAGACCGTCTCTGCTTATCCTTGGGCTTTGTTTACGCAAAAAACATTGTGTCAACCTTGAGGAATTTCTTGTATTTTGAACGCAGTTTTTTTTTTTAAACTTGGGAAATATATTTAAATAGATGCGTTGCACCTTAAAATACCCCCCCCCATGATACTTGTATAGCATAGTGTACATATTTCTTTCTTTCTCATGCTATTCTGTCAATATACTATTTAGTATTTTATCAATATTGCATAATCATATATCATATGTCATATATTACATAGTAATCCCATACAAATAGTATTTATGAAAATATAAGAATCAGAAACACTTTGATTACGCTAGGAAAATATGAGTAAAGATTGGTATAAATCTGTCACAAAGTTTAAAAAAAGCCATGTAAGATCGATAGATAGATAGAGAGATAGATAGACAGATAGAGAGATTGATAGTTAGACAGATAGACAGATTGACATATATCTTACAGCTCATCCCTTGGCTAACTGTAGTGTGGTGGTTAATAGCTGTTAGAGCCATCCTGCTGAAGCAAATTAACATTAGCTCTCTATGGATAGAACTGTATGAGGATGACATCATTAAAACCTTTTGTAGCTGACACTGTTTGGACATGACCGCTATTTTGGAGTTAATATAAAGCAAATGGAAATGGAATGGTGGTGAAGCTGAGGTGATTGTCTGTGTGGGTTGCTTCTGGGTTCTCTGGTTTCTTCCCACCTCCCAAAAACATGACAGTAGGTACTGTAGATTGACCACTCTAAATTACACGTAGGTGTGAATATGTGTGTGTGTGTGTGTGTGTGTGTGTGTGTGTGTGTGTGTGTGTGTGTGTGTGTGTGTGTTATGTGTGTGCATGATGCCCCGCAGTGCCTTCTAGTGTGCATTCCCGTCTCACGCCCAGTGTTCCTGGGACCGACGCCATAAGTTCTTCAACCTTGACCAGATTAAAGTGCTTTTTGAATGAATGAATGAATGAATGAATGAATGAATGAATGAAGTATATGTAGTTTTGGTTAAAAGAAAAAACAAAAAAAGAATACCAGTGTGCATTCTGATACATACACAAAAAGAAACAATAAAGTTGTGTCTTCGAAATGCTTTAAAGCCTATTGTGTTTGTTTTGAATTTCATTATTGTAACGTGGCATTAGTGTCTGGCACAAAGTAGACTGCAGACTGGATTCTATGTCTACTGTCTGTAAGAAAATGTTTTGATCATTAACTAGCCTTCAAGTACAAGCTCCAATGTGCTGCCTGTGGTTTGGTTGCCCAGACACATAACTAGCTACAGTTATGCTCATAATTTTACATACCCCTTACAGAATCTATTAAATGTAAATAAATTTAAGCTAATAAGCTATTTCACATAACACGTTTGCGTATACTCCACAAGACACAATATTATCTGAATGAACACAAATGAACCAGTTCTAAAGTTTACACACGCTTGATTCCTAATACTGTGTGCTGTTAGCTGAATGATCAGCGGCTGTTGTTATGTTTTGTGATAGTTCTTCGTGAGTCCGTTCTTTGTCCTGAGCAGTTAATCTGCACATATATGATGTTGAAATACACTTACATTTCTCAGTAGACACCCTTTACATTCCCTAAACTGGACGCTTATCTTAAACGGCTGATGTGTCTTCTTCATGTATGAGTTTATGTTTAGAAGATGTTGATATGATATACTGTAGGTGTTTTATCAATGTAATTAGATTTTTTTATCCTTATCTTACCCACACGTGCTTAAAGAAATGATTTGCCCATTGTATTTAATCTTTATAATCATTTCAGACCTATCTTCCTTCATCAGTGACTACACTGCTATCTGATATTTTCAAACCGATGAGGAGTGTGAGTCACCGGAGCAGCTGGCTCGTTTTAGAAATTGAGAGCACTGCTTCATCTCCATATCAGGGCCAGGACTTCAATTTTTTTTTTTTTTTTTTTTTTTTTTTTTTTTTTTTTTTTCCCCCCTTTTTCCCATAAACACGGGACTTTAAAAGTACTGTATATATATATATATATATATATATATATATATATATATATATATATATATATATATATATATATACTGTCTTATTTGAACTGGAACAAATATCTAAATATCGGACTCACCCATCAACCGTCTCAACAAGATGGCAAGATGGTCCTGTGTGTCTGTGTGTGTATATATACTGTATATATATTATATGCATGTATCATCAAACATAGTCCAGAGTTTTACAGACTGTAATTGAAGTAGTCTGGAATATTTTGAACGTTCTGGTGCAGTAAATTGGAATTCTTTAGAAACTAGAAACTTGTATATGTGTGTGTGTGCCAGAGGAGGTTGGTAGAGGCTGTAGAAATAATAAAGGGCACCCTGTCCCCATTTCCTGTGTGTGGAATAGTTCAGCAGACAGATTTGGGCTGTCAGAAGATAAACGTTGGACTAATTCCAAAGGAAGAAAGCATTAGGAGATTACACACGCTCTTCATAAAGAGTGGACGACAAGTCCTCAGTGTCTAACATTTTTTTTAAAGAGAGACATGGTGTGTCTAGGCTTGTTACGATTAACAATAGTATCGGGAATCGCAGATACAGTAGATTCCAACTATCGGGATGTCCATCAAGTTGGACGATTTAAATGTCTTTCGGACAGCATGTTGTCTGCAGCTTCAAGCCTGAGGAAATTCAATTGTGTTGTTGCTCGTAATATGTGTTTCCTTACCACCTATATTGTATCCTATATGGGGGCATGGTGGTGTAGTGGTTAGCACGGTTGCCTTGTATCTCCATGGTTGGGGGCTGAAATCCCATTAAGTGAAAAACAAAGCCATGACTGGATGCTAAAGCTAGCTGGCTCTTAAGGAGCTTCCAGTATTATAATTTTTTTTCTGTGTAATGACTTAACATGTACCTGACACATGCTGCCTATGACTGGCCATGCTCTCTGATTTTCCCCACATCAAAGCCACATTTGATACTATCATCAATCAGCAACAATAGGACAACGGCTAATCACACATGACCTCACAAGCTTAGATCAAAATGAAACTACATGCTTCCAAGTGGAGAGATAAAAAGAAGATGTCTAGAGAGAGGGATATAGTATGCTTGCATAATGAGTGACAGGGGAACAGCTGAGAATGCACTGTGTCAGGTGGAGAGTTGGATCTGGGAGTGTTTGTTGGTGTATTTACACCCAACCATGCCTCTAGACAGGCCTGTGTGTTTGTGTTTGTCTTGCTGTGTGTGTGTGTGTGTGTGTTAGAAGAATTCAAATCTGTACCTATTATTGTCCCACATTAGGAGAATTAATTAACCATAAGCCCATTGTCATGCACCACTCTCAGTTGTGAAGTTTGGCTTTATTTGTCCCATGCTCCTGATTTTTACTAACATGTATCCTTTTTTTCTTATCGGTGCTGTGCGATCTCAGGATGACACGGTGGTGCTCCAGTGTACGGCGACCGTCCTGAAGGAGCAGATCAAGCTGTGTCTGTCTTGTGAGGGCTTCGGGAACCGATTGTGCTTCCTTGAAACAACATCCAATGCCCAGGTATCTTCTGGCCTAAGACAATAGAGCGGTCACATACTGTAGATACTCAAGTATTTAAAGAAAGTCTTTTGAAAGGCACAACTGTCTAAGCATTTGCCCTTTTCTCTGGAGGGCACAAGTTCGAATTGTGAAAATGCCACAGCTGTCCATGATTTGGAGTCCAGGACAACATACTTGTCTTACTGTCTGGGTGGGAGGGATGGTCTAAATTTCTCCTCTGTCAATCAGAGCAATGGTTGCCAATAACATGTGTCTGTTATGCTGCATTTGACTAAAACGCATAACTCAACCCTGGCTGCTCCCAGCATCAACGGTCAACAAAGCAGCACTTACCTTTAAATGCATTATATTGTATGTACATGTTCTAGTATTTGCTTTAGATAAGCATACAAGCATAACTGCTTTGTTAAATCTATAACTTCAAGTATACAGTTCATTGTTTTAGTCATAGATCAATCCTCAAAGTTGGACGCATATGTCTGTAGGGATGGGGCACGGTCGCTTACTGGTTAACATGTTTGCTTCACACCCCGGCCTCAGCCCTTTGTGCGAGAAGCTTGCACCGTCTCCTCGTGTTTTGGGGATTTCCTCCGGGTACTCCGGTTTCCTCCCCCGGTCTAAAAACATGCGTTGTAGGCTTATTGGCATTTCCAAATGTAATTTCAAAATGTAGTGTGTGCGATTGTACCTTGCAATGGGTTGGATCCCTGTCCAGGGTGTCCCCAGCCTTGTGCCCTCAGTTCCCTGGGATGGGCTTCAGGCTCTCATGTGACCCTGTGTAGGATAAGCGGTATGCAAAAACCTGCTAGCTTGTTGGTGACAAAAGATGAAAATGGAGACATCCATGATTCTTTCCCCAAATTTTTAGCTCCACAGTGGTCAAAAATGATTCCAAGCACAGAAGCATTCCATGTTTTCTGACTTCTCACTTCAGCATTAGCCAATATATACAAGGCAATTAGTGCTCTTCAAAATGGGAGTAGATGATAAGTGAAGCATGCTAAACTATTTCTAAGCTTATCATATATTTTTTGCAGGACAGATATGACTGATACTATTAAAGGAAATATCCTAAATAAATAAAAGCATGCTATTAAAAATCGTAGTCATATCGAAACAGGAAATGAAATTTTAAAAAGATGTTTCTAATACAAAAAAAAACATGACTCTTCTCACATATGATGTTCCATAGCCTAAGGGAAATGCTCCTCGAGTTTAAGAGTGCTAGTGTAAATTTCTATTTTGACACATTCACACATTTTTTTCTGTCTTCTGACCAGAATGTGCCCCCTGACTTGGCTATCTGCGCCTTCATCCTGGAGCAGTCACTCTCGGTTCGGGCGCTGCAGGAGATGCTGGCCAACACCATGGAGATGGAGGTGAGAGCCAGAGACGTTAAGGAACAGAGGATTGAGGAATAATAGAGTCAAAGGTAGAGAGGATGAAATGAGATGGTAGCTGAAGTGCTAGATGACTGTGAACCAAGCAGAGCCTGGTTTCATAATAGAGTGTAAGTAAGACGATGTAAAATGTGTAGTCTTTGGGTGAAAATTGTCATGATTGTCATGAGCCCACCTTAGTTGTGCTGCAAAGTAAAAATAAACAAAGAACAGATTTTAAACTAGAAAAAAAAGGTAGAAAAGGTTTTATTTATTTTTTTTAGTTGTGAAGCTCTAGGATAAGCTCTCTTATTGCAAGATACGCTTTACTAATAACCTAATCAGCTGTTATTTATTTATTTATTTGATTTAGTTTATGATTAGAGTTTATCTAAAGGTTGCGCTAGGGCATATGGAGATGATGTAAGGGACGTTCATGTCTTTGCCTTTGGAGAACACATCTGTAGAGCTTCTATTAGCATATCTTAACTTCATCTGCATTTTTTCTCTCTTCCCCGACACCTCGTCCCTTTCTCTGCCGCCCATAGGCAGTCGATTTGGACCAGTGGGTATGTCCTTGCACATGTCTCTTGTTTTTTTGTCTACCCCAATCTGATCTAAGCACCTCTCCTCCACTCCTTCCTGTCCTTCTTTCCCAATGTGTCTGGTTTAGATGAAATGAACTGGTGCTGCAGTTACAGTCCTCCTCCCCTGAGCCTTCACTTCCTCCTCAGCTTTGTTCACGCCTGTTCCTCATACTGAGTGTATAGCCGGAATCTCATTTGGTTTCCAAATGACATTTCCGACAAGAGATAGTCCCAGAGTAAACATCAGAGAGAGAGAGAGAGAAAGAGAGAGAGAGAGAGAGAGAGATCCAGTGTTTCAAATCCTGGTGGTCAAGGCTAGACATCCCCTGCTTTTTTCTTTTTTTTTTTTACCTTAGTCACCTGCCCATTACACACATAAAGCATACTTTTTCCAAACTAATTAAGGATAAAAACAAATCAACAAAAAAAGTTTTTCATTTTATTAAAGAAACAGAGTCATCTTTGGATTAATGCCTGCCACACCGCCATTTCATGCAGCACCTTCACCCTTTCACTAACTACCATCCCAACTTTTACTTTTTTTCCTCAGATAACAAGCTTTCATTTACTATATCATGGTTTTGAAATCAGTACTAAGCACTAAAACATTCACCATCCTCCTTAAGGTCAAACATAGCATGGCATTGCTGTTTAATTATATATATATATATATATATATATATATATATATATATATATATATATATATATATATATATATATTTTTTTTTTTTTTTTTTCTTTTTTTTTCTTTTTCCTCATCTCTCACCCATTGCATTGATTCCTTATGACTTCCAGGAAGAGGAAGATTAGAATGAACCCAAAAGTCCTATTAACTAATTACCAGTGGATATACAGTTCTTGCTTTAAAGAATCGTAACAATTAGAATAAAATACCTGGTATATGATGGGAAACCCCAAAATTATAGAAAGAAAAAAAACGTTATACAACATCCAGCATTTCTTCTTTAATCCCCTTCAAAGTACTTCCCTTGTGGTGCAATACACTTGTCCCAGCGTTTAGATCAGAGAGCTGTCTATGTGAGAAAAGCAAGCCATTTTGAAGCTGAGAAAAGAGGGAAAAGGACAAAATTGTGTTGTTTAGCACATCTAGATATCATATCGGAAAATCCTAAATTCTCGCCAAATTTCCATCTTTTGATCTCAAACCCAAATGTTCCTGATGTATAGCACAAACAAATGAATTGGCCTTGCCGTTCTAATCATTTTGGAGGGAACTATACGTGCTTCAGGATATAAAAGATCAGCAGTAATGATATCTGGGTATTAATTTGATATGAGAGAGAGAGAGAGAGAGAGTATTAGCAGGACTTTACCTGTCTCTAGAATCAAGCAATGGCCCGTGATAATGAGAATAGCATGGCATGTGGAAGTCCCAGCAGGAGGGAGGGGCGGAGTCAATGGGGATTGAATCTGACACTGAGGTGCTGAGAGAAAATCCCCTCGCTGCTACTGTCAATAAAATGACAGATGGTGGCGTAACACACTGACCCACACAGGTGGATTAAGGTGTGCTTAACCACAGAGACCTGCCTTGTGCAAACTCTCTCTCACCCAAGCCATGCTACTCACACACATGACGATGTTTACGGTGATAGTGACGTTAATGATAATCACTAATAACAATAATCCTTGTGTCTCCTCATTCCTAAACCTTAAGGTAAACTGACCACATACTGTATTGTGACTTGTGACCTCATGGAAGCCTTTTGTGAACTCTTTCGGTTTGGTGTGGACTGTGACCTTTGTTTGACCTTTGTTTGTACTCATGTGTGGTCTTTCCTGTGGTACCGTAACTCACTTCCTTCAAGCTTGACAGGAGGTGAAGAGATGCCCATTCCTCCTTTGTGCGGCTTCTCTTCCTTCTTTCTTCCCATGGTTCTCTGTGTGTTTTACATTCTCCTCTCATCGTTTGTCCTGCTACTTATCTCTGTTTTTAATGTATGAAGAATGAAGAAGACATCCGTTTTAAAAGGAGGATGCTGTGGCATATACAGTACACAGCACATTCAGGCACACACACACACATGCGCATGCACAGGTACTTATTCACAGATGTTTCTAACCACCCAGTCACACTCCCTTCCCAGGTATGAAGGAAAATAAGTGTTTGCCTAGGTTTAATTCTCTTCTCTTCTCTCCTCTGGTGCTCCATCTCCAGTCCTCTCAGGGAGGAGGCCATCGAACACTTCTGTATGGCCACGCCATCTTGCTGAGACACAGCCACTCTGGCATGGTGAGCCACAAATCATTCTACATTTTTAATGTACAGCGGAACCTGAGATTGATTGATAACGATGTTTTTATTATCACAGTATTACACTGATGCTTAGTTTACACTGTCATACTGTATATACTAAGCATCATACCTCATACCTCCAGTACCTCAGTTGCCTGACCACATCACGTTCGCTCACGGACAAGCTGGCCTTCGATGTGGGCTTGCAAGAGGACTCTACAGGTACACACACACACACACACACACACACACACACACAGGAACATTCATGCTTCTGACATGGGCAGAAATTTTCACAGCACAGTTTTTGGTGCAGTTTGCTTCCGTTTAGCGAAATTCAGGATGCTGTAGTATGATACTGACAGAGTCCAGATTGTCAGGGTTGAAATAATGTCTGAGTAATCGGAGCTGGAGATGAAAACGATGAGAACCACAAATCATATGTTATTCACAATAGAACATAGAAAACATATCAAATGTTTAAACTGAAGAAATGTACCATTTTGGGGAAAAAATAAGGTCATTTTGAATTTAATGGCCGCAACACGTCTCCGAAAAGTTGGGACGGGGGTAACAAAAGGCTGGAAAAGTAAGTGTTAGTACAAAGAAACAGCTGAAGGTTAATTGGGAACAGGTCAGTAAGCTGACTCGGCATTAAACGAGTATATTAGAGAGGCAGAGTCTTTCAGAAGTAAAGATGGGCAGAGGTTCACCTGTCTGTGAAAAACTGTCTACAATTTGTGGAACGATTTCAGAATAATGTTCCTCACTGTAAAAGTGTGAAGACTTTGTATATCTCATCATCTCATTTAAAATGGACTGAGGCAAAGTGGAAAACTGTTCTGTGGGCAGACGAATCGAAATTTGTAATTCTTTTCGGAAACCTTGGACTAAAGAGGAGAGGAACCATCCGGCTTTTTAACAGCGCTCAGTTAAAAAAAGCCTATATCTCTGATGGTATGTTGGTGCATTAGTGCCAATGGAATGGGCAGCTTACACATCTGGAAAGGCAGCATCATCGCTGAAATGTATATACAGGTTTTAGAGCAATATCTGCTTCCATCCATATTCTATCCAATCTATACTTCTGAGCGACTCTGCCTCTCTAAGATATTCTTTTTATACCCAATCATCCTACTGACCTGTTCCAAATCTACCTAATTAGTTACTAAATGTTCAAGTTGTTTATTTTTAATAACAGTTACTTTCACAGCCTTTTGTTGCCCCGTCCAAACTTTTTTTGGAAACTTGTTGCGGTCGTCAAATTGAAAATTTCCTCAGTTTAAACAATTGATGCATTTTCTATGTTCTGTTGTGAATAAAATACGGGTTGATGAGATTTACAAATCATTGCATTCGGTATTTATTTACATTTATTTACATTTTACACAGCGTCCCAACTTTTTTGGAATTGGGGTTGTGTATATATACAATATATATCGGCATGTACTGTACTGTATATGAGCACTTAGTTTAAAAAGTAAGAACAGTTATGAGATTTCATAGGTGTTACCAAAATGGACATGTGCCATATACTGTTAACTATATTTTCTGTTGTGAGTATGTGGTTCGTGGGGTTATGTAATATGGCACGGCTTTACCGTAGGCGAAGCGTGCTGGTGGACCATCCACCCTGCATCGAAGCAGAGGTCAGAAGGTGAGAAGGTCAGAGTGGGAGATGACCTGATCCTGGTTAGCGTGTCATCTGAGAGATACCTGGTAGGACATGTCTTCTTCCATTGTCATCTTTTCCTGCTATTGGTTCTTCCTTTTGGGTACACACATATCTCCCGCCATATACACTGTTGTTACAGCATGTGTATGTAATTCTGAGTTTATTGTTGATTATGAGTTCCTGTGATTTTTGTGTCTTTGCAGCATCTGTCCTATGCCAGCGGGGACTTGATGGTAGACGCCTCGTTCATGCAAACTCTGTGGAACATGAATCCAGTGTGTTCAGGCTGTGAGCTAGCAGAGGGTAAGCTTCTGTGGATTTCTTTTTGTGAATTTAATCGAATTGGCAAAATTGCAATTGCATGAAATTGTCTTTCGCACTGATTTTATGTGTTGGTAAATGAGACCTTTTAGCTGTACTCATGTTCGACATGTGTGAATCGAAGAGGGCTTTGGCTGAATGTGCGTTGTGATGACACGATGTGCATCAGTTCCATGTATATGGAGCAAATGGTAGTAGAAATCAATGCGTCCAATTGATACTACACAAGCATTCTCTCAGGATGTTTTTATTTGTGGTCATGTTGGTCATGACATCTCATCTTAAGCACAACACTGGCTAAAGTGAAGCAACAAATAAGAAGGACACGTGTTTTGTGAGAAATTTTGGGGTTTTTTTTTTAGCCCAAGATTAGCTTTGTTAGTATGTTAAAGACAAAAACATAAGATCAATATAATAAAGCAGCTGTATGAAATAGGATAGGATGAAAAACAAAGGGAAAGAAAGCCCTGGAGATTTACCAGCTCCAGATGGACTCACTGATAAATAATAATAATAATAATAATAATAATTTGATTCCTCTGATTTCCCCCCAAAAGCCAAAACAAGCCTATGGTTCATCACAGTAATGTCCTTTTCATGTTGATGGTGCATTAGCCAGACAGTACCAGGGAAACCATGGCAGTAAACTAAATATAGGAACACCCACTAACAACCGAAGCGATCTGAGCAAAACAAAGAGAAAATGCTGTCAGTATTAATGTAGGGTAAGATGTATTTTACATTTACATTATCATTATCGCTTCCTGTTACTTGACTAAGGTTGTCTAAATGATCCATGGCATCTATTTTGATTTTATCACAGTATAATTGTTAATTTATTCTGACATACACATTCTAACATATCAGTAAATGCTTTCACTGTATGCATGATACGTGATGGTCAGCAAAAATATCACTCACACTTCTGAGTCCAAGCCATGAATATAAATATCTTCAGCAATAAATTTTTCTAGCAATTTTGTTGATTTAGTAGCTCTCTGTTTTAATATACATGTCCTCAATAGGTTATTTGACTGGAGGCCATGTTCTACGCTTGTTCCACGGTCACATGGACGAGTGTCTGGCCATACCGCCACCCGACCAAGGAGAAGATCAGCGCAAGTAAGAGAAACAAAGCCAGTGTTCGCAAGCATGAGGCTTTGGCATAAATGTATTCTCGTTTTCTCTTTTATGTGTTCTGACAACCCTCTCTGTTTCTCTTCTCCCTCTGGTCTCGTTCTCTGCGTTCTCAGGATCGCACAGTATGAGTCAGGAGCTGTCTGTAGTCAAGCACGCTCTTTGTGGAGACTTGAACCTTTGAGAATCAGGCAAGGACAACTTGTATTACAGCTCTGTGATGTCTGGATGATCAGATATACAGATATAATGGTTGAGCTTACAGAGCAGTAAATTCAGCAGATAAAGATCCGAGACAGTGGCGAATATTATTATATTAGCTTAAATGCTTGGTATTGACAAGAGCATTTCTATGCGTATTTGTCTTTTTTTGTTTGTTTGTTTGTTTGTTCCAATAGGTTGTGTCATTCATTTGAGATTTTTCATAAGTTGTACAAAAATGATCTGGAAAATTACATGAAAATCTTGAAGGTCACATGACAACCACTGACGTGCAGAGGTGGGAATTAGTGACTGGGGAAATGTCTAAAAGAACATGTGCAATTAAAGCTCGTTGACTTCTACTACTACAAAAAAATGCCATGTCACATGACCAGGAAGTACTGTTTGCACTTCCTTTTCTGCAATCATACAGCATGGTAAAGGTCATCATCGGAGGGCTCGGAAAATGTGATACATTTTTCAATATTTAAAAGTACTTAAAGGAAAACAATGAAACACTATCTGAGATAGGTTCCCATTTATTTTTGTCATTTGTTTATATATTTTGAGTATTCTGTTAAATGCTAAAATGTAATTGGCAACAGCATGTGATAATGGAACTGTGGTACGTGCATTCATCAACTGAAACAGGCCCATATAGCTAACAATACACTAGGCTTCTCGAATAATATACATTTTTTCACAAATTTCAGACCTTTTGCAATTTCCCTTTATTTTCAAGAGAAATAATTAAGAATTCAAGAGAGAGGACTTAAAAATAGGTTTGGATCTATTTTTTGTATGTATCCCACATACTTTTTACAACTGTAATTCCTTTCTAGAAGATATGACTTTCTCATACATTTTCAACGATATGATACTTTCCACCATTGCACATGGTTGCCATACGACAACCCACAACCCCCCACTTTTTTTTTATTAATTTAATACAATATTACTATTAAATATTTAATATTTAATATAGTAATACAAATCCATTACAAATCCATTTTTTTATGTACTGTATATATAATAATTCATGCATAAGAGGGTTAAATGTATGCTTTCTGTAGCTGGAGTGGTGGTCATATGAAGTGGGGTCAGCCATTCCGCATACGCCACATCACTACTGGACGCTACATTTGTTTGGCTGAAGAGAAAGGTCTGATGGTACTCGACCCTGAGAAAGCCAACACCAAGCAGTCAGCTTTCTGTTTCCGTGCCTCCAAGGTCTCTATATGGTCTAAATTCTTGATTACAACTAAAATAGATTTTCATTTCACCTACTCAAACGTTTTATTTTTTCATTTATTAACATAAAATGATATAAAACTGATCATCAGAACATTCTTATTTTTAACTCCCATTCTTTCACTCTTACTGTGATTTGTTGTTGCCTCTGAGCAGGAAAAGGTGGAAGTGGTGAAGAAGCGTGATGTTGAGGGCATGGGGATTGCAGAGATCAAGTATGGCGAGTCCATGTGCTTTGTACAGCACGTCTCGACGGGTCTGTGGCTCACCTACGCTGCCCTCGATGCCAAAGCAGCTCGTCTGGGTACTATGAAAAGAAAGGTACAGTACAGACTCCAAGAGCTCTTAACCTGTCTGCCCTGCATGATTAATGTATAACTGATACATGTGAAGTTGAATATTGTAAACCCTGACTGAACAAAAATCTACAGCAACTTATATATAAATTAATAAATGTCTGTACTTCTTTCTGTCGTTCTCTCACTCTTCTTCAGGTTACTCTGCATCAGGAAGGCCACATGGATGATGCGCTGGTGATGTCACGTTCTCAGACGGAGGAGTCTCAGGCAGCCCGCATGATCTACAGCACCACAGGCCTTTTTAAACAGTTCATCAAGTATGAAACAGTATATTTCACAACCTGCTGAGTCCTGAAATTTATTTAGATAAATAAATCCTTGTCCTGTAGATATAGTAACTAACTATGGAGATACAATTCATTAGAACAAATAGTTATTATTATTATTATTATTATTATTATTATTATTATTATTATTATTATTATTATTATTATTATTATTATTATTATTTTTGCAAGTAAAAAAAAAAGTTCAATTGTAGCTCTAACACAACTAGCTGTAAAACCAATATAAAACATGTGTTGTAGACTGTTGGCATCTCTAAAATTGTTTGTAGCATATGATTGTCTGTGTTGGGTTAGCACCCCATCCAGGGTGTCCTCCACCTTGTGCCACAAGTGCCTTGGGATAAATCCAAGGCTCCACACAACCCTGTGTAGGATAAGCGGTACAGAAAATGGATGGGTGGATGGATTTCCACCAATATAGCCAAGCTAAAAAAGCATGGACCTTTGTCATATATATATATATATATATATATATATATATATATATATATTATATGACAATTCCGAAAGAAATGCTTTTTGAGGAATCAGTGTACCAGGTGAAAACACTGTTTATCACCTACTAATGGCTAAGCGTGATCATTTTACAAGTTTGTTTCCTATATAAAATGCCAATTATATAACAATGTCTGCTTTCAAAATGATCTATAAGTAAATACGGAATATACAGAGCAAAATGCTGGAATCTCTGATAGTATACAGTGGGTTCATGGGGTTCATGGGGTTCGTAGTGTTGGTGGTTTGATTCCCAGCCCACATGACTCCACATGCCGAAGTGTCCTTGGACAAGACACTGAACCCCAATTTGCTCCCGATGGCAAGTTGGTGCTCAGCTCTGCTACCTTTGGTGTGTGTGTGTGTGTGTGTGTGTGTGTGTGTGTGAATGGGTGAATAAGAACCAGTAAAGATCTTTGGAACCGCTAAGGTTAAAAAAGTGCTTTATAAGTGCAGACCATTTACCATGAATTGTTCAAAACGTTCCAACCTGAATTTGCTCTGTTTATGTGGGTGTCAGATTTATAAAAGCTGTAGGGCTAAACTGTTCTCTTTGTTCTTTGCCTGTGCGTCATACCTTAGTATGAGAATATGTGAACGATCGAGCTCTATTCACTGGGTGTTTGTGTGTAGGGGGCTGGACTCTCTGAGTGGGAAGAACAGGGCTGCAGGTCCGGTGTCTCTGCCTCTGGATGGAGTGGTTCTCTCCCTTCAGGATCTCATCCACTACTTCCAGCCACCTGAGGAGGAGCTGGAGCATGAGGAGAAGCAAACAAAACTGCGCTCACTGCGCAACCGGCAGAACCTCTTCCAAGAAGAGGTATGTGCATGTGCCTGTGTGCTGCCCAAGACTGTACTGTACTGAAGGTATATATTGTTATAAGATGTATTAATCTGGATCATTCAAAGCAGTGTAATAAACGAGTGTACTACACATCGAAATATTTTCAGAGATTCGTATTCAGATTATCTCAGCCACAGATAAACTTAGACAAACCTTCTACACTGATACGATTTGCTCCTACTCTGACTAATGAAAGCTTCAATCGACTCTATGTTTCTGATCGATGCTGATTGTGCTGTAGGGAATGATTACCATCGTGTTGGAGTGTGTGGACAGGCTTAATGTGTACAACACTGCTGCTCACTTCTCCGAGTTTGCTGGGGAAGAGGCAGCTGAGTCCTGGAAGGAAATAGTCAACCTGCTCTATGAACTGCTGGGTGAGAACATGGATTCTGTCGCTGTTATGTGCCAACACAGAACTCGTAATTTTGTAGACTATAAATAAATAAAAAAATTGGCAAAATATGGCTTCCACACTTCGTTTCTCATTTACACCCAAATAAAATATTTTATACCACAGTGCTGTTGAATTCTCAAATCTGATTGGTCAGAAGGTGTTGATGTCATTTTTCTAAAACAGCAGCTTGTGGAGTAGGTCTATAATGGGATGTAATTATAATAGCAGGTTTAAATTAATGCACTAGATCTTATATGTTATCAGTTCTGTAGTGACAATGTACACAGGGATTTCTATGGCAGGCACTCAACATTAAAAAAAAACATAAAAAAATATATTTATATGGTAAAGTTTTATCTGTGAGAAGATGTTTATTTATTATATTTGGAAGGAGTCTCCAGTGTTAGTGCTTCATAACCAGTTTGTACAAGATTTCAAGTTATTTTGGAATTCATGCGGTCAAACATGCTTAAGTAAAAAAACTACTCGAAATGGCAAAATTGGAATTGCACAAAATTGTTTCGCCGTGACATTTGTTGGTAAATGACGTGCGTGAATCGAAGAGGGCTTTGCCTGAATGCGCGTCGTGATGATGTCACATGATGTGGCCCAAATCTGCAGAAAATCAGTATAATTTTAAATATTCCAAGCTCCTCCGAATATAGCATAGTTTGCGTTAATTACGATTGCAAAATCATGAAATCCAGGAGGGATTGTCTAATAGGCTTACTGACTAAGATTGCTTGATAACATGAATGAATGAATAAATGAATAAATAAATAACTAAGTTGTGGTGGGCGGCTGTGGCGCAGTTGGTAGGGTGGGTTGTCCACTAATCGTAGGGTTGGTGGTTCGATTCCTGGCCTGGGTGACTCCACATGCCAAAGTGTCCTTGGGCAAGACACTGAACCCCAAGTTGCTCACGATGGCAAGCTAGCACCTTGCATGGCAGCTGGCACTGTTGGTGTGTGTGTGAATGGGTGAATGAGACACAGTGTAAAGTGCTTTGGATAAAAGCGCTATATAAGTGCACATTTACCATTTACCAAATAAACGATTCTTAGTGTTGGCAACTTGCTGTCGTATAAGATGATGAAAAAAACTTTCGGCACGTGATGTTATCAGTAAAAAATCGTTGATTCATTTTCTGTAACAGCATGCTCTATAATTTATTTTTTTATTCCTTACATACTGTATACTTCTTGTTCTATAATTGCCCTAATGTAATGCAGTATCCTTAATAAAGTGCAATGAATATGTATTCATGTAACATGTTACTATCTATTATGCAGCCTCGCTTATCAGAGGGAACCGTGCTAACTGTGCTCTGTTCTGCGATAATCTGGATTGGTTGGTCAGTAAACTGGACCGTCTGGAGGCCTCCTCAGGTACACAACTCTCTGTCCTCAGACATCGTACGAATGACCTCATATACGTAAGCTACTGCTTAATTTACACCGTTTTACCTTTTGTTACTTTCTCTCTACAGGCATTCTGGAGGTGTTGTACTGCATTTTGATTGAAAGCCCTGAAGTCCTGAACATCATCCAGGAGAACCACATCAAGTCTATTATCTCTCTTCTGGACAAACACGGACGCAATCACAAGGTCCGCTAGTCATGAATCGCTCGTATATGCGTACCGTCATTACTAATACGATATCTCTGCATTCAATTATTTTTATGACTTAGTTTGGATGAAAAGTTACAAAGGTTGCGATTTGAGGTGGGTTGGAGTTGCCCTTGATCAAAAAATGTTTCAAGAGACCAGGTTCTTCATTACATAGTTACAACGATCTAAGCATATGCACATTCAGACACGCAGGGGCTGATGTCATCTTTTTTCTGATTAGGTATTGGACGTGCTGCGCTCTCTGTGTGTGTGCAATGGCGTGGCCGTGAGGTCCAACCAGAACCTCATCACAGAAAATCTGCTACCACGTCGTGAGCTTCTTCTCCAGACCAACATCGTAAATTACGTCACTAGGTAAAGTGCCTTGTGTTTGTTCTTCCTATGTAAACGCACACAGTGTGTGCTTGGAACTGGGCAGGTAATGTTGCCAGATTCATGTTTCACAGAATTCTGAATGCCAGAGCAAGTTTTTTCATCCTCAGAGATATTTTTAATTCATGGCGATGTGAGTAATAATATCAGACCATAGGAGGACCTTACATTTGAAACAACATTTGAAACAAAAGCTTTTGTGACACTGCCAATTATCACTGTGTTATAAAAGGCACAGCTAAGTAAATTTTGTAAATAAAGTGTAATTGCACAAAAGACGCTAAATGATTTAGTACCCAGTCGTTATTTAGTCATCAGATGACATATCAGCTGTATTAACCCTTTATTGCATTAATTCATTTATCTCCAATATTTTGAAAGGAGATGATACAAAATAACAGTTTTCCCATGTAACTAGAAATTTCTGGTTTTAACTTTGACATTACAAAAAAAAAATAAAAAATACCATGTCACATGACCAGAGAGTGCTGTTTGTAGATCTTTTTCTGCAATCACATGGAATGGTCAAGGTCATCATGTGAAGGTTCTCAAAATTCAATAATTTTTTTTCAATATTTTGGCCAAACTACTTAAATGGGAAACCAATGAAACACTATCTGTGATATGTTATCATTTTATTTTTGGTTATTTAAACAAGTTTATATATGTTGAGTACAGCATGTGGTCATGGAACTGTGGTATGTGTAATCATGAATTAAAATAAGTCTACATAGTAAACAAGACACTAGGATTCTCTAATGTTTTTCACAAAGTCAAAGAAACTGTTGTAATTTCAGACATTTTGCAATTGCATCTTATTTTCTAAATGAGGCTTTTCTAGACGCATTTTTTTCTGCTTAGTAAAAAAACCCTCTGCAATTTATAGTCTAGAAAATGCAGTAATTGCAACTACTGTAATCTCATACATTTTCTTATTTTTGACTATAAGATACTTTCATTTCACCATTGCACAAAACATGTTCGACCCCGCCCCCAAATTTATTTTCATTTTTAAACATATACTTTTTTTTCCTTCTACTTTTATAACTTATTTTTTTTTATGTAAATGTAATAATTCATGCAGTAGTGTGTTAATGCTTTACACGGTTTACTTGTGATGAGTCTTTATCATCACGGATTCATTTATTTAATTTTTTATTTTTTACGAATTTTTTTGATAGCTCTGTGTTTCGGAGCGTCACCACTTTACAATGGCTTTTAACTGCAATTTAGTCTTCAGTGCATTTAGCAGCTGGTCCCAGGTGCAGTTTGCACGATGAGATGCAACATTAATAAACTGAACACTTAATTTCGAACACACTGCGAGTGCATTTTACATCTGCATCCAGTCCCGTTTTGCGCCGAGCCACCTCGCTTACTTAATTTACATAAAATTCTCTGTATGATGTTAAATCATGAAGGATTAACTTTTCTTCTGTTCCCAAAGAATTCAAAAGATTAACACGGCTTATTATTTTTTTCCCCCTCACAGTGTAAGACCAAATATCTTCCTAGGAACATGTGAGGGCTCAACACAGTATAAGAAGTGGTACTACGAAATGATTGTGGACTACGTGGAACCGTTTGTGTCGGCTCAGGCTACTCATTTACGTGTTGGCTGGGCACTTACAGAAGGATATAGTCCCTACCCTGGAGGAGGAGAAGGCTGGGGAAGCAATGGAGTTGGTGATGACCTCTACTCCTATGGATTTGATGGACTTCACCTGTGGTCAGGTGAGTGTGCAAGCCTGAAATATTTATATAGTGTGGATACCTAAACGTTCCTCTGGCATCTTTCAGGATTGTTTCTCACAGTATGACTTGATGACTAGTTTCATACAGAATTCCCAGATAAATTAGAATGTGTTCTTCCTAGGTCATGTGGCTCGTCAGGTGGCATCACCTAATCAGCACATCCTGGCAGCTGATGACGTCGTAAGCTGCTGTCTGGATTTGAGCGTGCCCAGTATCTCTTTCCGCGTCAATGGGCATCCTGTTCAGGGAATGTTTGAGAATTTCAATTTGGACGGCCTTTTCTTCCCTGTTATTAGCCTCTCAGCTGGGGTCAAGTGAGAATTTTTTATTTCTTTTGAACTTTACAATTCTGTAATCATTTCTAAAATCAGTGTTTTTTCATTTATTGAGAGGGATTTTCACTTGGGGTATGTTCTTAACCTTCATTAACGTTTCCAGAGCTCGATTTCTATTGGGTGGACGTCACGGTGACTTTAAGTTCTTCCCTCCACCTGGGTATGCTCCATGTTACGAGGCTCTCCTGCCCAGAGAAAGAATGCGAATTGAGCCCATCAAAGAGTACAAGCATGACTTTAATGGAGTCAGAAACCTCCTGGGCCCCACACAGTCGCTTACACACACCTCATTCACACCTTGTCCTGTGGACACTGCTCAGGTGCTTCACCCACACTTTCCATCTCTCCTTCTCTGTGATAAGTACTCATTGTTCTACACGTTTCTCAAAATTGTGTTTTCGTTAGTTTTCGTTAAAAAAGAAGAAACACATCTCTAAAAGATGCTTTCTGCATCTGTATTTGAATAGATTGTGTTGCCCCCTCACTTGGAGCGCATCCGAGAAAAACTGGCTGAAAACATCCATGAGCTGTGGGCTGTCACTCGTATCGAACAGGGTTGGACCTATGGTCCAGTAAGTGAATTTATTTCCTGCCTTCTCACACGACACACCCAAATATTCACTTATACCGAATATGTTGAGTTAAATACATCATCTCCTCTCTTTGTCAGTTCCGTGATGATAATAAGAAACTGCACCCCTGCCTGGTGGACTTCCAGAGCCTGCCAGAACCTGAGAGAAACTACAACTTGCAGATGTCTGGAGAAACTTTAAAGTGAATCATTTTCTTCCACTCAAATAATCTCAGTCTTTGTTGTTATTGTTATTTAAAAAAAATAATTCTATTTGACTATAATCTTATTTGTTTCTACTCAATTCCTCAGGACACTTCTGGCTCTGGGCTGCCATGTGGGTATGGGAGATGAGAAAGCAGAAGAAAATCTGAAGAAGATCAAGCTGCCCAAAACGTATGTTGCAAAGAAGAACGTGGGATAATTATTAGATATGTCTCAACGCAGTAAACATCACGCTGCTTTAAAAAGCGATCACTTAATTAGTCATGAATTACAACCACCACACATATAGATGATTTTCTCTACTACAGCTAGAGTTGTTAGGGGTATACATTTACATTCTATATTTAATATATTTACACTAACAAACAAATAAAAATAAAATAAAAAAATATTTTTTGTCACTTGATTAAAAAAATGTGAAAGCAACTAGAAATACCATACATACACAGGAAAGAAATAAACAAATATATATATATATGCGCATGTTCTCCCCGTGCTGCTGCTTCCTCTGAGTACTCTGGTTTCCTCCCCAGTCCAAAGACATGCATGGTAGGCTGATTAGTGTGTCTAAAGTGTCCGTAGTGTATGAATGTGTGTGTGAGTGTGTATGTGATTGTGCCCTGCTTCCTGGGATAGGCTCCAGGTTCCCCGCGACCCTGAAGAAGGAATAAGCGGTAGAAGATGGATGGATGGATGGATGGATGGATATATATATATATATATATATATATATATATATATATATATATATATATATATATATATATATATATATATATATATAAATATTTATATATACATATCAAAGAAATAAACATATATATATATATATATATATATATATATATATATATATATATATATATATATATATATATATATGTATGTATGTAAGTGTGTGTGAACAAAACAAACCACATTTAATTTCCTTTTCTGCCTCTTTCTATTTCTCAGGTATGTGATGAGCAGTGGGTATAAGCCAGCTCCTCTGGACCTCAGCCATGTGAAACTGACTCCCAACCAGAACCAGCTGGTGGAGAAACTGGCGGAGAATGGACACAACGTGTGGGCACGAGACCGTGTGAGGCAGGGTTGGACTTACAGCATCGTACAGGTATTATTCAGGGTTATATTATTTCAACTTTTTTTCACTACGAAATATCATACAGGAAATTGTAAATTTGAAGTATTGGTGATCTACTATTGTGTCCTACTGCCATGGGGCTTATTACAACTTTGTTTTTTTTTAAGTACCAAATCTTGTACTGGTTACCTGTGTTTAATAAGAACAGTTGACTTACTGATGTCATAAATCATTGAAATTATTCATAACTTGAACTGAATTTTGCTAAATAAAATTAAAGTGTGGAGCAGTTATATGTCTTCATCCTTTTGTCCTTACTCATGCACTGTCATCCTTAGGATATTTTGAATAAACGCAACCCTCGTCTGGTACCGTACGTCTTGCTTGATGAGAGAACCAAGAAAACCAACAGAGACAGTGTGAACAATGCTGTACGCACCCTTATTGGCTACGGATACAATATCGAGCCACCAGACCAGGAGAGTAGTAAGTACTGATGATATCAGGCATCGAAATTTATCTATCCTAGTTTTTTCTACTGTGCTTTTCACCATATTATTTTTTTCAATTTGTGACAGTGTAAGCAAGCATTACACACACTGCACACAGACTGTACAGTTATTCTAGCCTACTGTGACCTACTGTTCTTTAGCCAATAATACAGTAAAATCTACACTTACACAGTAGGGACCATAATATAAGTTTAATTAATGTACACAAATGAATGCATTTTATATTGTTTATATAAATTAATATAATTAATGTCCTACAAATTCTTTAAAAAATAAATAAAAATAAGCTAAAAGCAATAGCAACAAAAACACGGAACATGTGAGACAGCTATTACCATGTTTAATTATTAATGCGTTAGTGTTGTGAGAAGAATGTGTGCTAGGAAAAAAAAAAAAGAGGCACACACTGTCTGATATAAACATAGATACCATTTGCATACCCGAATGAAAACAGCTAAAAACGACATTTTTTATATTGTACTATTGAATAAGAACTGACTGAAATTGTATTAACTATTTATATGTTTTCATAAGTGCTCACTCGGAAGTGAATTCAGTGGACTTCTAGACCTTAGTGTTTACAACTGTATAAAAAATATTCGACTTGTTCTCCTCCAATTGTCTATCCTGGGTTTGTTCTTTTATTCTAATATCTCAACTCACACTCACCTTAAACTTAAACCCCCTGTTTCTCATTCCTCTAGGTGGCCACTCATTGGACGGCAGACGAGGGCATAAGGTGCGAATCTTCAGGGCAGAGAAGCAGTACGCTGTGACCTCAGGGAAATGGTACTTTGAGTTTGAGGCCGTGACGACGGGAGAGATGAGGGTAGGCTGGGCTCGACCGAATGTGCGTGCAGGCACTGAACTCGGAGCTGATGAACTGGCTTACGTCTTCAATGGAAACAGGGTATATAATAGTTTATGTCATTTCTTTTGTCTTTGCACCATGGGGTTTCGCGTCTGATATACCTGCAATGCCTCCGTGACTGTTCCTCGATAGTCGTACTATACCGTACATGGATTACATATACGTAGATGTCCATAAATAACCACAGGTCATCTTAATTACAGCACAGCCCTGATGAATTCTTGAATCTGATTAATCAGATGGTGTTCGTTCATTTTCCTTAACTGCAGCTCAGTAGAGCTGGCTGTAATTCAAATCAGAGGTTTGTATAAGGGACAACATGATACATAACTATAAACAGTTAAAAAAAAAAAAAAGCATGATATCTTTCATTAATAAATGTAAAAAAAATCATCCTTGGCAAACCACTGTGGTATAAGAGTAATACAAGATTTTGGGGCATGTTGTTATTGTAAAATATTCAACTTAGTTGTAACTGCTTTACACTGGGTGAACCACCATCGCTGATTATTTCCTGTAACAGCAGGCCATTTCATGTTTCATTTATTACTTAATACTCTTGCAGTGGTTAAATCTATGCCTGATAAGTGACACTTGCATTGAACAAGCTGAGAAATTAGTTCTAGGTATTATTTTGGTTATAATGATGTAACAAGATGAAAAGTTATATCTTCTAGAAAGGAATTACAGTTGTAAAAAATATGTAGATGGATTTTCTCACTTAAAATACATAGAGGAATTGGATCCTTTCTCTTGAATTCTTAATTCTTTCTCTTGAAACATACAATTTGGATAATAAGGTGCAATTGCAAAATGTCTGAAATTTAATACGGTTTTTATTACATTGGATGTGAAAAAATGCAAATATATGCTTAGAGAAGCCTAGTGTCTTTTTTTATTATTATTCTTTTTGTAGGTTTGTTTCAATTGTTAAATGTACATCTCACATTACCATTATCGCACGTTGTTGCCATATGGCAACAATTACATTTGACTATTTAACAAAATACTCAAAATATAAGCTTAATATAAATTTAAAGTTGTTTAAATGACAAAAAATAAATGTTAACTTACTCAGATAGTGTTTCAGTTTCTTCCTTTAAGTGATTTTGCTTCAATGTTGAAAAGTGAATAACATTTGAATAACACTTTCTGGTCATGTGACATGGTATTTTCTTGTTATGTCCGCGTTAAAGCCCTTTTTCTCGAGTTGCAAAGGAAAATAGTAGTTTTGTATTATTGCCTATTAAAAACTTGGAGCTAAATTAGTTGTTGCCATATGGCAACATCATGCAGTAGAGTGTAAAGTACAGTTGGCATTATTTCAGCAACACTGGGATTGTTTGAAGGATATGACATATACATTACAGGGTCTTTAAATACTTGGTGCATAAGCAACACTTTAGATAATGAATGTGAATAAATACACTAAACCCACAGTTTTTTTGGTAGTTTAAGTTCCAAATTGTTATGTCGGTCATATCAGAGAGATCTTGCTGCTAAAAAGGATAGTGGCTTTTAAGTAATCAACATTTGCATGTGGTGCTTTCTTTTCCAGGCTCAGCGCTGGCACATTGGAAATGAGCCATTCGGGCGCCAGTGGCTGTCAGGAGATGTGGTGGGCTGCATGATTGATTTGGTAGAGATGAACATCATGTTCACTTTGAATGGAGAGATGCTGATCAGTGACTCTGGCTCTGAGATGGCCTTTAAAGACATCGAGATTGGAGATGGTAAGCTGGATGACAGGGATTTAAATCTTTTGCAGTAGTAGACGTAGGGATTTGGTTATGCTCAACAGGGTGGTGTTTAAAATTAGTTCTCCTTGTTGTTGTGCCTTTTTTTAGCTTTCAGGTTCATTTAATCACTTGCCAATGGATGTCCCATTGACATCTTCATGGATATTGACTTTTTACAACACAACTGTAGCATTTATTTTTATATAAAGTATTTGGATTTTGTTGATTCTTAACTTAATTGATCCTTTCTTCACATGTCTTGTTCCTTGTCTGTCAGGTTTCATCCCTGTGTGTGCACTGGGCCTGTCTCAGGTGGGCCGTATCAACCTGGGCCAGAATGTTAGCAGTCTGCGCTATTTTGCCATTTGTGGATTGCAAGAGGGATTTGAGCCATTCGCCATCAACATGAAGAGGGACATCACCATGTGGTTCAGCAAGAGTTTGCCCCAGTTCATCCCAGTGCCTACTAACCACAATCACATTGAGGTCTTGTCTTTCATTTGTAATAGAATATTATATATATATTGAATAGAAATGCCTAAATATTGCAAAAATGTACACTGAACTAGAAAAAAATGTGCTGATAAAAGAAAGACCTTGATAATATGAAATCATATTTCTCTGTATGCTTATTGTGTCTGCTACCTCCTTACGGTGTAAAAAAAAAAAACGAAAAAACTAAATAACATTAGCAAGTGAAACTATTCTGAACATAGTCAAAGGTATATAGTATTTCCTAGTATGCAAAATACCTGGACAATATTTGATTAGAATTGTACAGAATTTGATGCAATAGCATCTCAAGGCATCTCCTTAACTGAAGCTATACAAATTTGTATTGTATTACCCTGGATGTTGTAAATGTTTTTGACTGAAATTTATTCATTGCTCAGCTGTCTCGTGTGGATGGCACGGTGGACTGCGCCCCCTGTCTGAAACTCACCCACAAGACCTTTGGCTCCCAGAATGCCAACACAGACATGCTGTTCCTGAGACTAAGCATACCTATCGAGTTCTACGAGACTTTCAAAGTGCAGGCAGGCACCACACCCCTCACTCGAACCCTAACCATCCCGGAGGATGAAGTGTTGGAGGTGGATCCTGACTCTGATTACGAAGTGCTGAAGAAGTCAGCCTGCAAGAAGGAGCAGGAGGAGAAAGAGAAGGAGCCGTCTGTGCCCAGAGACATACCTGGTGTCAAGGAGAATGACAAGGACACTGCCTCTGAAAAAGGCAAAAAGAAAGGGTGAGGATAGACTAGTGACACAGAATGCCCTTTTATATTGCGATTACTACGGTAATTTGTATCTGAAATCAAACAGTCGGTTTAAAAGTACAGCCGTTTCTACCAATTATTTCACCTGTTCTTTCTTCCTTCTTAATAGTTTTGTGGTATATCTGCTTGCTTTATTCTCATTTGACAGCCTGACAGTGGCCTGTCTTACAATCATAGACTCCTTTTTTTTTTTTTTTTTCAAAAACGACAGTGCTGGACTACAAACTGCAACTGAGAAACATCTAGAACCAACTCTAGACTTTTGCATTATCTAAGACACATCCAAGATATACCTGGAGAGAAAGTCACATGGTTTAACGGATAAATCTCAGCAAGGAACTGTTGCTCTATTATGCCTAATACAACAATTAAAACTAATGGGTGATTGATGAACGAGACACAAACGTTATTGTGAAATGTTTTTGTAGGTAACTTTTTCAAAAGGACGTTGTTGGGTTCAGCTCTGATTGCTTTTCCTTCCTTCTCAGTTTCCTGTTCAAAGCTAAGAAAGCAGCCATGATCACTCCTCCACCTCCTCCCCCTGTTCTGCCACGCTTGTTCGAGGACGTAGTGCCGGATGAACGTGACGATCCTGAGATCATTCTCAATACCACTACTGTGAGCTTTTCAAGCACGTGTATTCTGTATAAAAGTACTGTATTCTGAAGTACTTCTGTCCACTGAAACTGTATATGTTTGGTTGCATTATTCTAGTGAACGTGAAAGGAATTTTTGGCTAGAGAGCATTGAGATTAATTACAAGTGTTAATAAAATTCATATTTACACCACTGGGAAATATGCCTAAGCATGTGAAAGGGTTATAAAGTATGTGTTTGTTTCCACAGGTATTGTTTGTATTGCTATAATATTATAAGCTTTTTATAATGGATATATTACTATTAAAACCAAAATAGATCATTTGAGTCAATAGGACATCCTTTATATAAAAATCTCTCTCTCTCTCTCTAGTACTATTACTCAGTGCGGATCTTTGCTGGTCAAGAGCCCGGTGGTGTTTGGGTTGGCTGGGTCACCCCTGACTTCCACCAGTACGATCTTAGCTTTGACCTCTTTAAAGTTCGCACTGTCACAGTGACTGTAGGTGACGACAAGGGCAACATTCATGACAGGTGAGGATTGGCAGCAGATGTTTTGTGCCTCTAACGGTGACTTTTGATATCCAAAATAGATCAGTCCTCCAAAAAACAGATTAGGCAGCTGTTAGTTACTACATGTCAACCTTCTCTAGCTTTTAATACTATTTCTAAAGCATGACTTAAAGAGCACCAATTTCTCAATCATCATCAATCATTTTGCAATGCATATGAACTTGCTATAAAAAAAATGTACTGCATATGTCTTAAAGATGCAATCACAAAGTAACAACTTCAATGAGCAACTTCACTGTCCGACTCACAAAATATTCTCTCAGGTTAATATAGCTTTGTGTTATTTGCTGTTTATGAACATGTACGTTATGATAACATCAGCATAAAAAGGAGCAACTGCTACATGGTGTGGGGAGGCGACTTAAGCAGTGGTTCCCAGCAGCGCTTCAGCCAGGAGGATCTGGTAGTTGGCTGCTTGGTAGACTTGGCCACTGGTCTTATGACTTTCATGGCCAATGGGAAGGAAATCAACACATTTTTCCAGGTGAGATAGGTTTATGTTATGTGTTAAGAGAGCATGCCCATTGGAGTCATGTGGATCTTTTTATTTTTTGCTACTTCTTCTTTGATTTTATCTTGCTGTTATATGTGGCATTCATGACTTCAGGAAAAGAAACTATAATGGTGTCTAGGAGTAAGTGATGACCATGAGTGAACACTACTAGAAATTTTTAAATGACCTGGTTAAGTGAAAACCTTTGTCACAGTTCCCACTCTTTTCAATCATACTCCGGGACATTTTCAGTGACGTACTGTACATACCAAACATTAAGGACAAGTAGTCAGTTGTCACAATTAACATCTCCTGACGTTAACATTACAGTTTACCTGAAATCTGATAACTGAAGCGAAAATGTAAATGCATATATCAGAAAATGTTCTCCTATTTTAGCATCCCCTCAGCTGATATTGCATATAAGTGAGGTTTTCAGGACTTTTCCAGGACTTTGATGATATTTTCAGGACGTTTGATTGATTCTCCAGGTGTTTCCGTAACTGTAAAAACAGTTCAAACTTCATGTTAGGACCATGTTTGTTGACAAAGCGTTGTGTTGCATTGCATAATGACATAGAATCTGTGTTTTGTCCTAGGTGGAGCCCAACACCAAGCTTTTTCCTGCAGTGTTTGTTCAGCCCTTCAGCCAGAACATGCTACAGTTTGAGCTGGGGAAGCTAAAGGTTAGATCTCTTCCTCATTCTCTCCTTCTCTCTGTCTCTCTAGCACTGCTTTTAGTATAATTCTCCATTACCGTCCTCTTTATTATATCTGTACCCATCCATTATATAATGCACTGGTTATTTAGTGCACAAAAAAGAGATCTGTTTTCCACTCTCCTCTTATTCAAGGGGATCCATCAGTTCTTTACTTGGCATTGAACTGATGCACCCGTTGAACACATTATCATGATTACACACGTCGGTTTCCATGGCTTGGTTTAGCTAGCCATTTCAAAATAACCAAAGTGTCTGAAGAACTTCAAAGACATAATGTATTTATCTTGTTATTTAATTCAAAGACAATTATCTTATCTCTGTTCCTAAATCATCTTTTCTCTTTCCATTAGAATATTATGCCTCTCTCAGCGGCCATGTTTCGCAGTGAAAGAATGAACCCAGTGCCCCAGTGTCCTCCTCGTCTGGATGTGGAGATGCTCACACCGGTTATATGGAGTCGAGTCCCAAACCACTTCTTGAAACCCGAAGTGGGTAAAATGAGTGAGAGGCACGGCTGGATGGTAGAATGCACGGAGCCACTCACCTTGATGGCACTACACATCCCTGAGGAGAACAGGTCAGATTTAGATTCATTCAAGTTTGTCAAAATATGATTTGTCCTGTTTCGTAGTTCATAGAACAATGTTTCATAACTTGGGTTGTCCTCCTCTATCATTAATCTTATGTGAGGATCTGCATCATAAGTACATCTCAGTAGTATATCTCAATAGTAACTGTGCTCATTCTGTAAAATTCTAAACAGCACATAACTTACAGAATGAACTAGGCACCCAGAATTAGCTAGGTAGCTAACATATAAGCTCTGGTTTGAAGCTGGTAGTAAGCTAGCCTGGTAACTCTAAGAGAACAAGACTGCCATGTCGATTTAAGATAAGATAAGATAAGATAAGATAATACTTTATTAATCCCCAGATGGAGAAATTAGGGTAAAATTTGCTAAAAGACAAAAATGGATAAAATACATATAGTGGTTGTGATAAAAGTAGGTCTGATGTGCAATAATTCACAGTAAACTAGTTAGTGACTATCTAGATATAAATATCTCTTAAACTAAAACACAACTGGGTAACATTTCAAATTCCAGAGTGAGGATAAATCAGTTGACAATCATTGACATTTTACCTGTTCCTCAAGTGGGGAAATATTGCTTTATCTCTCTTCTTTCATCTTCCTCTTATTGTATTTTATGCTGGTATATCATCATCATTCTGTCCTGATTGGCTGTGACTCTGCCCTGTCACCATGCAGTTAGACTTCTTTAATGCCTAAAGTTGGAGTGTGATGACAGATGTACTGTACCTAAGCTGATGTGTGTTGTATGAGTACAAATGTCTTCAGTTGTTGAGTATTACAAGATGGTCAGGACTGGGAGAACGTCATCTACTGAATAGTAGTGTTTTGTATTGTTAACCATATTATCTGTATGTTCTTCTTATTTACTGTTCAGATGTATTGACATCTTGGAGTTGTCCGAGCACCAAGACCTGTTGAAGTTCCACCACCACACTCTGATGCTGTATTGTGCTGTGTGTGCTCTGGGCAACAATCGCGTGGCCCATGCCCTGTGCAGCCACGTGGATGAGTCGCAGCTTTTCTATGCCATCGAGAACACATACCTGCCTGGGCCGCTGCGTATCGGCTACTACGACCTGCTCATCAGCATCCATCTAGAGTCGGCCAAGCGCAACCGTCTGGGCACTAACCGTGAGTTTATAGTGCCCATGACAAAGGAGACGATCAGTATCACTCTTTACCCAGATGCTGAAAAAGCCCATGATCTGCCTGGTGTGGGTCTGACCACCTGCCTCAGGCCCAAACTCCACTTCTCCGCTATTAACTTTGTGGGAACCGATCCAGACCTGTATACTCTGAGCCCTACCTTCCCTCTGCAGGTATGCTATGTGGCATTAACTAGTTCTGGTGCATCTGGGTGTGTTACTGTGTCAGACAGTTCTAATGTATTAGAAAGTGACATTGAATCAGGTGGTGTTACTGTATCAGGAATCATAAAGTTGTAATGTGCGTATTTAAATAGTTTATTTGAAACCAAAATAATACTGTACTGTACTGTTATATGATATCCTATAGGAGCTAAAGACCAAGTCTCTGTGCATGCTCACTGAGGCTGTAATGGATGGCAGTCAGGCCATGCGTGATCCAGTAGGGGGAAGTGTCGAGTTCCACTTTGTGCCCATCCTTAAACTCATCAGCACTCTCCTCATCATGGGCATCTTCAACGACGACGACGTCAAGCACATCCTTAAGATGATCGACCCCAGTGTTTTCAGCTCGGCCGAAGAGAAAGCTTCCGAGGAGGAAGGAGAGGGGGAAGCGGAGAAAGCTGTGTCTAAAGAGCAAGGAGAGGAAACCAAAGAGAAAGAAGAGGCCGCTGAGGGAGAAGCGGAGCTGCTGGACGAAGGAGTAGGAGAAGAGGAAGAGGATGAGGAGCTCAAAGCCCTCAAGAAGGAGGAAGGGGAGGAGGGAGAGGAGCTGGAGAAGGCAGAGGAGGAGCAGCAGGCAGGACAAAAAGTGGATGGAGAAAAAGAAGAGGAGGAGAAAGAGGCAGAGGAAGCAGGAGAAGAGGGACAAGAGGAAGAGGAGGAGGTGCCTGAGGAAGGACTGCTGCAAATGAAACTTCCAGAGTCAGTCAAACTGCAGGTGAGCTCTACTACTACTACTACTACTCCTACTACTCCTACTACTACTACTATTGCTGCTACTGCTAGACTACTACTATTATTACTATTATTACTATTATTACTATTACTATTCCTATTATTGCTACTGCTACTACTAACTATTTATGCACTTTTAGGTTGCCACTTTATTACGATTCACTTGTCATTTATAGTTAATATTTTTTTCTCAGGAACATCACATTCTCTTGGCACTTACTGTATTTTGAATTTTTTATTTTTGCTTTTCTCTCTCTCTCTCTCTCTCTCTCTCTCTCTCTCTCTCTCTCTCTCTCTCTCTTCCAGATGTGCACCCTGCTCCAGTATTTCTGTGACTGTGAGCTGAGGCACCGTGTAGAAGCCATTGTTGCTTTCTCTGATACATTTGTGCAGCAAATCCAGACCAACCAACGTTATCGCTACAACCAGCTCATGAGAGCGTTCACCATGAGCGCTGCCGAGACAGCCCGAAGGACCCGAGAGTTCCGGTCTCCTCCGCAAGAGCAGGTACCCACTCACCTCATTGTTCTCTGTCCTCTTCAAGACCATGAAAACACACACACACACACACACACACACACATAAACACACACACTCCGTTTGTGTGTAAGTAAGTGTTTGAAATGGTTTTTTTTTTTCTATTTTTAGGTTATCATGCTGACTAACTTCAAGCACAGTCCTGAAGATGATGAGTGTCCAGTCCCTGAGGAAGTACGAGACCCTCTCCAGAATTTCCACAGTGACATCCTGAATCATTGTGGTCAGTCTAAAACTTGCTGCTCATCCTAGACTGTCCTGAGTGTCATTGTGGGCATATCTTGACTGAACTATGTATTCAGAATCTCACACAAACTCGAACCAGCAGCACTGGCTATACATTTCTGTGAATTGTTATACTTTAAACTATATTGTTCTCCACTGACTGTTGTTTTGTGTGTGTGTGTGTGTGTGTGATTTAATTATTCAACAAAAAACGATATGCACTGCATCTTTAAGAAAGTGACAGAAAGCATTATTTTGGAAATGACTAATTTTCAATTTCAGGTATACACCTGGAAGAAGAGGAGGAGGAGGAAGAGGTGGACATGTCGCTTAAAGGGAGATTGCTCAAGTTGGTGGAAAGAGTTAAGAAATTACGTAAGCAGCCGGAAGAAGAAGAAAAAGAGCCTGAAGCCAATGAAGAGCCTAAACCCAGTGAGTAACAAATGTGTTGTGCTTCTCTAATATCTTTACTAATGTTTACTAAAGTAAAAAAAAAAAAAAAAAAAAGGAAAGAAATTAGATTACTTCAAACTTTTTTTTTTTGGACATGTCAAGAATATTTGTACAACCACAATTCCAAAAAAAAGTTTTCATGCTGTGTAAAATGTAAAAAAAAACAGAATGCAGTGATTTGCAAATCTCATAAACCTGTATGGTATTCACGATAGAAAATAGAAAACATATCAAATGTTTAAACTGAGGAAATGTACCATTTTGTGTTGCCCCTGTCCCAACTTTTTTGAGATGTGTTGCAGCCATCAAATTCTGTTTGTATTTTCATTTATTTACACTTCATATACCATCCCATCTTTTTTGGAATTGGGGTTGTATATTTTTTTCTAGATTTTGATCTATATTGTGTTCAAATTGATTTATGAATGTTAATCATTTTTGTTTACTCGTGGTAATCCTACACATGGACAATCCATTTACTGTTTCATATAAGTGAAATTTCATGAACGTCAACATGCAGATGTCATGTGATTTGAATGCTTACAACTAGTTTATGCATGAAAGGGTTAGATCTCTAGTGAGATACACATACAGAGATATGTTCACAATGAATATAGAAAAAATAATAAATCATTTTGTAAAAGATTTTAAGAGACTGTGATTATGGGCTCAGTCAATAGGTGATGCAGCAGGGAAAATATTTAAATATTTGTATGAAATATTTCCTTCTTTTTCAGGCACCTTGCAGGAGCTGATCTCTCACACAATGATCCACTGGGCTCAGGAGTCATTCATCCAAAACCCAGAGCTAGTGCGAATGATGTTCAGCTTGCTGCACCGGCAGTATGACTCTCTGGGCGAGTTGATTCGAGCTCTGCCCAAAGCCTACGCCATCAACGCTGTGTCCGTGCAGGACACCATGGACCTTCTAGAGTGCCTGGGCCAGATCCGCTCACTTCTCATTGTTCAGATGGGTCCTGAAGAGGAGAGGCTCATGATTCAGAGCATCGGGTTCGCACTGCAAATTAACACACTGTCTAAACCACGACATTTCAGAATTCTCAGTTCTCTTGAGATACTTTCTTCTACTGCTCATGTTTGTTCTCAGATCTGAAGTAGTTAATGTCCATGCTTACAGTATATTTTGTCTCACAGTAACATCATGAACAATAAGTTGTTCTACCAGCACCCCAACTTAATGAGGGCTCTTGGGATGCATGAGACCGTTATGGAGGTCATGGTCAACGTGCTCGGAGGTGGAGGAGACTCAAAGGTGACTCAGTGGAACAATATTAAGATGATTGATTAAATTTGCTTTCCTCAATGTATTTTTCCGTACAGTAGAATAGTTTTTAACCTACGTATGACTCTTTCTAAAAGGAAATTAGATTCCCCCAAATGGTGACGAACTGTTGCCGCTTCCTGTGTTATTTCTGCCGTATCAGTCGTCAGAACCAACGCTCGATGTTCGACCACCTTTCGTACCTGCTTCAGAACAGTGGCATTGGCTTGGGTAAAGCTGCCTATAAAATGTATTTTAAACACGTTATGTATTATATATGATGTGGGATCCATGTCTGAAAGATGGATATTTGTTCAGGAATGCGTGGATCTACACCGTTGGATGTAGCTGCAGCTTCCTGTATCGACAACAATGAGCTGGCTTTAGCATTGCAGGAGCAAGACCTGGAGATGGTAAGATAACTTTGCATGTAGTAATGAAATGGCACAGATTTTGCTCACAGTTTTTATCTTCTCTATTAGGTGGTGACATATCTGGCTGGATGTGGCCTGCAGATGTGCCCAATGCTGTTGTCTAAAGGTTACCCGGACATCGGCTGGAACCCTGGTGGCGGAGAGCGCTATCTGGACTTCCTCCGCTTTGCTGTGTTTGTTAATGGTTAGTGGTTTCATTTCAACTAGTGAATCAAATTCTAGATTCTCTATCAGCGCTTAAAGATTTTCCTGAGAATAACACTGAGCATTTTTTTTTTTGGCAGGTGAGAGTGTGGAGGAGAACGCTAATGTGGTTGTGCGCCTGCTCATCCGTCGTCCTGAGTGCTTCGGCCCCGCCCTGAGAGGAGAGGGAGGAGCTGGGCTGCTGGCTGCTATGGAGGAAGCCATTAAGATCTCGGAGGATCCAGCCAGGGACGGACCAACCCCGAAGAAAGACAGACGCTTCATGTACTGTTTAGTAATTATTATTATTTTTATGTATTTCATTGCACAATGCCTACTGACTTTCTTATAAATTAGAGCAATTTCAAATTGAATTACATACTGTGATTGGTTCAGGTTTGGTGGAGAGGAGCAACAGGAGGAGAACAGGTTGCATCTTGGGAATGCCATCATGTCATTCTACTCGGCGCTTATTGACTTGCTGGGTCGCTGTGCCCCTGAGATGCATGTAAGTGAAATATAATGTGCACATTTTGCTCAACTCATATTGAATTCTGTAGACAACTGAGAACAATTGGCATTGATTTAAGTTTTTATTTAGGGAAGATATATATATATATATATATATATATATCTTTCCCTAAATAAAAACTTAAATCAATGCCAATATATATATATATTGGTCTGTCCTTTTGTCCACAGTTGATCCAGGCTGGCAAGGGTGAGGCTCTGAGAATCAGAGCTATCTTGAGGTCTTTGGTTCCTATAGAAGACCTGGTGGGAGTCATCAGTCTTCCGGTACAGATCCCAACCTATGGAAAAGGTATGCTAACAATGCACGGGATAAGGATGTTGAATATAACAGTCTGTCATTTAAAATCTCTTTCCTTATGTTGCTTTACATTTTTTTTTGGACATTTATCGCCTTGTTGGTTTTCCTTCTGTAAGTGTTATCCTTTCCATAGATGAACAGATTGTTGAACCCAAGATGTCTGCCAGTTTTGTACCAGACCACAAGGCCTCCATGGTTTTGTTCCTAGACAGAGTGTATGGCATTGAAAATCAAGACTTTCTGCTGCATGTGCTGGAAGTCGGCTTCCTCCCGGACATGAGAGCCGCAGCTTCTCTGGACACAGTGAGCTGTTGTTTATTTCATAACATAACAGAGAGGCACAAGTACATTAACAGCAATGACTGTCCTATTTATGCTTAGATACTATATATCTTCGTTAGCTGGGTTTATCAAAAGCAGTTCCACGGAATGTCAAGTAAAGTGTATATGTATATGGTCCTGGAGTACCAACTACCTACAGATTATTATGTATTTTCTACTCCCAAATTCCCTGATTTATCTCATCAGCTCATTACCAAGACTGAACTAGGTTAAACTGAGTGGGGCAGAGAAGGAAAACGCCAAAATATTCAGGGTACTGTAGGTCCAGAATTGAGAAACAGTAATCTAGGCTACATATAGTATTAACCCTAACCTTTCCAGTGTAGAAAAAAATAATAATAATTTTAACAATATTAAAAATACACCATATGTTTGCAGTACATAAGCACATATTTGTTTTATGGAGGGAAAAAAACAAACAAACAAAAAAAAAAACATAATTACTACCATCATATTTATTTATAGGAGCAATTAGAAATTTTAATTCCTTAACTTTCAACCCACAAAACTCAATCCGGTTATACCATGGACAAAAGTAGTTTCAAAACACCTTTCATAGTTCTTTATTAGAATTGCAGTTAGAGTCAAGTGATAGTATTCATAATTCAGTTACCTGATATTGTACAGAACAATTCTAATAACTTTAAGAGTGGTTGACAAAACATAATTTTAATGGTTTAGGTCATAGAGAGATACTATCTGAAAATGTTTCGTTATTTGTTTGTGTTTGTTTGGACTTTAGGTGGCATTCAGTACCACGGAGATGGCGTTGGCACTCAACCGTTATCTGTGTTCAGCTGTGCTGCCACTTCTGACCAAGTGTGCTCCACTGTTTGCGGGTACTGACCACCGTGCCATCATGATTGACTCCATGCTGCACACCATCTACCGACTGTCCCGTGGCCGTGCACTCACCAAAGCCCAGCGTGATGTCATCGAGGAATGCCTCATGTCTTTGGTCAAGTCAGTTAGGCTTTTATTTATATTCTATACTCAACAGCCCACAGGGCATCTTTTGATTTTTTTAATAATACGGCTTAACACAAGGGTTAACCTTTTCACACACCTCAGCCATGGCCACAGTTTGATATATTACATGTTAGCATGATAGCATCTGTTTCACTGTCTCGGCTTCCTTGTTTGTTTTCAGGTACCTGCACCCATCAATGCTACAGCATCTGTTGCGGAGACTTGTATTCGATGTGCCAATCCTCAACGAATATGCCAAGATGCCTCTGAAAGTATGGGCACTCATTCATTGCTCATTTTCACACATTTGCGCTTCTTTACTCTAATGCTTATGTACGAGGTGACTCTTCATTTCTCGTCTCTCAGCTGCTGACTAATCACTATGAGCGCTGCTGGAAGTACTACTGCCTACCAAATGGCTGGGCCAATTTTGGTACCACATCAGAGGAGGAGTTGCATCTCTCACGTAAACTTTTCTGGGGAATCTTTGAGTCTCTAGCACACAAGGTGAGACACGCATGCGTAAAAGTTAGGTTTGAGAAAGGTAATACAGGGAGGCTCAACTGCTAAGACATGCATATTAATTGTTTTGACAGAAATTTGATGCGGAGTTGTTCAAGATCGCCATGCCATGCATTTGTGCCATTGCCGGTGCCATCCCTCCTGACTATGTAGATGCCAGCTATTCTGCCACAGAGAAAAAAGCCACAGTTGATGCTGAGGGCAACTTCGATCCCAGACCGGTGGAGACTACCAAGTAAGTATTATGATGGCTGTGTATCTTGGTTATATGAAAACTAACAGTATATAATGTTCCAGAATAAAAAAATAAATACATCATTACTACTATTCAGCCATTGTTACTACAAGGAGTACTCCTGCCTATTTACCTGAATATCTGTTTACCACATCTGCAGCATCTCCAACTGCAGTCCTCAGAAAACACCTGCTGATGTGAAACTCACTTATAATGAATGTCTAAGGGCAGGTTTGAAACTCAATAAACGTTCAAAATCATTCATTCATCCACTCATTCATCTTCAGTAACCGCTTTATCCTGGTCAGAGTCAAGGTGGATCTGGACCATATTCCAAGAACACTGTGTGCGAGACAAAAATACACCCTGAATGGTACACAAGTCCATCACGGGGCACCTTGCAAACACATTTACACAGTCATTCACTCCTAGGGGCAATTTAGCATACACTATCCACCTACCAGCATGTGAAGGTAGGAGTAAACCAGAGAGCTGGGAGGAAAGCCAAACACATATCCAATGGAACTCCACACAAAATGTAAAGATAGCTCAGAATCACACCATGGACCCTTGATCTGTGAGGTGGCAACATTATTGTGCTGTCCCATTTAAACTAAATGTCCTTATGAAACAAATTGAAAACAATATTTGAAACAATAAAGGTTTCGGGAAAATATTGTCTTGGAGAAAGTCTTGCTAAAGCTATTGATATATGTATCAATATTGAAAAAGCAACTTTCATTTTCCCAAAGGTTTTTTTGGTTTTCAGGTATTTTCATGTTTTTTGTTTGTTTATTCTTTTCTTCTACATGTTACATAAATACAGGTTTTTACAGTCTGTGTTTACTGACTGTCTATACAATTCCTATTATAAGTCTATTATACATATCTTTCGAGTAAAAAAGTCTTCCTTTATTTCCTCACAGCACCATCATCCCAGAAAAACTAGATGCCTTCATCAACAAATTTGCAGAGAATACTCACGATAGGTGGGCGTTTGAAAAGGTTAGTCCACAAATTTCACCGGAAATGTTTCTTATTATAAAAACATTGCATTATGAAACACCCCAAAATGTTTTCTTTGTTCAGATCCAGAATAATTGGACCTATGGAGAGACACTGGATGAGATTGAGAAGACCCATCCTATGCTCCGGCCTTATAAAACATTTTCTGAAAAGGTCTTAATGAATGCATTGTGTGTATTATATACATACAAAGTCATATATTTTGTGTGGAAAGCATAATCTGATTCTTCATGATTAAGACTTCATCTAATATAGTGTTAGCAGGCTTGATTTTGATGATTCATTGATAAAAAAAAAAAATGTCACGAGCACACTATCTATCTATGCTCATCAGGATAAGGAGATCTACCGCTGGCCCATCAAAGAATCCATTAAAGCCATGCTGGCCTGGGAGTGGACTTTAGAGAAAGCTCGAGATGAGGGTGAGAAGGTTGAGAAGGCCGCCACTAGGAAGATCTCTCAAACTGCTCAGGTAATTCTCTGATAAAACAGATTGTAAGAAAGCAAAACAGTGCTAAAAGGTCTAAACTTGGTGTATTTGTGCATTCCTGTAGGCAACGTATGATCCTAGTCAGGGATACTCGCCCCAGCCTGTGGATTTAACTACCATGGCTTTGTCCAGAGAGCTGCAGGTATGCAATAAGATAAAACCATTATATATTGATACCTTTGTTCTTGGCTTGCAGTTGCACAAAGAACTTTCTCTGAATTTCCATCTCTAGTCTATGGCAGAGCAACTGGCTGAAAATTACCACAATACCTGGGGCAGGAAGAAGAAGATGGAGCTTCAAGCCAAAGGTGAGGTCTAGATCAGGGGTGTCCAATCTTATCCAGAAAGGGTCGGTATGGGTGCAGGTTTTCATTCCAATTAAACAGAAGCCTGAGTCTACTGAAAGCCAAGCTCAACTGATTAAACAGGTGGAATCAGGTGTGGCTCCTGCTTGATTGGAATGAAAACCGGCACCCAGATAAGCTCTTTGTGGATAAGACTGGACACCCCTGGTCTAGGAAAAATGAAAAATCTGAGAATCATGAGAAATCTCATGTACAAGTATTCTGATTATCCAGTATTTCATTTTCCACACTGCTGTATATCATTACTGTGAATACACAAATGTTCTGAACAAACGTTGTGTTGTTATAGGGGGTGGTACCCATCCTCTGCTTGTTCCTTATGACACTCTGACGGCCAAGGAGAAAGCCCGTGACAGGGAAAAAGCTCAAGACCTACTTAAATTTCTCCAGTTTGAAGGATATGCGGTCACTAGGTACAGTATAAACATACAGCCATTGTCAATGTTGTACAACTTTATTATTATTATTATTATTATTATTATTATTATTATTATTATTATTATTATTATTATTATTATTATTTTATTTTTTATTATTATTATTAATTGTTATTATTTTTTTTAATGGTTTGATTTGTCCTTAAGTGTGTTGTTCATCTCTCTGTACACATTTTCTTCAGGGGCTTGAAGGACATGGAGCAGGAGATCTCCTCCATTGAGAAACGTTTCGCTTATGGCTTCCTCCAGAAACTTCTGAAGTGGATGGAGATCGCTCAAGAGTTCATTGCACACCTGGGTTAGTTTCTTATAACACTCAGTGTGGAAACACTCTTTTTTTAATTTTATTTTTTATTTTGGGTGGGGTGGAGGTGGTAGCTCATTGGTTAAGACTATTGATCAGAATGTCATTAGCTCAAATCCCAGCACTGCCACTGCTGGGAGAAAGCCCTTAAACCTCAACTGCTCAGTTGTATAAACGAGATTAATGTACGTCGCTCTGGATAAGGGTTTATCTGCCATATGCCATAAAATGTAAATATAAAATACATATTCAACTCAGCTTGATATCTTTAAAAAAATAAAAAAAATTAAAATGTGTGTGTGTGTGTGTGTGTCAATTCAGAGGCTGTTGTGAGTAGTGGAAGAGTCGAGAAATCCCCTCATGAGCAGGAGATCAAATTCTTTGCCAAGGTCAGACAACTTCAGTCTTCCTAATAGGAAAACTCATCGCACCTTGATCGGGTCAATAAAAGTGTTGTTTCCTGTCACATTTTTTCCACCTTCAGATCCTGCTGCCACTGGTTAACCAGTACTTTAAAAACCACTGCCTCTACTTCCTTTCTACTCCTGCTAAAGTTCTGGGCAGCGGTGGTCATGCCTCCAACAAGGAAAAAGAGATGATTGCCAGGTAACTAAACTTCCACCTGACAGATATTGCAGACAAAAGTGCATAAGACTGCACAGTATGATGCAAAATTAGGATAATAAGTATCGTTAATGACTATGACTAACCTATAAAACTATTACATGATGAAGATGCATCTGCTCCTTGTATTCTCTTCTGCCTCTGGTACTCCATGTCCCAATGCCCTCTCTTTTTCTGTCTTCTCATTATTTTACTGTACCATGTTAATTTCTTCCCCTCTGTTTTCATGGCTCAAACTTCACCCTCTTTTTTTCTCCTCCATCCCTTCTTCCTTTTTTTCTTTTATCTCTCTTTTCTTTCCCTTTCTCCCCCTTTCTTTCTCTTTCTTCACGCCTCAGTATCTTCTGTAAGTTGGCTGCTCTAGTGAGGCACAGAGTTTCCCTCTTTGGTAAGAAACCTGCGTAAGGGATAACCACTGGCCATCTCTTTTATCCTAATTCATACGAGCTTCCATTTTGCTTTTCCTCCTTACCTATCACCATTTCTGCCCCTTATAAACACCTCCTCTCTCACACACTCTCATTGTTGCTGTGGCCTTGCTGTTATTTGCTGTGCTTCGCTTAACTCTTTGCAGCACAATGCTGACTTGAAGATAAAGTGAAGATGACGTTACTCAGTTTTATAACTAGAATCGTACACAATGAACAATGGACAACCAGCGCCAGTTTTTGTTGCAGTATTCAGCATGTGCTTTTTCATTGCAACCATTGTGACTGTAGTCATTGTTGAGCGGTTACTTTAAACCAAAGCTTTATTCCATTATGATCCTCGAATTAGAGAGCACAATGCTGTCCAGTTCTCTCACATCATCCATGATTGCTCTGTGAGACTGAATAATAATTAATCATTGATACCAATACTGCTATCTAGTATTGGTTAGATATTATACTCATTTATTTTATAAAATGCTATTATGCCACGTGATAATCTGTGACATAAGTTACACTAATGGCAGATATGAAATGAAAATGATCTGAACATATTTCATGATTAATGATTTGCAATCTAAGCAAACCAGACTGCAAACTGTGCTCTGTGAAAATATCAAGAGGAGGAACTACAGCATTTTCCTACAATACAAGCAACCTGGTAAAACACATTAAACATAAAAATCATCATGAGTTCTTTGCAAGCCGCAAAATTTTAGCTAGGTGAGAAAAAAAAAATATCTACAGACGACGCTAGGTGAGTGAAAATTACAGCTTTTACTCAATATATTGTTATTGACATTCAGCCACTATTAATCTGAAAGATTCTGATACAATGAAAACAATACAACGTACTTTATTTACAGCTTAACAGAAGCACTTTTCCAAAGTTGAAGCAAAATCCACTCTTTTCCATATCAGGCCTATTCAATCTGAGATTAATAATGTAGCTAGATAATGTTCATTTAAAATCAACGAGTTAATGTTATAAAGAATTTTCATGGACATGCACGTACAGGGGTGCTTGAAAGTTTCTGAACACATAAGAATTTTCTATATAACTGCATAAATACAACCTAAAACATCATCAGATTTTCAAACAAAAGTCCTAAAAGTAGACAATGGAAACCCAATTTAACAAATTAGAGAAAAATATTATACTTGGTCATTTATTTATCCAATATAATATATCTATGAGTGGCAAAATATGTGAACCTCTAGGATTAATTTGAAGGTAAAATTAGAGTCGGGTGTTTTCAATCAAGGGGATGACGATCAGGTGTGAGTGAGCGTCCTGTTTTATTTAAAGAGCAGAGATCTATCAAAGTCTTATCTTAACAACACATGTTTGTGGAGGTGTATCATGGCATGGACAAAAACCCTCAGGAAGAGAGAGTTGTTGTTACTCATCAGGCTGGAAAAAGGTTACAAAATAATCTCAAAAGAGTTTGAACTCCACCAATCCACAGTCAGACAGATTGCGTACAAATGGAGGAAATTCAACACTATTGTTACCCTCCCCAGGAGCGGTCGACCAACAAAGATCACTCCAAGACGTGTAATTGTCTGTGAGATCACAAAAGAACCAGGGCAACTTCTAAGCAACTAAAGATCTCTGTCACATTGGCTAATATTAATGTGCATGAGTCCACCATCAGAAGATCAACAGTGAACAACAATGGTGTGCATGGCAGGGTCGCAAGGAGAAAGTCACTTCTCTACAAAAAGAACATTGCTGCCCCTCTGTAGTTTGCTACTGATCAGATGGACAAGCCAGAAGGCTAATAGAAAAAAGTTTTGTGCAGGAGTGAGACCAAAATAGAACTTTTTGTTTTAAATGAGAAGCATTATCTTTGGAGAAAGGTGAAAAAAAAAAAAACTTCATTCCAGCATAAAAACCTTATCCTGTATGTGAATCATGGTTGTGGTAGTATTATGGTTTGGGACTGTTTGCTGCATCTGGCTGCAAAAGCTTGCTGTCACTGACGGAGCTATCTATGAATTCTGAGTTATAGCAATGAATTTTAAAGTAAAATGTCAGGACATCTTGTCATGAACTGAATTTCAAGAGAAAGTGGGCCATGCAGCAAGACAATGACCCTAAGCACTCAAGTCGTTCTAACAAAGAATGGTTAAAGAAAAATAAAGCTAATGTTTTGGAATGGCCAAGTCAAAGTCCTGACCTTAATCCAATAGAAATGTCTTGAAGAACCTGAAGCAAGTAGTTCATGTGAGGAAACCCACCAACATCCCAGAGTTGAAGCTGTTCTGTACTGAGCAAGGGGCTAAAATTCCTCCAAGCCGATGTGCAGGACTGATCAACAGTTACCCCAAACGTTTAGTTGCTGTTATTTCTGGACAAGGGGGTCAGACCAAATACTGAAAGCAAATGTTTACATACTTTTAGCACTTATAGATATGTAATATTGGATAATTTTCCTCAATAAATAAATGTACCAAATATAATATTTTTGTCTCATTCGTTTAATTTGGTTCTCATTGTCTACATTTAGGACTTAGGATTTAGGACATATTTATGCAGAAATATAGAAAATACTAAAGCATTCACAAATTTTCAAGCACTGCTGTATGCACTGCTCATGGTGAATTAAATGTTCAGTGACGTCCCTGATTGTCATCAATTTCAGTATGAGTATCAGTATGTATTCCTTTTCGATCTTAAAAAAAATAAATATATATATATATATATATATATATATATATATATATATATATATATATATATATTTATATAGTGGTAGATATATAGATATAATGATGCATTTATACTACTATTATTATTACCACTGCTACTAAATTATAATAATAATAATTAATAATGACAACAACATATTATTATAGTGCTTTTCTGACACCAAAGGATGCTTTGTGACTTGGCATGGATTTGTAGTGGCAGAAGGTTTCTACTAATCAACAATTTAACATTTCCTTCAAAATGACCTGAAACACTCATTGTTACACTAATCCTGATTTGAAATTAGCATTATCGTTTAGGGTTCAGTGAAATAATAGCCTTGGATACAAACTTCAGTGCATAAGATCTATTAATGTGCATTTGACCTCTGTCTATGGCATGTGTTCTGTACAGGAACTGATGCTTCAGCAGTGGTAAACTGCTTACACATCCTGTCTCATTCACTGGATGCCAGGTAAAGTTGAGATGAGTTTTCATATTTTATATTTTATGTCTTAATCACGAATATCCCATCGACTCAAGCCATGTCTTTTTTTTATTTAATTTAAATAAGAGAAAAAAAAAACACCCCACCACTATTTATGTACACTCACCGTTCACTTTAATGAACACCTGTAAACCTGCACATTAATCCAATCAGCCAATCATGTGACTACAGCACAATGGATAAAAGCATCCAGATGCAGGTCAAGAGCTTCAGTTAATGTTCACATCAAACATCAGAATGGGGAGAAATTGTGGCATGACTGTTGGTGCGAGATGAGTTGGTTTGAGTATTTCAGAAACTGCTGATCTCCTGGGATTTTCACACACAACAGTCTCTAGCATTCACACAGAATGGTACAAAAAAAATAAAAAATCGAATGAGCAACAGTTCTGTTGGTGGAAATGCCTTGATGATACAAGCTCAGAGGAAAATGGACAGATTGGTTCAAGCTGCAAAGAAGGATATAGTAATGCTATTAAAATCACTCTTTACAACCGTGGTGAGCAGAAAAGCATCTCAGCATGCACAAAACATTGAACATTGAGGTTGATGTGCTACTACAGCAGAAGACCACTTTGGGTTCCACTCCAGTCAGACATGAACAGGAATCTGAGGCTAATCTCTTGGGGTTGTATAGACAATTGTGATGCAAAATGCAAAACAAGAATCACTGAAATAACTTCCTCTCCCTGCAGAACTGTGATGAAATCTGGACCTGAGATCGTAAAAGCAGGCCTCCGTTCATTCTTCGAGAGCGCTGCTGATGACATTGAGAAGATGGTTGAGAATCTTAAACTGGGCAAAGTGTCCACCAAGAACCAGGTGAGAAACCAGAACAGACTTCTTCTATAATATGTTAACTTATTGCAACAAAATCTTAATTTTGTTGAAATACATAACACTGAGTATCTCCCTCAAAAAAAAATAAAAAAATTATATATATATATATATATATATATATATATATATATATATATATATATAATATGTATATATATATATATATATATATATATATATATATATATATATATATAAATATATATATCTTTCTGTCATTCCAAAGGTTAAAGGTGTGTCCCAAAATATTAACTACACTACCGTTGCCCTACTGCCAGTGCTTACTTCACTCTTCGACCACATCGCCCAGCACCAGTTTGGTGATGATGTCATCTGTAAGTCCACTCATATGATCCATAAACATCTGCAGAGATATCCTATGCATTTGTGTTTTATTAGCATGAAAAAAAAGACATACTAACCTGTCTTTCTTCCAGTGGATGACTTGCAGATATCTTGCTATCGTCTCATGTGCAGCATCTACTCAGTGGGTACAGTTAAGACCCCTCATGCTGAAAAGTGAGTGAAATCCCATTCTACCTTTGTTTTACTGTAATTTCATAGAAATAAGGTTTAGTTAACACCTTCACTCATCACGGAAGTAGCATGAGGTTTGTGTATATTGAGAAAGATGTATGTAATACTGTATTAAGTATTGATATGTGTGTTTTCTAGACTAAGGCCTGCTCTTGGTGAGTGTCTGGCTCATTTGGCTGCTGCCATGCCTGTGGCCTATCTTGAGCCCCACCTCAATGAGTTCAATACATACTCGGTCTACACAACAAAAACACCAAGAGAGAGAGCCAGTGAGTAGCAATTCCCTTTGTCTTATATCAATCAGCAAACCTTGTTGTCTCAGCGGCATGGAAATGTTAAACACGCACATGCTCTCTTAGATTCTCTTTAATTTTGCCATGAATAGCATCACAAATCTAAAATTATGACCTTTAAATTAAAAAGTATTTACAAACCTAGGTCCAGATGCAAAACCGACTTAATGTTAGGTTTGAAGTTTTTTTTTTTTTTTTTTTAAATGATTATTATTACTATTGAAACATTAACAATAATAGGGAAATTGGTTAGTGTTGAGACACAGCTCTAGATTGTTCAGTTGTTGTGAACATTAGATCACATCGTGCTATATTGCCGCCATCATTTATAGATGCATTGGACTACACACATGCATTGCCTTAGTGCATTTGATCATACAAGTTGACCGTCAACGTGGTATCTACCCAGCCTGAGTACACAGCAGTGGTTGAGAAAATTTAGCTGCATAGAACAGTTTACATTGTTCTTCATTAATATCAGTTTCAAAAAATATTTTGTTCTCTTTTAGTGAAACCATTAACAACATAATAACTAACACTGTGTTGGCAGCACATATTTGTCATCCTTTAAATAATGACTCTCACATCACAATCATACAAATATTTATCAAAGAGTTAAAGATGAAATTAATCAATATTTTATACAATTTATCCTTAACCCTCCTATTATGTTATGGGTCAATTTGAGCAATTTCCACATTGGAGATGTATGAAATACTGCTTAATTGCTCGTTTTCTCTTTGAAATTCTTTAACTTTTCCTCATTTAGGTTCAGGAACTTATAAGCAAATTGTGGACACACGGAGGTGTTGTGGAAAGTCTGAACCTAGTTTGTATACAAAGATGATGTTATGGCTCATTTTGACTCTTACACATCCATGTTCAAAGGTAGTTGCACAGAGCCAAAATAAAAACATTTATTTGATGTTTATTGTTATGTCTTGTTCTCACTGCCCTGTGAGGGTGAAAGGGAGATTAGTCATATTTCCATGTTTGCAAGAAATGGTTTCAGTGGATTCAGATGTAAGAAACTGAAATGATGCCAGGTCTGCCCCCTTCAGAAACAGAATAAAACCAACACCACGTGTGTACAGTGCAGGAAATTCATCTGCAGAAAGCATACACATGGTTACTCTGTGCTCATCATGTACAGAGTCATTTTGAGGGAAAAAGAGAGAAATCATCTCTACAGGATCCGAAACTATGCTTATAAAGCACCAAGCTTAAAAAACTAAGTTGACAAAGTTTTACAACATCCTATTTATGTAAAATGTATGATCTTCTTCACTGTAAGACCGGACAAGTTAATTTAACTAAAAAAATAAAAAATAAAAATTGAGGAAACTTATCACCTCAAAAAGTTGATAAATCAATTTCCTTTAGCCAAATACACTTAAATATAACAGGTTTGAGTTAATTTTTTGTTATATTAATGTGTATTTGGTTTCAAGAAATTTATTTATCAACTTAAAAATTTTAAGGTAATTAGTTTCCGCAATTTTTTTTTTTTAGTTAAATGTACTTGTCCGGTTTCACAGTGTTCTGAAACAAACAAAAAAAAATCTTTACATTATGGTAAAAAAATATTTTTTCTACTGAAAAGTTTCACAGTTCATGAGAAATAAAATGTTTAATAAATAGTTAAGTGGTTAAAAAGAGTTTAAAACAGTTAAATACGTTAAAAATAACTAAATGCAGTTTATATATTATACTGCATGTTCTCATATTTCTTCTTTTTGTAGTCTCTGACAAGCCATTATAAAGGTTTACTGTTTTAAGCTGTTCTTTACTGTTTTTGTGTGAATTTAAAATGTGGAAGTCATTTTGCCGCATAACATAATAGGTGTAATTTTTTTTTTCAATATAAAATGAGGGTTAAATATGTAACGAGATTTCATTAAAATATGTTTATCATAAAATATTTAAGGTTAAGTTGGATTTCGTGCACTTTTACATGAATGAACTAGTAAGAAAAGGGTTACAAACGCTAACCCTGACTCAAATCCATTCATTACAAGTTTGCAAAATGCCTGAGCGTAAGCACAAGTTAATAATTAATTATCTGAAAAATGTATTCCTGTCTGGTTTTGAGAATTGATGAAACAAAAAATAAAATCCATCTTGGCAATAGACTTGACTTTTACACTTTACTGTAACTAAAAATGTAAGAATATGGAGTAAAATGTTTATACAGTGGACCTACTGTATATTCTGTATATCTGTACATTGAGATTTCTACTCCATGTGCTTTTAGTCCTGGGACTCCCGAGTCAGGTGCAAGAGTTGTGCTTGGATATCCCAGAGCTGGAAGTGCTAATGAAAGAGATTAGTGACCTGGCAGAGTCTGGAGCTCGGTACACTGAGATGCCGCACGTGATCGAGATCACGCTGCCCATGCTGTGTAACTATCTCCCGCGCTGGTGGGAAAGAGGGCCTGAGAACTTCCCTGAGCAGGAGGGACAACTCTGCACTGACGTCACTTCTGAACATCTCAACCAGCTGCTGGGCAGCATCATGAAGATCGTGGTCAACAACCTGGGCATCGATGAGGCCTCCTGGATGAAGAGATTGGCTGGTTAGTACGGCACACAGGTTAACACTTATTTCCAATATAGCTGTCTCTTGATAACTTGGAATCACTAACATCAGTGACCTCTTGTAGAATTTACATATAAGCTTATAAACATTTGAGCTTTTTTCTAAAGGGAGTTGCTCTAGATTTGGCTAAGATCTGGCATTGAAGTCTAGATTTATACTACATCTGCTGTCCCATTTTTAGCCAAGGAGTTTTTAAAAGGTGTGTTCTCGTTTACTGAAACCAATAGTAACACAATAATTAACATGGTGTTGGTAGCACAGATTTGTCATTGTTTATATATATATATATATATAATATACACACAAGGTACAGTATTTGTTATCAAACCGGTAAAAAAGAAATTCTAGATGTATATAAACAAGAAAATGATTTGAAAATGTATTATCCCTTATTAAGAAGTAGGATATAAATTGACTGACTCCTAGAATATGACATTTCTAGAATCTTCTTTCTGAGATCGGTCTCATTAATTTTTTAATACAATGTATATTATTCATTGTAAAAATTCTCCATTCTTTATTTTGGTTCTGTTTGAGTATCATTAACCCATGCTGCATTGCAAAAACGTGTATAGAATAAAGGTCACAGATGTTACGTGTTCATCCTTCTACCGTTTTTCTTTCTCTATTCCCTCAGTTTTTGCCCAGCCCATTGTTAGCAGGGCCAAGCCAGAGATGCTTAAGTCTCACTTCATCCCCACGATGGAGAAGCTGAAGAAACGCTCAGGGAAGGTAGTAGCTGAGGAGGATCAGTTACGTATGGAGGGCAAGACTGAGGTGGACAGTGAAGAAGGCACAATCCGAGATGAGTTTGCTGTGCTCTGCAGGGATCTGTATGCCCTCTATCCACTGCTCATCCGCTATGTGGACAACAACAGGTGCTGAGCTACTGATTGAGCCTCCATACAAATAGCTAAATTGCAAGTTAGGGTTGTTACAGTGTCACAGTTTCATAATCAGCAACAGTTTATGATCAGATGGTTAACTCAGCATCGATGATTTCAAAATACCAATTAGAATGTGTTTCTCACTACTACCTACCGAGCCATCATTTATTTATTTATTTTTCTGATAAAAAAAAGTTCCTAGTTCCTTACTCCAGTGGTTATCATCCATTTTGGGTCTGGCAGTAACACCCCAAATTATGGTAGTATGTGATTATGAACAAAACCACCGGAAGTTTAAGGAAACATTTTTACTGGAAGTGCTAAAAGCTAGCTAATTTAGACAACTAGTGTATCACATTTAGGTCAAAACATACCTATAGAACGTTTTCACCCAAATACTGTACACTCAGGCTAGAAACAGACAATAGTGTCAGTGTTGTCTGTGACTGAGTGACACCAAGCTGTAACTTTATATATATTGTCTTTTTGAAGGGCGAGGTGGCTAACCTGCCCCGATCCTGATGCTGAAGACCTGTTCAGGATGGTGGGAGAAGTTTTCATCTTCTGGTCAAAATCTCATGTGAGTTTACCTGCAGCCACATTTATAACACACCTTCTTTGAGGACATCTTGCTTTAAAAAAGAAAAATTAAAATCATGTTCATTACAAATAATCTACTATAAAACACTACTTACTGTTGTTTCTGAACATTGCAGAACTTCAAGCGCGAGGAGCAGAACTTTGTGGTGATGAATGAGATTAATAACATGTCTTTCCTCACCGCTGACAGCAAGAGTAAGATGAGCAAGGTGAGGTGTCATCTGACCGAATGAGCACATTTATTTAATGAGTGACAATTTTATACTTAATAGAGCTAGGCGTGATGAAAGTGTTGCTGTGCTGAACTATGTCACAGGACACTTTTCGATTTTAATTTTCAAATATAGTTTTCAAATATATGCAATGCCTTACATAAATATTTGCACCCTCCACAAATATTGCAGTGCTTGGGGAAGTTAATAAAGTTTGCAAAACTATTTACAAATTAAAAACATGTAAACGGTGCTTTTGCAGTGATTGCAAAAGTATTCACACCCGTTTCGATGAAATCCCTAAATTTGTTCTGGTGAAACAAAATCGCCATTAGAGGTCACATGGTTAGTTGAATGGAGTCGACCTGTGTGTAATTAAAGTGTTGTGATATTTCAATATAAATACCACACCCATCTTACATAATATATATTTTTTTTAAGACTATGATACAACCAAAACTCTGCCCAGACTCGGCCATCCACCAAAAGTCAGTGACTGGGTAAAGAGGGCATTAGTCAGAGGATGACCAAGAGGCCAAGGGGTAATAGGGGGTGCATACTTATGTAAAGCACTATTTGCATAGCTATTTTAGTGGCATAACGAAATATTGTTATATATTCTATGTGTTGTGATTTTTTTAAAGTGTGATCATATGATTAATTTCCCCATATCACGTTCCCCTAATCATTTATTTGAATACTGTTCTTTTTGCCTCTGAATTTGACCTGGACGATTATATTGTTTATATGTTGGCTAAAATCAGTGTAACCAACAAGTGTTTGTTCTTTTGTAATCATCTGCTTGCTTTATTCTAAGGGGAAAAAAAAACAAACAAACTTTTCGATATGCAGCAGCGGTATTTCTTGTTGTCTGGTATTGCCGTTTCCATCTTTTGTCTTTGAATACACATGGAGCCAAGATATTAACGATGAATTCTGTATGTGTGTGTGCGTTCTGTCCTGATGTGGACGCCGGGTTCTCTAGGCTGGGGATGGAGAGGTCAGAATACATTTCTGCACGACAACAAGCTGTGCTGTTTCGCATGGCACCACATCGCCGAGGCTTTCTATCAAACTTGCACACACACACTGGCACAGCAGGAAAAACACCCCCCCACACACCCACTCTTATTGAAAATACACAGTGAGAAGCTGTGGACAAATTCTTCATGTATTGTAAATGCCACATTTTAAAGAATGTGCCACTCATTCGTTGCCAGTGTGTGTGTGTGAGCAGGCATTTGTAAAAGCACTTGATGAAAGTTCTCAGCTCTAGTTTGCAGGATCAGGATCATGGCACTCTGCTCAGCTGCTTGTTTGCTGCTGGGTTTGAGTCCCATTGCCCTGCCAATGAGTTGATGAGTTTGATGGGTTTGCCACCTGCTGGATCTTGTTTGCTGCAGATCGTTGCAGTTTACCTCTTTAATCATTCTTTTTTATTTATTTATTTATTTCCCTCTTGCATTTTCTTGTTTGGTGGTGAAGCTTTCTTGCAGGGTTCTCTGAAATAAATATAGCTTATTTTATTTTTATTTTTATTTTTATTTTTACATTTATTTCTTTTTTTTAGCTATTATTTATACAAATACAAATGCATCATTGCCCATAATTCATCTGGTCTTTGAGTTTAGAAATGATTTGGTATATTATAAGTGTGGCATCATGGAAAATGTGGGTATTTTGTGGAGGGGTGGGCATGACTTTATAATTTCACCCCATTTCGCGTCTGATACTGACCCCCCTTCATTCTAATTCACACAAAGCATTTGTACTTCTAAAATACCTTTCAATCCACTTATTGTAGTTAATTTACATAGTTTTCATATTTAGGTAACACTTTATCTGGTCTCTGTACCATAAGAATTACACAACCACATCATAAACATGTCACATGTCATACGCTGCTATGAGATGTCATGACATGTTAGTTAGGTCCATACACTATTTGGACATTGACATAATGTACAATATTTGTTATTCTCACTTTTTATAGGAGAATTTATAGGAGCTGAAATTAAATAATGAATATGATGGTATATGAATTACAGCACTTTGTTATATATATATATATATATATGGGAGTCCAATGAGCTGTCATTGCCAGTGAAGCAAGAAAAATACTAATGAGTTCAGGATAACCAAAAAAAGCCTAGAAAATCACAGAAAACAATTGTGGTAGATAACGGACAAATTAATGACCTGGGCAAGAAAAAAAATCCTTCACAACAGTTGGCCAGATGAAGAACACACTTTAGGAGTGCCAATGTCAACAAGCAAGAAAAGAGCTCACCAGAGTAAATAAAGAAGGTTCACTACAAGATGAAGTTTTGCCCAAACATCTCAAACAATAAAAAAAAAAGCCTGTACAGTTCATCATTTAGGCAGATGTCTCAAAGATCAACATCTACAGATGTCTCAAAGATCAACCAGAGTAATGGGAAGTGAAGAGCATGAAGAGGGGAAGGAACTGCTCATGATCTATAGCATGCCACCTCATGTCATGTATGGAATGGCTACTGGACGTGGTAATTAATGATGATGTGACCACTGATAAAAGTAAAAGGATGTATTCTGAAGTTATATTATCTTCTCTGGTTCAGCCACATGCTTCAAAACTCATTGGATGGCACATCACAGTGCAGATGGATAGTGGCCGGAAGCACACTTTGAAGCAACCCAAGACTATGTTAAGTCAACAAAGTAGTATGTTCTGTAATGGCCAAGTCAATCACCCAACATTTCACTTCCTAAAGTCAAAACCGAAGGCAAAACGACCAAGAACAAGCAGGAAATGAAGACGGCTGCAGTAAAGAAGTGGCAGAGCATCCCCAGGGAAGAAACCAAGTGTCTGGTGATGTCAGGTAGTCATTAACTGCAAAGAATGTGCAACCAAGACATGTAAAAAGTGCTCTAATTCATACATTGTTCACCTTATTTTGATGTAAATAGCCTTAAATTAAAAATGAAAGTTTGAGCTTCTATTCGTTATTTAATTTCAACTCCTAAATTAACTTTGGCTAACTTTATCAATGTGATATATTTATAGACCTGACTGCATGTCCTGTTGTATAGCAGTTAGTCGTCTAATCATACACACAATTGAAACTGATATACGATACAGTGGTCTCTTGATACCGTATATTTTCGATACAGCAAAAATAAGCATTGACTGAATATGTGCTGGAGGTTTCCATTTTCAATTGACTAAAACTTTCAACATTTATTAGTGTTCTAGCAGAATGTAACAAAACAAAAGAATATCACTAGCTTTCTTATGGGTGAAATGTCATCGGTACATAGGCATGGGGGTTTCCTATGTAGCCCTAGATGTATATTTGAATCCTGTGTTCTCTGCTTCCGAATATGAACTTTCCAATGTTTAGCAGCTATAATATGTATGCGTCGTTCACGCACCAGCCTCTCATTTTCTCTCTCTAGAAGTTATTAAGAGAAAAAAGATGCAGCTTTTCATTCTACAGAGAAACTGCAAAGATGTTTGTCCTGACGACTTTTCCAGTGGCTTTTACAACTTTCCCACTGTGTCTAACAAGCACTGACACTGGAGACTCCTTCCAAAATTGTTCAGTAAACTTCACACAGAATCTCCTCATAGAAATTTATCTCCTCACAGAAAGCTTCACCATATCAACAGTTACACACTTTCATAAAATCCCTTCATACTGAACGTCCCGCATATAAGTCCCTGTGTATGTTGTTGATAGAAACAATAATGTATTAGAATGAGCACATTAATATAAACCTTGCAGTCGGAACTATTTAACAGGGATGTGGTTAAAAGAAAATAATTGACACCTGCCTGTCCATTAAACATTAATTTAGTCATGGTATAAAATTCACCCAGGTGTCCATTTTCCATACCTATTATACTACACAGAGTTGCGGGGAGCCTGGAGACTATCGAAGTGGACTTGTTCTTGGGGTACAAGATGGGGAACACCCTGCACTCATGTCAAGGCACAATCACATAAAACTCGCACACCCATTCATGCATTATGGACAATTTGGAAATGCCAATCAACCTACAACACATGTCTTTAAACTGGGGGAGAAAACCCCTGAAGCACAGGGAGTACATGCAAACTCTGCACACAGGGGACACAGGCAGGAATCAAACCCCCAACCCTGGAGGTGCAAGGCAAACGTGCTAACCATTAATCCACTGTGCCTTCCAATGGTATAAAATATTTTATAAAGATTCTTATGACAGCATGTGACATTTTCCATGAGACCATTATGACACAGTTATGTTCGTCTTACTACGCAGGGTTAAAGTGTTACCGAAACTGTAGATAATGATGTCACCAAACTCACCCACTCAATCCTCATAAAATGCCTATGGGCTTAATTACTCTCAATTTAAGGAGGCCAGTCTTGAGAATTACACACTCTGCTGCTGGGCTAGAGGATGGTCATTAACGGAGCATCAGCGATGATCTCCTCTGGTCCCTCCTTGCCTAACACACATGAGCACATGCAGACACACACACACACACACTCACACGGCAGCAGATAACAGTCAGTAACTGGGTCCTGCACATGCAGAAGTAGAATGCATGTGCGTGTGGGTGAGTGAGAGGATTTGGGGTGAGGCAGAAGGCTCCTGCTTGTTTTTGAGTGTGCTGTGCCAGAGGGTGGGCAACTAACACTGGAAATGCATTGTGTGTGTGTGCGTGTGTGTGTAGCAACATTTTCTCCAACCTGCTCTCTCACTTCTAACTCCCGCTGCCTCTAAACTGCACTACACAATTTACAGTAATGGGTTTTAATGTATAACACTAACCTGACAAGCATGGTGCTAACTGGGAAAAGAGTTCAGTAACACTATTATTTCCCCACAACACAAATCACCCTCATTCCTTTTTTTTGCAAAATAAAAGAAAGAAAAAAAAATGCCACATGCTACAAAAGTTAAAAATAAATAAATAAATAAATAAATAAAATAAAATAAAATTGGGCGATGTAGAAATATTTTACACTTCATTACTTTATATTTAGTTATATATACACTTTTTTGCCACCAGTATATTTATGGTAGGTATTTTTTATATATTTTTAAAACTTTTTTTTTTTGAAAATGTTTTAAAAAGGGCGATGTAGAAATGTTGCATACTCAATAGTTTATATTAAGATAGATATGGCTGATACATTGGGACATGTTCTACTATATTTTCTTGTTTCAGCATTTTTGTAGTATATATAATATATATAAAAAACACTTTTTTTGCACCCAATGCCAGTGTAAAATAAACAATGCCATACATTCCCCAGGAATAGGAATCCTCAGGAATATTCATGGTTGCCATCTAACTAGACAAGATCTTTACAGGGTGGGGGAGCTGATGCCGAACGTACGAAGAAGAAGCGGCGTGGTGATCGCTACTCAGTCCAGACCTCGCTGATTGTAGCTGCCCTGAAGAAACTCCTGCCCATCGGTCTGAATATGTGTTCTCCTGCAGATCAAGAGCTCATCAACTTGGCGAAGATCCGTTATTCTCTGGTAAAGAGAGACTAATTGCAGCCAATGAGTATGGAATAAAACACTTTGAGGTGTGCTGTTGTTGGAGAATAAACAACATGAATGTCAACGATTATATGTCATGCCCATGTCAATAAGTTGTTACTATTTAAAAAAGAAAGAAAGAAAGAAAAACGGATGGCACATAAGAAGAAGTGCATCCTTTAATACTGTATAAACTTGTGTCACAGCTGCTGTTATAGAATATTAATCAACACCTTCTGAACACTCAGACTGGAGAATTCAGTAGCACTCAGACTGGATGTGTAGTATGATCATCGCTCTTCGTTTTATTTATATAGAGCTGAGATCACTTTATAATTCAGATAAAAGGAAGCAGAGATGAAAACATTAAGAGAAAAGATATGAGTCCATTTCTCTGCTCATTACAGAAAGACACAGATGAGGAAGTGAGGGAGTTCCTGCAGAATAACCTTTATCTGCAAGGCAAGGTGAGGATGGATTGTGTGTGTGTGTGTGTGTGTGTGTGTGTGTGTGTGTGTATGTGTAAAGTATCTCATTCTCTCTGTGGCTGTGTGTAGGTGGAGGACCCCTCCATGCGCTGGCAGATGGCTCTGTATAAGGAAACCTCAGGCAAAGCGGAGGATGCTGAAAATCCAGAGAAGGTTGTGAAGAGGGTACAGGAAGTTTCTGCTGTGCTTTACCATATTGAAGTGGTAAGCTGTACACACACAAGCGTACATACACATGAACATGCACACAAACAACTACTGATTTGTTATTTTTATATAGAATTGTAATGCCCCAAAATGTCTATACATGTATACTCCTTAGTGTTAATAAAGCAATAATCCACATGGGGGCGTGCATTACAGTAATTTTATTTTTAAATTAAAATAACGACAAAATCATTGTAACACACCCTCAAATAGGTTATTGCTTTTCTAAAATGCTAACATAGACGTACTAATATCCAGTGTTCAATAATAATTAGATTTACTACTAACAATATTCACAGGAATTAATTCTTGTGCTATGGAGTGTAGTCTTTTAACAGTTAGCTTCATAACTTAACAAGGATTGAGGTATTCTATGGGCAGAGAAATACCTTAATGATGAGGATTGTTGCTTTAAAACCTGCTGCAGTATTAATTAATTATTGTGATGAACTTACAGGTGTGTATAAATATTTAGATTTTACTGCATTATCTCCCCACAGACTGAACACCCTTACAAATCCAAGAAGATGGTTTGGCACAAGCTGTTGTCGAAGCAGCGTCGCCGGGCTGTTGTGGCATGTTTCAGAATGACTCCACTGTATAATATCCCAAGGTTATTCTCTTCACACATTTCTCTTTCTCACATTTGTAACTCCAAATGTAAGGCATTACAGCAATATTTAACACCCACTGTATTACTCATATCTTTCTTGGTCCGGTCTAAAGACACCGGGGGTCCAACATGTTCCTAGACGGTTACAGACGCAACTGGTTGGAGAACGAGGGCTACTCATTCGAGGATAAGATGATCAATGATCTGTCTGTGAGTGTGTGTTCATCTGCTTTTCTTTCAGAGTATGGTTATACAAAGGTTAGCTGGGATTTTTCTGGAAATTCTTTTATTTTTATTTATTTTTTTACAGAAAACATTGGAGGAAGAAGAGGAGGAGGAAGAAGAGACCGAGGCCAAGCCGGATCCTCTGCATCAGCTCATTCTTCATTTTAGCCGCACAGCTCTCACTGAAAAAACGTAAAGCCTTCACTTTATGTATTTTATCTTATACTTTACTGATACTTTATGTATCAGACACTGCTGATACTGCTGTAATCAATGGAATTAAATCTGTCACTTACACCCAATTTTGTCGTTACTGCAGAAAACTTGATGTAGATCATCTGTACATGGCATATGCTGATATTATGGCAAAGGTTGGTAAAAATAAAAATATATATCTGTCTGTCTGTCTGTCTGTCTGTCTGTCTGTCGGTCGGTCTGTCTGTCTGTCTGTCTGTCTATCTGTCTATCTATCCGTCTATCTATCTATCTATCTATCTATCTATCTATCTATCTCTATCTATCTATCTATCTATCTATCTATCTATCTATCTATCTATCTATCTATCTATCTATTTATCTATCTATCTATCTATCTATGAAGGTGAACTGTAAATGTTTTCATTATTTATTGAATTTTATTTATTTATTTATGGTGCTGTGAAAAAGTATTTTCTGATTTCCTGATTTCTTCTGTTTTTGTGTATATCTCATACTAAATAGTTTTTGAACTTCAAACGAAATACAACATAAAACAAAGGCAACCTAAGAAAAAAACATAATACGTTTTTTATTTAATATCTTTTTTTACTGTCACAAAAAAAGTTATCCAATACCTATTACCCATATGAAAAACCAATAGCCCTCTTACACTCAAAATCTGGGTGTGACACCTTTAGCAGCAATAACGGCAACCAAACACTCCTGATAATTGGAGATCAGTCTTTCACGTACTTCTAGGACTAGGACTTCGTCCTATGCTTTGGATCATTGGCTTGCTGCATAATCCAGTTGTAGTAAGTTTCAACGTACTGACTGCAGACCAGACATTCTCCTTTAGGATTTTCAGGTAGAGATCAGAATTCATGTTTCCCTCCATTATTGCAAGTTGCCCAGGCCCTGAAGCAGCAAAGCATCCCCAAACCATTCGGTGTTTGGTTACACTAGATGTAACAGGACCCCTGTCTTCTAAACAGTTCCAAATTTAACTCAATCCACAGAACATTCTCCCAAAAGTTTTACGGATCATCAAGATGTGTTTTGGCAAAATCATAACTTAATGTTCTTCTGGGTCAGCAGTGGTTTTCAACTCATCACTCTTCCGTGGATGCCGCTTTTGCCCAGTGTATTTCTGACAGTGGCGTCATGAACAGTGACCTTAATTGATGAAAGAGAGGCCTTTAGGTCCTGTGATGTTGTTCTTGGTGCTTGTGTGACTTCATGGATGAGTTATCACTGTGCTCTTGGAGGAATTATGGAAGGTCAGCCACTTCTGGGAAGGTGCCGAGTTTTTTCATTTGGAGATAACGGCTCTCACTGTGGTTCTTTGGAGTCCCAGAACGTTTGAAATAGATTTATAACCCTTCCCAGACTCAAGTATTTTCATCACCTTCTTCCTCATCATTTCTGGAATTTCTTTCAGCTTTGGCAAAGTGTGTTACTGGGTAGGACCTTTTAATTAAAACTTCATGCTATTGAAAAAGTTCTTTTTAAGTGCTGATGTGATTGAACAGGGTTTGCTGTAATCAGGCCTGGTTGCGTCTAGCCCAGCTGAACCCTATTATGAATACAGTCTCATAGATTTAGGAAATTAGTAACCGCAGGGCAAATACATTTTCACACAGGCCCAGTTGGTATTGGATAACTTTTTTTTGCTTCAATAAATAATACCATTTAAAAACTGTGTTTTGTGTTTACTCAGGTCACCTTTGTTTTATCTTAGATTTCGTTGTCATTTCCGAAACAATTTAGTATGACCGTCAAAAAACAAGAAATCAAATATTTTTTCACAGTACTGCACTTCTTTCTCACTTATTTACTTATTCAGTTACTTACATACATACTGTTTTTGGTCTGTCATGAATGGTAAACGTCACTGTACTGTTCTCTCTCCACAGAGCTGCCACATGGGTGAGGAGGACGGAGGAGAAGAGGAGGAGGTGGAGGAGGAAGAGGGGGGCGAGGAGCCATCGTTTGAGGTGCGCCAGATTGAGATGGTATGGGGGGTCCAAGGGGGCTCGCGCCACCGGAGAGAGCCGTCAAACCAAGCACTGAGTGAACACAGCGAGATAAAACACTGCACTTGCACATCCCCCTCGTCCCACATCTAGACCTTTTTCTTTCTTTTTCTCCTTCCTCGCTCTATTCTTTCTCTCACTCTCTTTCTCCCTGCACCTATTGTCTTTATGCTGTGGACTTACTTGTGCACACCTTTGCTGGATTTTTATCTTTCGAGTCTTGCGTCCTGGTTATCGTGTCACACGTGTACTGTGTCTGACCCGAGCGAGTGCAGAGAGATGGAAAGCAAAAACGCCTACGAGCAAAAGAGATATCTTGAACACAGACCGATATGTGACCAATATAAAACCAAACTCAGAGAGTGAACCCAAGAGCTGTTAGAGTGATGTGCTCGTGTTCAGCATTGCTTTTAGGACACTAATGCGTATATCTGAGATTTACACTAAACCTCTGCTGGAACACTGTAATATCGTTCCAAAAAAGAAAAAAAGATTAGTATCTCTTGAAATTATTTCTAGACATAATGCATTTTTGTCCTCTAAAACCATGTAGTAGTAGATGTGTGTATGTGCTAGAGTTTGGGTGTGTGAGAAATAAAACACACTCATACATGCAAACTGCAACTCAGAACATTCCTTAACATTTCCCCTAATATAGTAGCAGTCCTGTCCCACCTCTCCAGACTCAGCCGTGTATGTGTGTGTGTGTGTGTGTTTCTGCATCAGCTTCCCTTTGACTCTAACACCTTTACCTACCTACTAACCAATACAGAAAAAAAGTTAGCTTGACATTATGGCCGGATTCCAGTCCAGGAAATCAGACATCACTTGGATACCTTGATAGATAGATTTCGGATTTCAGTAGTTAAGCTTTGCTAATTAACACCCAGGGTGCATCTCAATCAGCTCCCTAGTTCAGTACTCAGGGCGCTGATCAGGGAGTCGGCCATTTTAAGGGCTGTCTCAATCGTAAAATCCTTCCAATGCACTTACGTTTGCTCCCTAAAGAAATCCCACAATGCACCACAAAAACCAGGGCGCATTAATGCTCACTATGTTCTCTTACTGGAAATGATGTCTTATTTTCCAAAGCCTCCCAGCTCGAAAAAAGACTGTCAGACGAACTCTCAGCCAACTTTGTCTCTAAAAGTAAATATCGTGTTGTTATTGGTGTAGCTCTCAAATGATTACTTACGTTAGCGATAACGTTTGAACTTTATTTGACGGTTTATATATGGTTTCTTTAAGTCTAACGACTTTGAAGTGTTTAATAAATGAAAAAAATTCCACTAGCTAGTGTACGATCCTGCTTGAATACCGTGACAGAAACGCATGTGATTGAGCGAACACATTTATCGGATATATAATGTCAGAAAAATGTTGGTGATAAATGCCAATGGTGGTGTTTTACAACACGAGGACATAGTCATGCCGCTGGAAATTGAGCCATCAGTGTCCCAATGTGTAGCGAGTCAGAGTCCATTCCAGTGCCCCAACTCGTGTACACCATATACTAATTCATGACGTTGAGAGCTATGGAGCTGATTGAAATGCACCCCCAGTGATTTTATCTTCCAACTTTATTAGCACAACTTCACAACACATGATTTCTCTGGACTGGTTCCGGGCGTTTGTGTTTTAGTCCATGTGCCATTCTGCTTCTTCATGACTTAATTGGATTCTCCAGTCTATCTCTGTACTCACCAAGAACTACAGTAAAAGCCTGCACAGTCAGTCAGACACCCTGTATCCTTACACCTATCCTCTCTTTTCCTTTAAACACAACACACACACACACACACACACACACACACACACACACACAGACTGTAGGACCGTGAGGCTTTAGTGGGCGGGGTTTATTTTGGGGTCTCAGGTTAGATATTTAATAGGCGTGACCAGGGCTGTTTGCTGTAGTCAAACGTTTGTGCATCATTAAATGTCACCAGATGTGGCTTTTAAAATAAAAATCATCACTAACACCACTGAGTTTTATAGTGGTGTTGTGTATCTCACTGTGTGTGTGTGTGTGTGCACCTGTGCGTGCGTGCGTGTGTTTATTCATTTTTGTTCATATAAAACCCATAAAGCAAACAAAGAAAGATTTATTTAAAATGTTCAATTTAATTTAAAGATGCTCTTTTCTGGCTTGGACTAAGCTAATATCAGGGCCAGAAAAAAGAAGGCATAAGAACTCTAGACAGATCCATTGCATGACCATACTTTAAATCATGGTTTTTATCTTCATCGCACATCATGCACAATACGTGGGGCAATGAAGTATGAATAAATATGTAATAAATAAGTGATTATATAAGTACTATTTCAATAGGAAGAAGAATAAACATGGTGTAATTGCATCGCTGTAATTGCATGTTAAGTCTAAAGAGTTCTCAGACAATAAAATTAATGATGAACTAAAAAATACATTCGAGCAAAGTCTGATCAGAAGAATATTATCAATAGGAACATCAAGAAGATTGGCCCCCCAGGCTAAGTGAATGAAATGAGGTGTGTGGGTGTGGGTGGTTGAGTGTGTGTGTAAATGGGGTTAGAGGATATGGCTCAAGGCTCCTTCCTCACTTTGCTATTTTCTGATGAACAGGAGAAGGAGATGGAGAAGCAGAGGCTCCTGTACCAGCAGTCGCGACTCCATGACCGTGGAGCAGCTGAGATGGTACTGCAGATGATAAGTGCCTGCAAAGGTACAGATCTGACCTTTAAGAATGCACGTTTTTTTTTTGTTTTTCATGCAAATCTGTACTAAAAATAACAGGGAGCCTAAACTTTTGCGCAGTACTGTATTTTGATCTAAAGATCTAAAAGAACTTTTTGTTTGTTTGGTACCAGGTGAGCCTGGAGCCATGGTGTCTTCCACACTCAAACTGGGCATCTCCATCCTTAACGGTGGCAACTGTGATGTTCAGCAGGTCAGCTTCACTTATACACAAATCCTGAAGTTTTCCACGCTCTAATGCAGCTGATGCAGCGAACACAATTAACTGGCTGTCGAGTCTTTTTTCTCTTTCTTTTTTTAAGGAAGATCAGATGATCAGATTTGTGGAACTTGGGATTAATTTCTGTATTTTCCTTGGACACCTATCCTGCTTTATCCTGCTTTTATCTTAGGTCGTTTTCACACCTGGGTCATTTGTACATTTATTTCAGAACATGGTGTGTTTTCTCCTTTGTTTCGGTTTGTTTAGGAGTGGTTTTATGGAGTGGTTCGTTTGTGTTGAGAAACCAATCCTACCCAGCGGACCAACGAACCAACCGATATAGCAATGCATGATGGGAACTGCATTACGTAAATAGCGTGTTTGTTTTGCTATTGGCTTGCAACGTAAATCACAATCCCATGGAAACGGATAGATTATAATAACTACGGCTAACAAGAAAGTCACAATAAGCTCACAGAGCTTCTGTCTATCCATCTTGATGCATGACTGCTATGAGCAGAACTCCGGAACATAAACAGGTCCATTCTGCCCAATGAGAGGACATTTTACTCACATGTGACTTGCATAAACACATTTTGGTACGCTTTAAAATGTTGCCTTGTGACCGCGAACCAAGCCAAGGAGAAAATACAACATTGTAACTCCCTGTTTCATAACAAAGCACAGATCTACAGGTTTGAAAATGCCCTTATGATGTCCATTAAACATGGCATGATATGACTAGTATAAAAATGTGTGGCCATGAAGTCTGTGAGTGTGTAAAGCTAGATTTATTAAGAAACATTTACCTGTTAATCATTGGCTTTTCAATGATACACCTTACTTTAAATTTGTTGAAATGTACAATCCTAATCCAGGTTACTGAGAAATCATGGTTGAGAAGCTCTAAACTGATTATAAGGGGTTTCACTGCTTTGTGTGTACTGATCTGTCACAGAGAATGCTGGATTACCTTAAGGATAAGAAAGACGTTGGTTTCTTCCTGAGTTTGCAGACTCTGATGCAGACCTGCAGGTAGGGGACGTCTCTTCTGAATGTTTTCTTTATAAATGTTTTTGGTTTTTTTCCCCATTTCAGGAGAAAGTTTGATCTTTTTTTATGTTATTTTTTATTCATGGTGTTATTACAATTTATTTAGAAAAAAAAAGCAAAAATTCATATCACATGCAATTATATGTTAAAAAAAGAAACATCTAAAGAATCTGCATGTTTATAAATAATGTATGCATGAAAGGGTTAAATGGAGCATAGATATGATCATTATATACTTGTATTTGTATCATTAATAATAACATAAGATTATAAATTATTATTAAATGACATTATTATAAATCGCTGTTAAATAAAAACAAGTACATGTAAGAACAAGTACACTGTAAAACCGGATAAGTTCATTTAATAAAAAAAAATGAGGAAACTAATTACCTCAAGTTGATAAATCAATTTCTTTAAGCCAAATACACTTAAATATGACAAGTTTGAGTAAATTCTTTGTTATATTTAAGTGTATTTGGCATAAAGAAATTGATTGTAAAAAATGTAAAAAATGTTGAGATAATTAGTTTCTTCAAAATTTTTGAGTGCGATGAACTTATCCAGTTTTACAGTGTTGCCAATTTAATTTCTGCACTGGACTTTTGCTTAAAGCATGATTTCGATAATGCTTATTGTGTCTGTTGCAGTGTTCTGGACTTGAATGCATTTGAGAGGCAGAATAAAGCAGAAGGGCTTGGAATGGTTTCAGAGGAGGGCACAAGTGAGTCACTGCACTGTAGCGACAGTAACGCAAAAGTCACCAAAATATTCTGACCACGTTAATGCAGCAGTATAATATCATGTCAAGAAATGCTAACATCAGGACATATTATTTTGATGTATATAGTACTTTACGACGTATGCTTTCATTATGTGGTAAGTACAGAAGGTATTAGCACTGTGTCTAACTTTTCTTCTCCCTACAGAACCACTGCAGTGTATCTTCTTATATATTGATATCTCTCCTCTCCTTTTTTGCCCCCCTTTTTCGGTACTCAGATATGAAGCTAGAACGGGGTAAATAATTCTTAACCTTTTTTCTTCCCATCTGTCCTTTCTCCTTCTGTCTTCTACCTATATTTTACACACCTTTTTTTTTTTTTTTTGATTTTGTGGCGTGTAGTTTGGACTGCATTTCATTTCGCACTCAAGAGAAAATAGAAAAGAGCTTTTCAGTCATTGGCAAAGTGTTTTATTAACTATATAAGCTTAAATCATACATGTTTTTTTTTTTTTAAGAAAATCATATTATTTGTAAATCATCAAGAAAAACTGGAGCATGATTTCAATGTAGACATTCTATGGAAAGTATTTTGAAACTACTGAATTAATGGTGTCCAATTAATATGCTAGCAATGACTGGAATATTTCTTTGCTGATTTTGTCCCTTGAGTGCTCTGTCACAGATCTGCTGTAACTCCAACGCTCTTTTGAATGGCTGTGAGGAAAGAAAGACTCTTGTCCTCTCTTTTCTGATCAGTTTTCTCTTAAGAGATCACAGAGAGCTGTGGTGACTAGCGTCACCTAAAATCATGAAATGAATTGCAGCAATAGAGAAATTTTCCTCTTACTATAGTTACAATAAGGGGATTAGGAGCCACAAAACATTTTTAAAACATCATCACACACTATTTTGTCTTTTACATTGACAGGTGATGAAGTGTCATAAGAGCTTCATGAGAACCAGACACGTCCATGCAAACCTTTGTTTTCATCATATTCAGAGTTGGCGACTTGAGTGTAAAAGTTATACCAGTAGCAACATGGGGAAATTTTCCAGGTATTTAAGTGGTTGGCAGTGGTTGGTATTTATTTATTTATTTTTTTGAGTACAACGGAGAGACAGTGTTTTCAATAATGTCTAGACCACCACATTTACACACAAGCATGTGCCTTTAAGCCTGGAGGGTTGATTGAAAATGCAAACAATTTAAATATGGGAAATAAGACCAATAGTATGATATACTCTGATCAGCCATAAAATCACTGTTGAATAACATTAATTATCTCAGTACAATGGCGACTGGTGGGATATATCAGGCAGCATGTGAACAGTCGGTTCTTGAAGTTGGTGTTGATCTGAGCGACTTTGACATGTGCCAAATTCTGATGGCTAGACGACTTGTTCAGAGCATCTCCAGAATGGAAGGTTCCTGGTATGCACTGATTAGTACCTATTGAAAGTGGTCCAAGGAAGAACAACTGCTGAACCGGACGTGGGCCCAAGGCTCATTGATGCGCGTGGGGAGCGAAGGTTAGTCTGTTTGCTCCAATGTTACAGAAGAGCTGCTGTAGTTCAAATTGCTGAGAAATGTAATGCTGGTAGGATAGAAAGGTGTCAGAATACACAGTGCATCACAGCCTGCTGTATATGGGGCTGTGTAGCTGCAGACCGGTCAGATACCCACGCTGACCCTGTCTACCACTGAAAGTGCCTACAGTGGGCATGTGAGCATCAGAACCGGACCATGGAGCAATGGAAGAAGGTGGCCTGACGAATCATGTTTTCTTTTACATAATGTGGATGGCCGTGTGTGTATGTCGCTTACCTGGGAAAGAGATGGTACTAGGATGCACTATGGGAAGGCAAGCCGGCGGAGGCAGTGTGATGCTCTGGACAGTGTTGGCAGTCATGTGGATGGTACGTGTCATGTTTGGATGGCACGTACCACCAAGCATGCATACCAACTAAACAGTGGTGCAGACCAAGAACACCCCATCATGTCACCGGTATTCCCTAATGGCAGTGACCTCTTTCACACTGCAAAAACTGTTCAGGAATGAATGAGGAACATGACAAAGAGTTCGAGACTTGGCCTCCAAATTCCCCAGATCTCAATCTGATCTGGTATCTGTGGGATGTGCTGGACAATCAATTCCGATCCATGGAGGCCCCACCTCACATCTTACAGGACTTAAATAAATAATCTGCTACTAATGTCTTGGAAGCAAAACGTCCTATAGCAAAACAATATAATTAAGCATGATAAATGATTAGACAGCAAAAGCTTGCGACAATTTAAGATAGTATCGGGAATTGCTGATAGTTTCCATCTATTTTTTAGATATATAATGTAGTTTTCTAAAACAAGTTCTAAAATGTAATATTAATCTGGCTAATACCATACAGCCCCCTCCAAAACTATTGGAACATCAAGGCCAATTCATTTGTTTTTGCTATATTCAATTCAATTCAATTCAATTTTATTTGTATAGCGCTTTTTACAATAGTCATTGTCTCAAAGCAGCTTTACAGAAATAAAAAACAGGTATGAACAGTCAGAAACATCTAAAGAGAGACAAACAGGAACAGATAAACAGAGACAAACAGGTAGAAAACAAATGGAATTTATCCCAACTGAGCAAGCCACTGAGTGGTGACGGTGGCAAGGAAAAACTCCCTAAGATGTTTTTTGAGGAAGAAACCTTGAGAGGAACCCGACTCGAAGGAAAACCATCCTCATCTGGGTAACACAGAATGTGAATGTAACACAGATAATGTAAAAATGAGAAGTATGGCCTTGGGAGCGCCATAGTCCCAGCAGAAGATTTGGGCTCATCCAGAGGCAGAGGGATCTGGATCTCCAATATCTCCATAAATCGTGTGGGGCTCGGCAAAAAGAGAGAGAGAGAGGAAAACGATTAGGATTGTGAAGTAGTGCGATATAATCTAGTCAGGAGGCGTAAGCGGTAAACAAATATGTTTTAAGCCTAGACTTAAACACTGAGACTGTGTCTGAGTCCCGAACACTAATAGGAAGACTGTTCCATAACTGTGGGGCTCTATGCGAGCGAGGGGCGCCTCTTCCCCTGCTGTAGACTTCACTATTCTAGGTAATGTCAAATAGCCTGCATCTTTTGATCTGAGTAGGCGTGGCGGATCATATAAAACCAGAAGGTCGCTTAGATATTGTGGTGCAAGACCGCGTAGTGCTTTATAGGTTAATAAAAGTATTTTAAAATTTAATGCGAAATTTTACCGGGAGCCAATGCAGTGTGGATAAGATTGGGGTGTGATTGGCGTATCTTCTAGTTCTAGTAAGGACTCTAGCAGCTGCATTCTGGACTAACTGGAGTTTATTTATATTCTTACTGGAACATCCAGACAGTAAGGCATTACAGTAATCTAATCTAGAGGTGACGAATGCATGAACCAGTATTTCTGCATCATGTAGTGACAATATGTTTCTTATCTTAGAAATATTTCTGAGATGAAAGAACGCTATCCTAGTAATATTATCTACATGAGCATCAAATGATAGACTGGAGTCAATAATCACACCAAGGTCTTTAACTGCTGTACATGATGAAACAGAAAGACCATCCAGAGTTACTGTGTAGTCAGGAAGATTACTTCTAGCTACACGTGGGCCTAATAAACTGAAGACTATAGACTGAAGGCTTTAGAGAGTTTAGAATTTCAACCTGTATTTCCTGGTATGTATATGTAGATATGTTAAACAAAATAGAACATAGCAATTTTGTATCAGACCACCCAATGTGTAGGCAGGCAAAAATATTGGAACATGTGACTGACAGGTTGTTCTTGTTACCCAGGTGTTTTCCTCATAGATTGTTTAAACAGTAAATAGGTCTGAACATCTATTATTGGCTTTAGCCTTCAGTGTCACCTGTGAAGACAGCATTTGCTGTTAAAAAGCACAAGCCAACATGAAGATCACAGAGCTGTCTTACAACAATTTGGAACGTCCTGAGCAAGAAAGAAAGCATTAGTGTACTGAGAATCAGACACTGAATGAGTCAGCCAAGGAAAACAACAGCTGGACAGGGGCTTGGATCTTTAAGCAAGGCCCTTAACTTCTGAGTGTATTTTGTCAAGTCGAGTTATTGTACTCGAAGAGATTGTGGGTTTTCACTCCCATTCTTATTCTCAGGCTATGTCTCTCTGATTCTCCTCCAATCTATCCCTCTTTTTTCCTCTCAGTCTTACTTCATTGTATACTCCAGAGTTGCAGTACTGTAGATCTGTCTTGCATGACTGTGTGTTTCTGTGTGTACCTCTTTGTTTCACCATAATTCTTCTCTGATCTCTCCATGCACATGTTCTTCGACCTGTTTCCACTTTGGACCAAGTTAATGTCAATGTTCATATTCATTTATCAGTATTTGTCCAGAGTTTGTCCTTTTATTTGTGAAATATAAGTGTTTATGAGTGTGCTGTCTGTGATTATCAGCGTGTCTTGGACTGTGTTACATGTCGTGTGTGTGTGTGTGTCTGTAATCATACCTAATTCTCCATATTTTCTTTTTTTTTTTGTCTCCAAAGAAAACCTTTATGAAATATTCTAAACAAGATACATTCCTTCTTTCTCTTAATTGCTTCCCTGCAGTACAAAGATCATTTAACAAATTTAATCGCATGGAAAATCCTTCTTCTTATTGCCTCTAGTGCTTAAGCCCCTACTCAGGTCTAACTTGTTTTCACGCACAAGCACTATCTAATGGCTTTCACTGTGGGTGTGTGTGTGTGCGTGCGTGCGTGTGCGCAGATGAGAAAGTCATGGCGGATGATGAATTCACGTGCGACCTCTTCCGTTTCCTGCAGCTGCTTTGTGAGGGCCACAATAACGGCAAGTTATAAAATACCTCAAATACATGGTTAATATTCATAAATAAAACGTTACTGTGTGATTTATATGTATCATTTTATGTGTATCAACCACAGATTTCCAGAACTACCTGCGCACCCAGACTGGCAGCACCACCACCATCAACATTATCATCTGTACTGTGGACTACCTGCTGAGACTACAGGTATAACATTGTGTACTCTCTAAACATCTGAGGCCAGTAGTTTATAATTAATCACTCATTATTTTTCCAATCAAATAATTATCAGTGTTAACTAACACATATAAAATAGAAAAAGTCATACCTATTTGCACTTTCTTTCTTTATATATATATATATATATATATATATATATATATATATATATATATATATATATATATATATATATATATATGAATGACATGTAGTCTCACTTACACGTTCATATCGACTTATTGCAACTGATGTTTGAAATGAACTCTTTTAGAATAGTCTTCTATTATCGTAAATTCTGCTCTATAACCCCAAGTCAAGAGACAATTAGACCCTGTGCTGTAAAACTTTTACTGTAAAAAAAATTACAGTAATTTACTGGCAGCAAAATATTTTACAGTTACTATAAATAACTGTGTAACATACAGTCCCCTTTGAAAGTACTGGATATCTAACATCCAATAGCTCTGTTTTAATGTTCCTGCTTTTCTCAGCTTCAAAATGACCTACTTTACTCTCATAGACAGCTTTCTGGTCTTCAAGTTGGTTCCCCAGGGCTCAGACCGAGAGTACACATTCATGGCTATTAATTGATTAAACAATCAATCTATCAGGGCACACCTTACCTACAAGACACACTTGTCAGTCACATGTTCCAGTATTTTTATTCACTTGAAAAATGTGTGGGTTCAAATGAAAGGTGCCATGTTTCAAGGTGTGTAACACATAATACTGTAGATTGAAATAGCAGGAAATGAATGCTGAGATTCGGATCTATCGTCTCATATCCATCTTTCGAAATCAAACAAAATATCGTCAGTGTACATCAAAAAGAAAAAAAAAACTGAATTGGCCTTGCAGTTACAATACTTCGGAGAGGACTGTATATACAGTAAAGTGTAATATCTTACAGAGTATTAAATAAAACATAATCCAGTACTTAGTTGCTGCTTACAAACTGAATGTAAAATTAAATTCAAACTGTGTTTGTATTTGCCTAAAATAGTCTCTACATTAAAGGGCCCAAAGATCCACTAATTTGCAGATGCTGACATCATTTACCATTCTCCACCATGTCGAAAAACCTTAGAGATCCCACTATGCATTGTGTTGTCTGGTATTTTATTGTAAACCACTGCACTGCCCTAGAGGTATCATTGTTTACAGTACAGTCCTGTAAAATAAGTATAAACAGTGTTTTGCTCTAAAATAAATACTGTAAATTTACAGTGTTATTTTACAGTGTACTGATTTCACAGTGCCATTAAACTGCTACTTTCTATGCTCTCTTTCTCTCTCTCTGCCTCTATTTTGCACACATCCTTGACTTCCTTAATTCACTTTTAGGAATCTATCAGCGACTTCTACTGGTATTATTCTGGAAAAGACATCATCGATGCACCAGGCAAGAGGAACTTCTCCAAAGCAATGACAGTGGCCAAGCAGGTCTTTAACAGTCTCACGGAATACATACAGGTAGGATCTCTAACCCGTGTAAACTGTCCGTGTTCACTACATAAGCTTCATGTACCCTTGAACGTGCTTTTTTTTTTTTTTTTTGCCATTCCTCAGGGCCCATGCACTGGGAACCAGCAGTCTCTGGCTCACAGTAGATTGTGGGATGCCGTGGTGGGATTCCTCCATGTATTTGCACACATGATGATGAAACTGGCACAGGTATGAGGCCAGAAACACAAACTCTCAAACATGTACACAGAGACACTAACATACACATTCACACATTGAGAATTTAGAATAGTGTCTGGTTGTAGTGCACACATGAAATCCTGAAAATATTTCTTTAGCTCATAGATTTTACTCAGATTTTTATTGGCAGTTGTAATGTCTGGCAAGCTGTTCAGCAATGTTCAAAAAAATTCTGCGAGCACAACACAAGCAGTGTTTTTTTTTTTTTCTTTTTTCTGATACAGTGTGAACGTTTGTTGTTGAGGTTGATGGTGGTGGGTTTTTGTTTGTTTTTTCTTGGATTGTTGTTTGTCTGTTTATTATATATATATATATATATAAGGATGTGTTAAACAACTTAACATGGTACCTTTCATTTGAACCCACCCATTTTTCAAGTGAACACAAATATTAGAACGTGTGTCTGACAGGTGTTTTTTGTTGGCCAGCTGTGCCCTGATAGATTGATTGTTTAAACAATTAATAGCTCTGAATAACTACTCCTGGACTGTGCCCTGAGTTTCGCTTGTATACACTGCATTTGTTGTTAAAATCGATAAACCAACATGAAAACATGAGAGCTGTCCAAGGGAGAACATCGAATCCATTTTGAAGCTGTGAAGAGGGAAAATCGATCACAGCCAATGCACAAGAACTGGGCATAACCAATATAACTATTTGGAATGTCCGGATAAAGAAAGAAATCAGTGTTGTACTAACAACCAGACATGGAAAAGGTTGCCAAGGAAAACACAGCAGTTGTTGACAGAAATGTTGTGAGAGCTGTAAAGAAAAACCCCAAAACATCATTCAGTAACATCACGAACAGCCACTAAATTGCACGGGTAAAGGTATCACAATCCATTATTTGAAAAGCAGAAACATTTACCACAAGATCAAACCACTCATGAGCATTAAGAATCCGAAGGCCAGATTCCAATCTGCTCTTCACCCCCCCAAAAAAAAAAAAAAGTCTTTTTTTTTTAGTCTTTTCATCAAAAGTGTAAGTCATTTAACAAATCTAGGTGTAGAAATTAAAGGAAGTTAAACTAGAGAGTCTTTTCTCGTATTCATTTTTAAAATCTCTAACTCAGATGTCTTCAGTGCATTGCGAAAACAAATGTCTTGGCCTTACCGTTCCAATACTTTCAGAGGGGATTCTCTACGTTATGTTTTATGCGGGTTATGCATGATATACTATTAGACTTGCATATTACCTTGTGAGCGTTATGCTGAGTGATGCCTGTAATGTAACCTACAACATTTTATGATGTTTCTTTTCTGACTTTTTCTTTTAATAATTATATAAATTCTTTTCACATGGTGACTGCAGAGTAAAGTATGTATTTATTTACTTATCTATTTCTTAAACTCTTCAATATTCCCCTCTCTCCTCCTCTAAAATCTTTATATAATATTTATAGTTCCCTTAATTTGGTAATCCATTTGCTTCCTGCTTTTAAATAGCATAGAGACTAACCGTGCTAGTTTGCTGCATTGTTTGTATATGCGTAATAAAGTATAATATGTAATTGATGTGCATACTGATACAGTTAAAAATCCGTGTAATATTGATTGATATTGATACTGCGTAATTCTTTATTTCTTTTAACCCCTCTAACCTGTTACTGCCTGGTTTTGCTCTCTTGTTTCTAAGTGTGGTACACATCTTTCTTTATCAAATACATTTTTGTATGTCTTTCTCTTCTCGATTTTATTCTAGATATCATTTAAGCTAAATTAATTGGAAATATTAGTAGTATATACAAAACCAGCATTTCCAACCAATTTCAATTTCCAACCTGGACAATTTTTTTTAAATATATTTCTGTGGATCGTTTGTAATAGTATTCATTAACGCATCGCATTAGCATTAGCATAGTAGCATTAACGCATCTGATCTGGTCAATGTACTGAACTTCAAATCCAAACAAAGCCCAGTTATATCTGAGGCATACTGCCAGCCCTCTATTGATAAAACAGTCATCAAAATAGACATTTGTATCTTGGCTGCAGGGATTCTGTATTTAAGATTATTAAACATAGTAACTACAGCTTTTGGGCTTGTTCCAATTGAAAACGTATATATTTTTATTAACATTGGAGTGCATTCAGAAAGGAGAGAAGACATAAATACAAAAATGAATGAAAAATGTTAGATAACATTTTTTATTCTGATGTGTAACCTCGCCAGATGCACCCTGACCCAGGACTCCGAAATGGCGTAAGGATCTGTATTCTGCCTTTGCTTTTATCTTACCTGTAACTTATCTGCTGCTTGAAACACACACACACACACACACACACACACACACACCAAACACCACCACCCAGCTTCTGGCAGTTTTGTGGGATGTTCTGGCTGTACATTTTCTGAAGTGTACTGTCATTGCTTTTGTGTTTATTTCCACATGAACACTGAGATCAGTCAGGCTTGTCTCCATTTGTTCATCTAAGAACAAATGAGACAGTGCTCTTCAGTTTATGTGCCTTGCATTTGCAGATTGTAGAACAAGTGAGGGAATGAGGGAGGTGTTAGCTGTTCTATGAGTAACAGCTGCCACATACCTATCTGAGAACCTTACACCTTTAGCCCTGTTCCTTACACTTCATACTACTTTCACCATGTAGTCAGCAGCAGTTAACCCATTGGTTTGTGTGTGTCTGGTTCTTGTTTTAATCCACATGCTTTCCCGTGTTTATAACCTAAATTGCTAGACATCGTCAAGACTGCCTGGCATACATCACCACAAATTAATGATGGATATAGATAACGACATCCATCCATTTATAACAAAAATGCAAATGTTGTGGAATAAAATGGCAGTAGTGCTTAAGACTACTACTTAATGACACCATGTAGTTATGGTACATAGAGTAACCCAGATTAGCTGCTTTATTGGAGTTCTACCTCAGCGCTACTATGTTTCCAGCTGCTTTTTCTTTTCTTTTTTTAGTTCTGCCTGTGTGTTTTCCTCCATCCCCGATCATATCTCCTGAAATACAGTAAAACGTTCTTCCAATGTGTGATGCTCTATTTATATCTGTTGTTGATAAATGCAAACCCAGGATCATTTCTGGAGTAAAACACACCCAGAGGTAAGGTTATAGTCATATGGCTTCAGCCTAGAGGCGCTATAAATCCTATAAGATTGAAAATAATGTGAATAAAATGCTGCTCAGGGTTACACTTGTGTTGACCGGTCATCATAAGAATATTTTCAGCTTTCTAATGGGGGAAAGAGAAGGCGGTATTAAACTCCAGTTGTGCGAGATCTAATAAAAATGAATGACATGCCTTTAACAGAATGCTGCCTTTGTACTCAGAAAAGGTGAATGATGAATCAAAATCGTTAAATACTGCTTGACATGTTTCCTTTTGGTATGTGTGTGTATATGTGTTTGTCTCTTCCTAGGATTCCAGTCAGATTGGTCTCCTAAAAGAGCTTCTAGACCTTCAGAAAGATATGGTGGTTATGCTGCTTTCACTTCTGGAGGGTAGGATATATTTCTACACCTTATACTGCGTCGATGTTCTCAAATCGCGTTGCTCAGAAGGTGTTGGTTATATAATACAATAATAATAATAGTCTAATTATTGCGCTTGTTGTAATATTGTAAGATTGTTGTTTCTACAGTAGCAACTTGTTCACAGGGACTTGTGTGGTGGATGGTCTATAGAATCTAAGGCTAATAATAGATGGACAAAAAAGTTATTTAACAAAGAAAATGTTATAGTTTTTTGTTAAAAAGGTGAAGATATCTGTATGGAGAATGTATTTATTTGTTTATTTAACATTTCTGGGAGGAGTAACCAGTGTCAGCGAGTTTTCTGCCTCAGTCTCTAAAAGTCAATACGTTTTCTGCAGCAGGAAAGTTTTCAGGACTGAAATGTGGTAACGTGAATGGCTGTGTGTTGTTTTTTTTTGGCATATTAACTTCAAAAGACAGTGTAGCTCTTATTCAGAGATAAAAGCAGGGAAGAAAACAGACACAAGGGAGACACAAGGGAAAAAATGCTCTTTTATTTGCACGAAAAGTCATTGTGTGGAGGTGAGGGGTACAAGAGGGGAGTGTACAGGTTCAGGGCGTGGCCTTCCTGGTATGGAGCGCAGCATATGGGTTGTAGCAGTGTCGAGGCGATGCCCAGAGCAACGGGAGTAGTATGGGTGCACCGGCGGAAAGTGCGGGAAGGCCAGACAGCGTTGTCTTCTTTGTCGTCCTCGTCTTCCTGGTTGGCTTTTAAATGAAAGAGAGAGCACTGTGTTACTAGTTTTAGCAACAGAGATGTGGCTCAATCCAGCATGCTGGCCTCGCCCTTTTATATCCTCCTGTCTTCTTTAGGAGGGTGAAGAGCAGCCACTCCACTCATTATCTTCCAACCATGTGTGCTTCCGAATTGCTGATAAAAATAAGGCTGATCAACAACATACAACATTACATGTATCTATAACACCCCATTGTGTTTAATATAGACATATATTAAATATATAATAAATCGTTTTATATGGAATAGCTTAGCTTCTTATGAATATGTGAGAGTCAGGCTGTCTTGCTGCACATTTATGGATTGTATGTTGTTTCTTATCAGGTAACGTTGTGAATGGAACCATTGCTCGCCAGATGGTGGACATGTTGGTGGAGTCATCTAGCAATGTAGAGATGATCCTCAAGTTCTTTGACATGTTCCTTAAGCTGAAAGACATTGTGGCGTCGGATGCATTCCGGGACTATGTGACTGACCCACGTGGCCTGATCTCTAAAAAGGACTTTTCCAAAGCCATGGACAGCCAAAAGCAGTACTCGCCATCTGAGATCCAATTCCTTCTGTCATGCTCTGAGGCTGATGAAAACGAAATGATCAACTTTGAAGAGTTTGCTGATCGTTTTCAGGAGCCAGCCAAGGACATTGGGTTTAACATTGCTGTTCTACTCACCAACCTTTCAGAGCATGTGCCCCATGACACACGCCTGCAGAACTTCTTGGAGCAAGCTGAAAGCATCTTGAACTACTTCCGCCCCTTCCTGGGCCGCATCGAAATCATGGGCGCCAGTCGGAGGATTGAGCGTATCTACTTTGAGATCAGTGAGGCCAACAGGAACCAGTGGGAAATGCCTCAGGTCAGAGAATCTAAGAGACAGTTTATATTCGATGTGGTCAATGAAGGTGGTGAGTCTGAGAAGATGGAGCTATTTGTCAACTTCTGCGAGGACACCATCTTTGAGATGAACATTGCCTCCCAGATCTCTGAGCAAGAGGAAGAAGGAATTGGAGATAAGGATGATGATGAAGAAGAGGAAAGTGGTGGAGGATCAAATGGAGATGCAGGTGAAGGAGAGGAAGGGAATGGAGAAGAGGCCCCAGCTGAGTCCAGTTCAGCATTCGCAGACTTCATCAAGAGCATGGTGAACTTCTTTGATATGTTTACCTTCCGCAACCTTAGACGACGCTATCGCAGACTTCGGAAGATGACTATAAAGGAAATGATTGTATGCCTGGTCACCTTCTTCTATACTGTCATCATTGGAATCCTTCACTTTATCTACAGCGTATGCAAAGGCTTTTTCATGCTGATATGGAAAACGCTGTTTGGTGGTGGCCTTGTGGAGGGAGCTAAAAAGATAACATTAACAGAAATTCTTACTAACATGCCTGATCCAACTCAGGACGAGGTGCACGGTGATCATGCATCTGAGCCTGGAGCTAGAAGCGTCCAGGAAGCAGGTGGATCAGGAGATGGAGAGGAAGCAGGTGGTGGAGAGGTAGAAGATGAGGATGGACAAGAGGCAGAAGGAGGAGGCAGATCTGGAATTGATGCCCCTGGAGGTCTAGGAGATATGGGAGAGACAGAGCCTGAGGAACCCCCAACACCTGAGGGTACCCCACTGTTGATGAGGAAACTGGTGAGCCACATTAAGACAAGTTTGTAATTTTATTATTGCATTGTTCATCAACACAACTGGTTCATTTTCTATCTGCTTATCTCTTACGGGTTTTTCAGCGGGCTGAAGGAGCAGAGGGAGAAGTAGTGGCAGCAGAAGAGCCACCAAAGGAAGAGCCAACCCCAGAACCAGAGAAGGCAGAGTGAGTCTAAAAATCAAAGCACTCTACAGTCAGTTTAGGGATGGATAATGTATTAGTGTGCTTCTGTTTATTGTAAATTCCACTTTATAGTCATTTCAGAATTAGTTTAGGGTTTTGAAATATTGTGCTGAAAAATTTAAGTAATATTGTGCTGAAAAATTTACCAAAGTCATGAAAATGGAGAGAAAACTAAGAAAGAAGCTGAGACCATACCAGAGGAGAAAGTGGCTGAGGAGGAGGAAGAGACAAAAGTAAAAGCCAAAGCCAAGAAAGAAAAACATTCTGCTGGAGATAGCTTTGAGCTCTGGAATGAATTGGAGGTGCAGAGGATCAAGTTCATGGTAAGGTCTTGTTTTATGTTTGAGAGCTTAGCAATTGATCAGTTCTTTAATGAATTTTTACGTTGAACCAACATTGTAATTGCTAGAAATTCCAATTGCCTCTTTCCATGGACAGTCTGCTATAATTGTTATCTCAATTTTAGAACTACCTGTCTCGCAACTTCTACAACTTACGATTCCTGGCTCTGTTCATCGCCTTTGCTCTGAACTTCATCCTGCTCTTTTACAAGGTCAGTACAAACAGATTAGAATCTTTGCTGAATGTGAAAGAACTTTGCCTTGATGAATCTGCTCTCTCTCTCTCTTTCTCTCTCTTTCTCTCTCTTTCTCTCTCTTTCTCTCTGTCTCTCTCACTCTGCCAGGTGTCCAGCAGCCCCCCAGGTGAGGAGTTTGAAGGCTCGGGCATGTTTGAGGGTTCTGGAATACCTGAGGGCTCTGGTGGTGAACCTGAGGGTTCTGGAATGGAGGAGAATGGAGAGGAAGATGACGAAGAAGGGCCTCTCTATTACTTCCTGGAAGAGAGCACTGGTTACATGGAACCTGCAATGGCCTTCTTCGGCATTTTGCACACCGTCATATCTTTTCTCTGCATTATTGGCTACAACTGTCTCAAGGTTAGTGAGTTTTTACACTTATACCTGTGTAGAAATACTATGCAGTTAAGCTATGGGTTTTAGTACAGTGCAATAGTTTTGCATGTAGAAAGTGTAACCAAGCTAACTACCTACGCTTGCAAATATATTAGCTTTATGTGAGTGTAGATTTCCTAATTTAAGGTTATGAAAACTAGCCTGATATTTTAGAGTAGAAGTGTATACATATACTTAATATATATGTATACTTATAAATATATATATATGGTATTTTGACAGTTCACAAACAAAATCTATCAGTCTTATGTTCTTTTTCCTCAAAAAATATGTTTTTATCCTTTTTTTGTCTGAATTTCCCAGTCCACTACACAAATAATCTTGATTTTGTATTCTTTGTGTGTGTGTTAGGTTCCCTTGGTTATTTTTAAGAGGGAGAAGGAGCTGGCCCGTAAGATGGAATTTGACGGTCTCTATGTGACTGAACAGCCAGAAGATGATGACATCAAGGGCCAGTGGGATAGACTGGTGTTAAATACACCGTAAGATATGGAGCTTTAATATTATGTATATCTACAAATGTGCCATTCCAGAAAATGTTCAAAAACGATGGGTGAATCATAACATTTTTGGAAACAGAATTAAAAATAATAATAATTAAGCCTTAAATACACACTTGATAAACTGGACACAATGTATTAACTGTGTGTTAAGAGCTGTAATGACATACCATTTTAAAGTCATCTTTTTCACATGCAGAACTTTCCCAAACAACTATTGGGACAAATTTGTAAAGAGAAAGGTGAGTGTTAAATCTGTTCTCATTGAATGTTTCAAAGCATATTCAAAGCAAGCAGTGTAACTACTGTTCGTGCATAATGGAGATCATGTATTCATTTACAAGGAAAAATGTGTTTACAGCCCTACAAGTGGATAATAAACTATCCACAATCTTAAACACGCATTCATTCACATATTCCTGTGAAAACATTTGTGTGTGATGGCAGGTATTGGAGAAGTACGGAGATATCTATGGCAGAGAGAGGATTGCCGAGCTGTTAGGAATGGACTTGGCATCGCTGGATGTCAGTGCAATGACGCATGAGAAAAAGCCTGAACCTGACAACTCCATGCTCACCTGGTACAGAATCATTACACACTCTCACAGACACACACACACACACTCACAAATACATGCACTTGGTTCACAAGAAAATATACTTCTGTGTCTTCAGGCTGACCTCCATCGACATCAAGTACCAGATCTGGAAGTTCGGAGTTGTGTTCACAGATAATGTAAGTTTTGACCAAATGTGTGTGTTACTGTTTTCCTGTCTTAATTCATTTTAATCTGCTCACTTTGTTTAAATCCTTTTCCAGACTTTCCTCTACCTGGTGTGGTACATGGTCATGTCCTTGCTCGGTCATTACAACAACTTCTTCTTCGCCTGTCACCTGCTGGACATCGCTATGGGTGTTAAAACCTTGCGCACCATCCTGTCCTCCGTGACACACAATGGCAAGCAGGTGCAGCAGAATTATTGTTTGAGTGGATAAAAAAAAATCATATATATATATATATATATATATTTATATTTATACTATGTATCTAATATTTGCTTACCTTCCATATCTGTTCTTGGTCCAGCTGGTGATGACAGTGGGTTTGCTAGCTGTAGTCGTGTACCTGTACACTGTCGTGGCCTTCAACTTCTTCCGCAAGTTCTACAACAAGAGCGAGGATGAGGATGAGCCAGACATGAAGTGCGATGACATGATGACTGTAAGTGAATTCAAAAACTTAAGGTTTATAATAAAGATGTTATGTAGGTGGCACTTATTCTGTCTCCCTCTTCTTCTCAGTGCTACCTGTTCCACATGTATGTGGGTGTGAGAGCCGGTGGTGGTATAGGTGACGAGATTGAGGATCCGGCTGGAGATGAATATGAGCTGTACCGGGTGGTCTTTGACATCACATTCTTCTTTTTCGTCATTGTCATTCTTTTGGCCATCATTCAGGGTGAGGACTTGGACAGTTTTGTCTACACACAGCAAAGGAAATCAGGGGTTCTCAAATGTTTTGCAAAAAGGGACACTATATTGCCAAAGGTTTGTGGACACCTGACCATCACACCCATATGTGTTTTTTGAACAGAACATTCCAGACTTTGTCCTTCTTTGATGTGGGGACAGTGGGGATTTATGTTCATTCAGCTATAAGGGCATAAGGGAGGTCAGGCACTGATGTTGGGCGAGTAGGCCTGGCAGGTAGTTGGTGTTCCAGTTCATCCCAAAAGCATTCAGTGTGTATGAAGTCAGGACACTGTGCAGGACACTCTTCCACTCCAACCATGGCAAACAATGTCTTCATGGAGCTCGCTTTGTGCACAAGGGCATTGTCATGTTGGAGCAAGTTTGGGCATCTTACTTTTAGTTTAATGCTACAGCAGACAAAGACAATCTATACAATTGTGTGCTACCAACTATGTGTCAACAGTTTCGGGAAGAACAACATATGAGTGTGATGGTCAAGTGTCACAAACTTTTGGCCATATTATGCACATTTTCATGGACCTACTCCAAAAATATTTTTTTTTTGTATCCCTTGAAATTTCCATCAGTAGAACACATTAGTTGACAACAAGTTAACATTATATATATATATATATATATATATATATATATATATATATATATATTATTATTTTTATGTATATGTAACATTATATATATATATATATATATATATATATATATATATATATATATATATATATATATATATATATATGCCTTGCATGTTCTCCCCATCCTTCTGGGATTTCCAAAGTCCAAAGACCTGCATTTTAGTCCAAATTGTCCATAGTGTGTGAACGTGTGTGTGTGCCCTGTGATGGCTTGGCGCCCTCAGAACCCTGCATAGGGTAAGCAGTATGGACAATAGATGGATGGATTGACTAATAAAATAAAATCTAACAATGGAAGGCTGTGATATCAAACACTTGTTTAAAAAATTTCTAGCCCATAGGTTTTTCTGATCAAGAAATTAAATTCCTGCACTATTGCTGTTGAGTATAATTTCATGTAATATTGAACATTTAAATATGTAAAGCAAGTATTTCATAAACTGGAAACCATAAAATTTTGAGTATGTGTTTATCATACCATACCATACCTAATCTCCACAGATTATTAGATTTGTCAGTTATGGGAATTTAAAGTAAAGGCTTGCTATGTATATGGTAATAGAGTCACTGGATTATTATCATGAATATGAACAAACAAGTATAGATACTTCTGTAAACTGCTTTATTGGGCTGTACAGGTCTGATCATTGATGCCTTTGGTGAGCTGAGAGATCAGCAGGAACAGGTCAGAGAGGACATGGAGGTATGTCTTTTCTATTCACAACTTACAGTTCACAGCCCAATATCCAATATTAATCGTTATAGTATATATTGTGAGGGATTGCTGTAGTTAATTGTAAGACTGTGGAATGCGGAAAGCTGACCTCTCCTCTCCTCTCCTCCTCAGACTAAATGCTTCATCTGCGGAATTGGAAGTGACTACTTTGACACGACTCCGCATGGTTTCGAGACACATACGATGGAGGAGCACAACTTAGCCAACTACATGTGAGTAGATACCCCTTTTGCACTGACCTGGGAAGGAGGAAGCTGGTTATGGATGTGGTGTTGGTTCAGGGATAAAGGAAACCTTTTTTAAGAGGCCTCATTTACCTCAGTCTAAAACAATATCACTCAAGAAGATAATTTTACACGGTATACTTTTGGGTTTGAGAACACACAGTATATGTTCTAATCTAAAGGCAGATGCTTCTCCATCTATACAAAGGCACACTCGTAGATAATCATGTAAAATGATAAGCAAGTTGAGAAACGTTCATTAAGTTGATACCACCCCTTAGCCTATGATGTTACTGGTTCTTGGTCCTGGCAGCATTCTGGTGCTAAATACAAATCAGTTTTGACCATATGGAAATATGCTCCAGGGCAACATCTGGCATCTTGCTGGTTTAAAAAGGCTATCTTTGGTACCTTAGGCCTCAAGATTGTTTTTTCATATGTATAATATACCGTGTGTGTGTATAAATATATATATATATATATATATATATATATATATATATATATATAATATAAATATGCATACATACATCACCTCATCTTCTGTTTTGTTCTATCCAACAGGTTCTTCCTGATGTATCTAATTAATAAAGATGAAACGGAGCACACTGGACAGGTTGGTATCACAGTGCATAGGTCTCCTTATTTTGTTCTACTCCCTCCTTTCTTATTTCCTTTATCTTCGGTTTCTGTCCCTGTAGGAATCCTATGTGTGGAAAATGTACCAGGAGCGATGCTGGGACTTCTTCCCAGCTGGCGACTGTTTCAGAAAGCAATACGAGGATCAGCTCGCTGGCTAATTTTACGTTGCCGGTGCACTAGTACGTGTGTGTGTGTGCTTGGAAATACAGAAGGAGAGCAAATGTAATTGTTCCAGTGTTGCTATTTGAGAACAAACTTGAGCAACACATTTACAACCCAAGCCTTTTATTTACTCACGTTATTGTCAGAATAAGAGAAAGATGAATACAGTATGCAATGTGTGTCTATCAGTGTTTGTGTGTGTGTGTGTGTGTGTGTGTGAGAGAGAGAGAGAGAGAGAGAGAGAGAGAGAGAGAGAGAGAGACAGCAATAGACTGAGAAAAGAAAGTTGATTGTAAGACAAGTTTATTATAATGTGGGAAAATATGAAGGATTCTATCAGACCAAAAAAAAAAAAAAAGAATGCTTGAGCCTGCCATCTCTCTGTCTTGTCTGTATGTTTTTTATTGATCTTAAAACATTACAGTGCCTAATACTGAATAAACTACAATAATGGCAGGTATGGTGATACCGCTTTATAGGATGTCAGTATTGATCTTTTTTTTTATCATTAGATTGCATAGTTTGATTAAAATAATATTTCAGACTGGATTTTAGTGCACTATATGATGTTTTTGTCTGTTATGTATGTTATAGCTGAGGTTTCATGTGTATTTATACACATACATACTAGAGCAACAGAACCAGAGCCATATCACTGCTAAAGTCATGCTCTACGCAATATAAAACGTTAATATGCGATCCTTTGAGAGGAACCTAACCAAAGGCCTTTTCTCAAAATTTCTGTCTTGAGACAATTTTATATATGGTACAAAACTGACCCAAACTTTGTATGAATGTTAAATGAACTGTTCTGCACTGCAAAGTCTTAGGATGAGATGTTGTTTCTGTGCCATGTTCACTCACACAGAGTTTTGCAACTCGGCTGTTCTATACCATCTTGACAGGAGAGGATATTTTATGTTTCTTTAACCTGTATAGAAACACTGTTAACAGATAAGGAACAATGAATGCTACCTTGAGAAGGAAACTACACTTACAGGTTTTCTATTTGGATGTATGGAGTACAACCGCCGTTCCCATCCTGTCATGTACGTCTTTGACGAGAAGAACTTGACACACTGTAGATTTAATTAACTTATTTTAACAAAAATATATAGATGTATAAATATATATATTTTTTGTTGGAGCATCGGAATACGACAAGTTCTCCACCTTTCTGTTTTAAGTAAATATGTATTGAGTACTTTTTTTTTTTTTCCTTCGGATAAAGTTAAGTTAGTGATGGGGGTAAGAAAGAAAGGATGAAATCTGCATCCAGTTTGCAAACAGATGACGGGTGATTTGTGATTTTGCCAGCAGAATGCCGGTATTGCTTTTAAGTCAATATCATATACTTATATTTTTTTCCCCCCACATTAGCCAAATAAATTATATTAAGATCTTGAGCCACAGAAAACACAGAGTCACACACACCTATTGAACAAACACTTACTTCGCACGTTTGAGGTAAGAGCGAGAGAGTGTGTCCAATGTGTGAAGGATAGAGGTTGCTTTTCTTTAAAATTTCACTGTGTTTCAATAAAATAATATTTTAGGAGCACCTCTGATTCACTGTATTTATTTATTTTTCATGAAAAAAAATGTTGTTTCACTGAATCTTGATGTCCAATGCACATGTTAATAGAGGAATTAAAATATGAAACTCCTCCAGAAAGAGAATTGAGTCAGGCTTAAACTAATCATTAAATAGTATTATGCAATAAAATCAGAATGCATATCAGTTAAAAGGCCATAAATTTTTTCGATACGCTATGTAAGCAGACTTTCTGGCACTTGGAAGTAATAACGGTAGAAGTCTGGAGGGTGAGTCTGTTTATAGCTGAGGTTTTATGTGTAGATGCATTAAAGGGTGTAAATATAGTCAGACAGTGTAGCTAGCTAGCTGTGGAATATGAGGCCTAATCCTCGTTGAGCAGGTAGGCTTTTGATTTCTACCTGGCTTGTGAATAGGATCTAAGTGGTATAAATTAACAGGTATTTTAAATGACGCGTACGTATGATTTCAATGATGCATTTTAAATCAACCATGCATTTTCCATAAATAACACTTTCATGGTTGCAAAATGGTCTCATATTATTACGGAGAGTGAATTTTCTTAAATAATAATTTTCTTAAATGGGGCGGCTGTGGATCAGTTGGTAGAGTGGGTTGTCCACTAATCGTAGGGTTGGCGGTTCGATTCCCGGCCCAGGTGACTCCACATGCCGAAGTGTCCTTGGGCAAGACACTGAACCCCAAGTTGCTCCCGATGGCAAGCTAGCACCTTGCATGGCAGCTCTGCTACCATTGGTGTGTGAATGGGTGAATGAGACACAGTGTAAAGTGCTTTGGATAAAAGCGCTATATAAGTGCACATTTACCATTGCCATTTACCATAAATAGAGAATGCTACTGAACAGGAATGGACCGAGTCACTGATACATAACAAGCACAATTATACAGTAGAAGTATGAACAAATGTATAAAACATGTCAAATGTTTCACCTCTTAATTTACTGCTTTTTAATCAGAATCATAAAGCAAAGCCCACACACATAGGTAAAAGGCTATGCAAATTAGCTTGCCTAATTGATTTTAAATAAGTAAACATTAATTGTTTACATTAATTGAATGCACTGGTTTCCGAACCTGAACCTGGAGTACCATCTGTACAGGACATTTTAATGCTTTACCTGCTCTAACAGACTACATTTAACTAATTAGCTAATAAATATCACATCCTGAGTTGAAATGGGGGTGGTAGAGTAGGAAATACAGTAAAACGTGCAGGGCACGGTGTATTCTAGGACCAGGGTTGGGAACCTGTGATCTAAGATGTGCAAAAATATCCAAATCTCAACCTGAAGACAAAAGAAATAAAATTATCCCACTATGTCACTTTAAAAGTTGCCTGTTTAGCAAGATCACATGGTTTTCACTTTATTACTATTCAATAATGAGCTGGCATGTTATCAGGCATGTTGATATTTACTCAAGGAGTGTATACTTTTACCTGGACTCAGGAGGCAGTATACAGCAAAGACAAAACTGGTTAGCAAGTAGTTTGCCTTGCACCTCTGGGGTTGGGTGTTCTTCATGTGTGCCTGGAGTCTGCATGTTCTCCCCCTGCTTTGGGGGTTTCGTTCGGGTACTCCGGTTCTCCCCAGTCCAACTATGCGGTGTGGTGTAGGATGTTCGGTAGACTGATTTCCTAATAGTCTGTACTGTCTGAATGGGTGTGTGAATGTGTGTGCAATGTGTGTTGGCACCCAGTCCAGGGTGTCCCCTGTCTTGTGCTACAAGTTCCCTGGGATAGGCTCCAGGCTCCCCGTGACCCTATCTAGGATAAGTTAAATCAAGTAAACGAATTAAAAATAAATAAATAAATAAAATCAAAATATGTTCATGTAAAAATCATGCTATGGGGTAATTTAAGTATTTGGAAATATGCAGGAACCTTGCAACATAAAACATATAGGGTCACCAAGCGTGAATAATAAATGCATTGATAAATGAATTGATTATAATTTCCTCTAACCTTTTGAACCATGCGTGATTGACGCACCATACAGTAATGGACATGAAATCCAAACAACTACATGACTCATTAAGTGATAACTCTTTCATGTCACAGGGCGTACTCACTCTTGGCCCAGTTGCCTTGAACCGTGCCCGAGCACTGACTCTGATGTGACTGTGAAAATAAAAGCAAAATAAACATTGTCAACACAAGTAAAAACATTTGCACATGATCACAGGCAAAGACTATGCCAGTGTCCATGCATACCTTGGCAGATTTTCCTACTATAGCGCCAAACAGTCATATTTTAAGTTAAAATGAGTATGAGTCACAGGAGAACCTGTCAGCATGTACTACCACCACGTGAAATGTGATAAAAATGTACGTAGAACATCTTGTCAGAATATGCTACCAACATAACTATCATATATATCATGATATAGTAAGTGGCTACTAACTCCTTACCCACCCCAAACCCTAATCCTAACCTTAAAACTGTGAATATTGTTTTGGTTGCACATTCTGATATGTTTGATAGGACATTATGATAAGTTTGATAGCACATTCTGAAAGATAGCATGTGATGCGCAGACACAGAAAGGCCTGGTAGCAAAATCTGATGGGCAGCACGCGTTGATTGAACACTGGCATGTGCAGAACTTGAACACCTGGTTTAATGGCTTAAATGGGCCAAGTGTGAGTATGACCAAAGACACACCCTTGTAAAAAAAAACACGAGCACACATTAACCCAATCGGCTACTTGCCCTAGCTGCTTTCTTTTGTTGGTCTGTCAAACCGGTATGCTGATAAGAGTGTTAGTGCAAACAAAGCAGTGAGTACATGAACACAGGTTAATGCAAACACCCCCCATTAGGCATGGATATAAATACAGGCTACTGATTTTGCCACTGTTTCTGTCCTGTGCCAGCCAGTGCATTTTTACTTTCTTACCTGCATCTGGAGATACAGTTAGTATCCAGAAAAACATGGCTTTTGTAGCACCACCAGGCTACCAGCCTATCTACAGTCCAGTGAGTATATATTTGCTGTCTATCATAGCAATATTATTGACTGTGTCTTTACATTTTTATCTTTACAAGGTATAGAATATCATTCTTGTTGTCTGTTTTTATGTGTGTGTGTGTGTGTGTGTGTATATGTGTGTGTGTGTGTGTGTGTGTGTGTTTTATTTAGTGCATTCCATATGTAGGCCCTATCAATGGTGGTCTTAGAGCAGGAATGTCGCTCTATGTCCAGGGAAAGATTGAACATCATATTAGCAGGTGGGCATTTTTTTTTTTTTAAGAGGGGGGATCAAGCACCTTTCATGCCATTTTATTTCTAGGCATTATATTTGTATACTTTTTTGATATGGTTAAATTAAATTACATCAAATTGGTTATGACACACCATTGTCACTCACAATGTAATTTTAAATGATAATAATACATGTTATAAAAGATATACATGTTATATTATTAATATATATATATATATATATATATATATATATATATATAATAAACAAAACTGGGAATTTATTATTCTATTATACCTCCACAAATACCACAAATGGAATTTTACACATATATTTCACTAATCGCTCTACGTACTTAAAGGTGTTTCCGTTTGTTTTTCATATCACACATAGAGCATGACGCTGGTAAAACACAAACAATCCAAATCCAAAGAGTATACCAAGCTCACATTAATACAACAATTTTTATCTTGGTTTCTATGCACATGATGACTGCGTGACCTATTACACAAGGATGGAACATTAATCACTTTATCTGTATTAATGTTTGATGGAAGTAAACAATTCTGGCCCTCACTGCTACACCCAACAGGTTTCATATAAATCTGATGTGTGGTGAATTTGAAGGATGTGATATTGCTTTCCACTTCAACCCTCGTTTTGAGTTCTGGGACAAAGTGGTCTTCAACACTTTCCAGAACGGGGCATGGGAAGGAGAGGAGAAAGTCCACCAGATGCCGTTCCACAAGGGGAAGCATTTCGAGTTGGTCATTGTCGTCAACTCAATGGGCTATCAGGTGTTTATGTAAACTTTGCCAACATTTATTTTAATGTTTAACGCAGTAGACACTACTATTCAGCCAGGATTTATTTATTCTGCTGAAAAAAAAATAACAACAGTATGCAAATCTCATAGATATGCTTTCATTAACATACAGGTGAATGTGAATGGCCAAGAGCTCTACCTCTTTCAGCACAGAATGCCGGTGGAACGGGTGTGTGCCATGGAGATTGGGGGAGATGTGTCCATTGATAGTATCAACATCATCGGGGTAAAGATGAACTGTGTGTTTTACTGATTGACTCATTCATTCATTCATTCATTCATTTATTGTATGTTTAATTTCTAAATGTTTAATTGGACCAAAGCTGCTACTATGAGTCTTTATACCATCCACGTCTTTTTTAGGGCATGCAAGACATGGGGGTAAGTGCATTAATGTCTCTTTTTGCTCATGCATTTGAATATTATATAAATGAAGTTTGGGATTTTGACAAGAAATATATAGTTTTATTCATATTGTGGTGGGGAAGAGGCGTGACCATGAAGCATTGCTAAAACCATGCACTTCCTCTTATTTCGAAACTCACACTTACAGGACAAACACAGCCTTTATCACTAGTCAGAGAACGAGTTTGGTAAGGGAAAATGCCAGCTTAACATAAACAGATGTATTGTTATAACAAGTAAGTACAAGTACAAGGACAAACATTGTAGGGTTTTATTAAAGTGAAACATGTTTTACACTTAAAAATATTGAGTTCATTGTAAAGCAGTGAAATCATTTAAAGGGAAAGGTCGAAAACCACTTCTGAATGGGCGTGATCTCCGGTCACTCAGATGTCACCGTCTTAAAAACCGTCATGAGTCTGTAATGGATATCCTGACATGGGCTCGGGAATACTTTGGTATGGTATGTAGGCTATGTCTGTGCTATGGACTCAATAATAAACCTTAAACCCCAGGATGCATCACTACCTTTAACAGACATTTTGTTTCATTGCAGTTGTGTTTCAAACTCAACCAATACTAGATTTCATCAGATGATAATATAGGGCATTTCATGCAGTCCTGTATATAATGTCAATTAAAAATGGGAAATGTCATTTTTCATATCATGCTTCTAGTACTCGTACTACAGTGTGTGCCAAACAACAGTGTTAATAAAACAAAGTTAAAACACATTAAATACATACAACACAACACACTACTTGCTAAATTAGAACAGCAGGTTCTGTATCAGGATAAATTAAGATAAACTTGATGGCATAATTGACTGTATTTACTTATGAAATGTTATTAAACTGTGTTTTGTTTATTTTAACCCATACAGGGAGGATTTCCAGGCGGAATGGGAGGTGGCATGGGGGTGAGTGCATGGAATTTATGCCATAAATCTGTATTTGCCGGTGTCATCATGTAAAGCAGAGCATGGAGATGATAAAAATATGCTAATACTAATCTGCTTTCCCAATACAGGGAGGATATCCTGGAGGTGGAGCTGGTGTAAGTCTTTCTCCCCTACTAAACTTAAAATGAACATGACTACAGTATAACTATACCTGTATCTACAGTATATTCAGTATATTGGAAGTAGGTATAATCTATACTAGTTTAAGTGTTTTTGTATGTTTGTTTGGTTTGGATTTTTTTTTTTTCCTGCTGGAAAAATACGTTTTTTTTTTGTTTTGTTTTGTTTTGATTTTTCCATTCCCAAATTATAACAAAAAATAGCAAGCTTTATTGAACTCTTTGTTCTGTGGAGCGTTCTGGCAAAGACTTACTTTCGGTTTTTGAGTTACATTCCAAAAAAGAACCGAAAATTTCATTGGACACGCTATCAGAATCTATTATGAATCTGTGATGCAGTCCTGCTGCTAGTCACAAGGGGGTCCTTTGAGCTGAATTTCATTAAAAGGCCTGTATTCTTCTTTCTTGTTTATAACAATGAAAGAGTACATTCAGTCAAGAACAACAAAACGTGTGCAATAAACATACAAGCCAATCAATATTTTTGGATTGAATCAATATTTTTGGACACCCCAGAAAAAATATGCTGTCCTGTGCACACTGTCTGCCCTGCTGTATATGGGACAGCGACTCTATATATAAATCAGAAATGTGCGTGTGTACCATTGTTAAATTCTCTCTCACATAAAGACTAATAAACAAAAGAAAAAAATGTCTCCTGCGTCTAATCCCTGAAAATGTTGGGCTACTGTAGTTGTAGTTAGTCAATCCTACCTCCTACATAAAGTAGTGGTTTAATTTAACCCATCACGACCCTGACCAGCTGTAAGGAAAGGACCTTTATTGTCCACGTTCATGCTCGAGCATCTTTGAGCACATATTACATGAAAGTAAAAACACACTCCATTCAATATATATATATATATATATATATATATGTTCCAGCAAACTTACAAATAAATAAATTAATAAATGTCTGTATACTATTTGTATCTGTATTTGTATATCCTTTAGGATGCTTTATGCATGTTATGACAAATGTTGAGGTTGGAAACAAATTATGTAGAGGTTTATGGAAATTTGAATCAACGCGCTTCATAATTTGTGCATTCTGGTCACTTCATAAACCACTGATTAGGTCCAGATATTTCAGATTTCACACACACACACACACACACACACAAAAAAAAACCCTCCTGGATTGTCCATTGTACACATGATTCTATGTGTATGTCCTATACAGAGTATATTTTAATCATTGCTTATTTTCAACAGGGATGTTATCCTGATGCTGGAATGGGGGTGCGTATATCACCAAGCCATGTCATATGTTATATATATTTAGGCATGAGTTAAGATTTCCCCTTCAAAATATTTAAAACTGTATACTTGCAGGGCGGCTTTCCGGGAGGTGGAATGGGTGGCATGGGGGTAAGAAAAGAGAGTTTGTGTGTGTGTGTGTGCACATGCAATGAGTGTATGACATGTATGAATGTTTGGTTATAATATGAATCCCACACACACATTTTCTGTTTTGTAGGGAGGTTATCCGGGACCTGGGATTGGGGTAAGCTGATATTTCTAAGGATTTTTAATGTACTCTTTGAATGTGTGTCAGGTGTCATACTGTCATGCTCTGAGTCAATGGAGGTGGATACAAAATGCACAACTTCATTATTTTCAGAGAGAGAATAGAATGGCCTCAGGGAACCAGGCTCAGGGAAACAAACACAATGAAGACACACTAGGAACTAGCATTATCAGAAACATAGGAACTAAAATTAAAAAACCCTAAGAAAAAGTGCTAAACAATCAAAATACAATACATAAAAAACAAGAACAACCATAAAATGCCCAAACACAAACATGACCTGACTAGAATCAATTCTCCAGCAAAAACAGGAAACTTAAATAGAGCACTAAACGCATGGGAATGGTTAGACAGGTAACGAGAGAGACAACAGAAGAAGAAGTTCTGCCCTCTAGTGCCCAAAGGTGGAATTGTCCCTGTGGACAATTCGCATGCCACATGCATTGTGTAATGTGTATAGTGCAGTAATTGTTGTATTGAATTATTTATTCATTGATAGTCAAAACAGGCAGACAGAAAATCAGTGTAAACATTTTTTTGTTTATCCAGTATTTGTCTCAGTATCTTTATAATAATTATTAAAGTCTGTTTCTTGAAGGGAGGAAGCATGGAGTATCCTGGAGCAAATCTGCCAGTAAGTATACAGGATGTATACTTGAGTATCTGATTATTATGTGATTATTATGTGTACGTAATATGTATTAGAACATGTCCACATTCACACACCCATTCATACACTACGGACACTTTAGAAATGCCAATCCGCAGAACATGCATGTCTTTGGTGGCAGGTCTTTTTTTTATATATAAAAATCAACAGCAGAACAATCTTAGACCTTGACAAAAATATTTATCATTCTTTATGAGTGCTTTTACTCATCATTTGTTTGTTAGATGAGAGCTTGAAAATGTAAGTAAAAGTGATTAGAGATTTTTAGCAGTCAAGCCCACTTTATCTTTACATTTAAGCAACTTGAGTTGATGATCAGATGAAGGTTATGGGTAATGCTCAAACATATCAGTGCCAAGAACTCGCAACCTCCTGATTTTGATTTTTTATTTTTTTTTCCAATGAGCAATGCAGGATTCATTCTTGCAATCAGTCTGTTCTGCGCATTCCCATATCTTAATAAAGTGATAATTTATGCTTGTGGCAAAACTCTTGTCTAAGGCCAATTCACACTAATTATTTTGTTGTTCTTTTGTCATCAGGTCATGGGAATGCAACCTATCTTCAACCCTGTAAGTAGGAAGAAGGTTTTAAGTATTGTTTGTATAGTTTTCATGTTTGTTGTGAACTAAGTCCATCTAAGATTTCGTGCTTGTTAGATTCACAGTTGAAAATATATGTAAATAAAAAATTTGAATTTTTAAGTTTCATGGGCTAAATGGTACTTTTATGTTAAATGTAATGTATGTTAGCTGTTACTTTTATGTGTATGCTTAGGGCGTTCCTTATTCAAACATGATCCCTGGTGGGATGGTATCCCGGAGGACCATTATCATTAGAGGCATGGTGCCATATGGAGCTGACAGGTATGCATGTGAAATGCCTTATTTTAATGTTAGGTGCAGTTTTCCAACCTGTGCAGTAGTTTGCTGCATATACATGTTTAAACAAGCATACACAATTGTTGTGAGGTCAGACCTCACTGACTTTTGGTTGAATCATGTTAGTATTTGTGTGTGTGTGTGTGTGTGTGTGTGTGTGTGTGTGTATATATATATATATATATATATATATATATATATATATATATATATATATATATATATATATATATATATATATATATATATATATATATATATATATATCTGTGTTTTAAGCTAGATGGTAATTTCTGGGGAGGTAAATTAACATTATATTAGGACAAATATACTTTAACATTAAAAATCCCATATATTTTGCTAGAAAGAATTGTATTATCAAAGATAAACTAACAAACCTAATCTACTTAGAATATTAATTTCATTGTTTCAGCATTAAACACATGAGATCTTTGGAAATTACAATTGTATATTTCCCTGGCCTGAAAGAGAGAATATTTTCCCTATACTTTGCAGGTTTTGCATAAACTTTTTAGTTGGGGCCTCACGAGACATAGCCTTTCACTTCAACCCTCGAATTAGAGAGGGAGTGGTAGTCCGTAACAGCCTGATTGGTGGTTGCTGGGGTGAACAAGAAATAGACGTGAACTTCAACCCCTTCCTGGAAGGACAGTACTTTGAGGTAAGGATTCATTGATGTTTTAATGCGTTATCAATATTGTTATAGATAGCATGTGTCATAGCCAGTCTTGTTCTCTCTCTCTCTCTCTCTCTCTCTCTTTCTCTCTCTCTCTCTCTCTCTCTCTCTCTCCCTCTCTCGCATTCCCAATTGCAGCTCTCCATTCGCTGTGGTGAAGAAAAGTTTAAGGTGTATGTTAATGGGCAGCACATGTGTAACTTCTACCACCGTTTCCAGAATTACAATCAGATCGACATGTTGGAGCTGGAGGGAGACGTCCAGCTCTCGTACATCCACTTCTGAGTCTGGCTACACAATGCATCTCGCATTGTTTGTGCTTTAGCCTTTAGGAACTCCTGTGTAATTCACATTACTTAAACATGTTTTATTATACGCAAATCAATAAATAATGTGTTCTTTACATGTGCAGTGTTCTAATGAGCTTATTTGACTTAATTTAACAGATGAATAGTCTATTTGGTGATGTGTAAAATAGGGTGTCCATGCTAAGTCTTGAAGAAAGATGTAACCCCAAGCCTCACGCACTTGTTTATGATCTACTTGAACTACAAAAAGCCTTTTTGACATACCCTCTTTCACTCAAGTTTATGGGCTTTTTAGCCATGCATATTTTATTCACATCTGATGTTAGCACAGCTGGACAAAAATTTTAATCTACTAAACTAAGAAGTGTTTATTAGTCATTACCGGCAAGTTGTTTTAACTACAAACAAAACAGAAGCCGACAAGAACCTTCCGGCAGCCAACCCCCTTAAAAGATTTAATATGAATGATACAGTTTTCCCAGGGATTGAACGAATGAGTAGATTTTACAGATGTAAATATAAATGTAAATCAACATCATAAAATCAGTTGCTGTTTAATTGCCTAGAAATTTTCATTTTAAATACAAAGTATTTCTTTGAACTTCCCTTCCTCTCTCTCTTCTGATCCGAGCAAGTCTTTTGCATGCAAGTCTAGCAAGTATCTCCTCTTTAACTCAGTAATTTTGTAATGTTACTTTATTCAGTTGAAATAATGTTCAAACCAACATCCTACACACCAATACATTGCCATTCCTATAAATGTGTTATCTTTAAAATTTCATCCGACTGATTTGGCTATTATACAGTGTTAAAGAAAAAAAAAACAAAGACAGACATTGTTTTTTTTTGTTGTTGTTTTTTTTTCCAGTTATACTGTGCATTGAATAAGTATTCCCCCCTCTGGGATTTTCCCCATTATATTTGGACATTCCAAATGTTATAATCTGGAACTGAAAAGTACTTGGGATTGGGATTTTAAGACCTGGATTTTCAGAGAAGCCACACTTCCAAGGGTTTTAGATAAGTTATTGAGTATCTAACTACATACATATTATGATCATGTGACCTACCAATGATCAAGCGTAACTTGCACTTTCCATGGACAGAACACATCAGGTCAAAATTGGACCAATAACTTTAAGATCTCAAAAAATAAATATACCAACTTATAAACATTATGATTAGTTTTCATTTCCATTATTGTAATTCAGATAAAAAAATTCACAGACCCCCTGACTAATTCTTGAGGTTTTGCTATTCCAGTGTTCATTCTCAGCATTGTTTTTCTTCTGTGTTTGTTATTCTTGGTTTTTAGATCTTTTTGCTGCTATCCCCGTTTTTTGTTAAGTTTTTTTTTCTTAAGATATCATATGCATCATATCTCTATATATATATATATATATATTGATACATACATACAGAACAACCTTTTTATACTTATACAAAAGTTTAATTCATGTCAAACTTTCATTTTATACATTGCATTATTAAAAATCCAGCCAAATCTGGTAAATAGTTTTGTAATAATAAAAGAAAAGAAATAAATAAGTAAGGTTACCTGAAACAAACATTTACACCAATGTTAAAAATATAAATAAATGGGATTTTTAATATTAAGGTGATCATTATGACACATATCATTATGCTGTATATGTTTATGGCTGAAGTTTACGTAATATTAACCACTACTAAATATGTAAAATTTCATTTACAGAAAGAGACATAAAGTGTATGGAGGAAGTTGTTTAGCAGTAACAATTGTAACATTAATCTGATCTACGTATAGTATTCTATTCAATATTTATACCAATATTTATACCCCTGGCTCAATATTTATATCCCTGGCTATCATGATGGGGTTTTTTTTGTTTTGTTTTTTTCTGGTTCAAGCAGTCATTATGACTTGAAGTCTTAACCAGTAACTTTGAAGTTTCTGAGAATCTAGATGAAAGAAGCATTTGAATGTCAAAGTTGTAACTTTACCACATGTTAATGTACATCACGACATATAAACAAAATAATGTACTGGAAATTGGAGCATCTAACCATCCTTGAGCAACAAATGGTTTTCTTACAGTAGGTGATCTGTTGGGCCAAAAGCAGGTAGCTGTCAGAACCGGTTAAGTTCAAATCTACACAACCAGTAAGTTAATTGTAACAGTAAACTTTAACCAGGAATAAGTTTGAATGTCTTCTCCCAAACATAGCAATGACCTCTGAACACTATTAGCCTGTGCGATTGATCAGCTTTCTCATTATCAAAACATAATTCGATCTAAGTGATGCCTGATTGTCAACATTTTTCAGTCTGAAGTTACGTTTAATTTTGGATACGATGATTGTCCAGTAAGAGCTTGTATACATCAAAGGACTGTATTTTATTTAAAGCAGTTCATTTTGAAATAAGATACTCCATAGCCTCAAACATATTGCATAACATGTTTCTTTTTTCTCTCAGTTATGTGTGAAAAATATACACCATTTTTATTTGTTCTGTTTACTTAGTTTAATTGCCAGAGGGATACTGAGTTTAAACTAATTTGTAACGGTTGTAAAAAAAAACAAAAAAAACAAAAAAAACAAACAAAACCACCCTGGGGACAAGAGCAGTCCCACCCCTTCACTATAAAACTTCCACTATACTATACAGTACATTACAAAACCTAATCTACACAGTGGAACGCTTCTGTTACTGCATTTTTGCAATCATGAGTTTTGTGAGATCAGATATTTCTGAAAGCAGCTGGTTCTGTTCCAACACCTGCTTCCACTCTGGACACCATCAAGTCTCCAATCCAGTAAGGTTTGAATGAATGTAGATGTCATATCAGTGTTTTAACAATTCTTGTTTTAACAAATCTTACAATGAACATGTTCATGTGCACTTTGCTTTTAAACTATTTTACAGTATTTGAAATCATTTATTTTTTTAATCTATTTTTAGCATCTCATTATAGATAAATAACTTGGTCTTTATGCTACAGATTATTCCCTATGTTGGACCAATAATATCTGGTGGATTAAAGCCAGGAATGGCTCTCTATGTCCAAGGGACTGTTCCCGATAATGCCAATCAGTATGATTTATTTTTATTTCTATTTAAAGTACCTCAATTACTAAATGTTTAAACAGTGTCTTTCTTTTTCGCCTTTGTGGTAAAAATAAGAGGATCACCATACCATATCGATATTATTCTGTTAGGTTTGCATGACCTTTGCTCTTTTTTTCCACAGGTTTTCAATAAATTTCCAAACGGGCCAGAATAAATATGATGACATCGCTTTTTACTTCAATCCCTGGATTGGCCAATATGTATATTTGAACAGCTTCCAAAATGGAAACTGGGAGGAGAAGGAATGTGTTCTCGATGAGTCCTTCACAAGGGGAGCAGCCTTCAATATGTTCATTGTCACCAAGACAGATGGTTATGAGGTGTGTTTTATTGATGAACTCACTGATAATTGTTGTAAATATAACATAAATTCATACAGTTTTCCTTTCCAGGTTTATGTGAATGACTTAAGACCCTACATGTTCCGGCACCGTATTCCTTTAGAGAAAGTTACTACACTTTGCATTTGCGGAGATGTTAGCATTGATTTTTTTGGCTTGTGTGAAGTAAGTGAAAAAAAATAAATAAACTTTTTTATTTTTATTTTATCATTTCATTTAATGTCTTCTGTGCATGTGGATGTGAATGGAATGTTAAAGTTATACTGGTTTACTGAGTATTTTTATATTTTCCTTTTGCCATTAGAACTGGAGAAGATCAAGCTTTAGAGAGCAAGCAATTACAAGCACAGAGAGTTTATTGTTGAACATGTTACCAATCCCATCAGAGGTGTCACATCAAGTCATTCATCCTGTGAGTAAAACAGCACATAATGTTCATGAACTTTCTGAATGCAGCTAATTTTCCCCTAATGCACAAAGTTACAACTTTGAAAAAGCATAAGAGCCCCATTTTTATGATGACAAAATTAGGCAGAAGAGTGCACTCTAATTTGCAACCTTGTATGCATGTATTGTATGTACATACATACATACATACATACATACATACATAGTAAAATTGTTATATCCAATCAAATAGACTTAAAAATGGAATTTTGAAACGGAAGAAATTTGCCAGAAAGACCATACCTGAAGCTCTACCAGCTTCCTAGTTACTTGCTATAAATACTCTCTCTTTCTTTCTCACACAAATGACATAAAGTTTCTGCACATTACACCTTTCTGTCTCCTTGTTACTTTTCAACTACTCCTGCACAATAATGCTGAGTTCTCCAGGCTTTTTTACAGTCACTCTTTATGTCATTTAGTTATGGGTGTGGTCTGCCTTAGTCAATTGTGTGTTGTGTGCACTGATCGGTTAGTGCAGTGATATTTTTGTAATGATTTGAATTAGATGGTGTTTCTATTTCAGTAACTTTATTAGTAACACAGTATTTTAGTAGAAAGAATGGAACGACATTGTTTCGGCTAATTTCCACTCTCTGTCTATGGTGGTAAAGTTCCAGAGGGTCAGATTTAATTTGTGTAGTCATGAGTTGTTTGTTCTTATTTCACGCAGACACAATTCCGTCAACAGTTAGGTGAAGTAGCTTAATTACAGTGAAGTGGGTTGACATGCAGTGAATAATGTGCACCCACTATCCATAGCCTACTTAATTCAGATTCTATTAAACAGAACTGATTATTTTACCCAGCTGTGTTAACTGAATGGCATTTTACATCCGTAGCCATCATTTTCCTTCTCTAAAACCCACTCGATTCTTTGTGAACCTCATTCAGCACCCTTGGCCTGAGTGTTCATAGTATAGAAGCCATGTCAGTGTGGAAATGGAGGTATCTGTAGTGCACAGCCAATTAACTTTGTGTTATTCTGTCAATATTACCGGCCCTGCACATTTTCTCAATAAAGCCATTTGCATTTCAATTCAATTCAATTCAATTTTATTTGTATAGCGCGTTTTACAATAGACATTGTCTCAAAGCAGCTTTACAGAAATATCAACATGGTATACAGATATTAAAGGTGTGAATTTATCCCAACTGAGCAAGCCACTGAGTGGCGACGGTGGCAAGGAAAAACTCCCTAAGATGTTTTAAGAGGAAGAAACCTTGAGAGGAACAAGACTCAGAAGGGAACCCATCCTCATCTGGGTAACAACAGATAGTGTGAAAAAGTTCGTTATGGATTTATATGAAGTCTGTATGGCCTTAGGAGCAGCCGTAGTCCCAGCAATCTGGAATTAGAGAAGATTTGAGCTCCATCCAGAGGCAGAAATGATCTGGATCTCTAGTATCTCTATAAATTTGTGTGGGGCGCGGCAAAAGGAGAGAGGGAGAAAAAAGATTATTATGACTGTGAAGTAGTAGAATAGAATCTACTCAGGGTAGGCTTGAGTAAATAAATACGTTTTAAGCCTAGACTTAAACACTGAGACTGTGTCTGAGTGCCGAACACTAATAGGAAGACTGTTCCATAACTTTGGGGCTCTGTAAGCGAAGGCAATTATCATTAGCCTTTATATTTAACCAAATCTTCACATTTAACCACATACATGGTAATGTCTGTGGATTTTGTGTAATACCTAGAATGTACATGTTGTTTGTGCTCTCCCTAGGTACTTCCCCATGTGAGTACAATCGGGGACAGGTTAAAACCAGAGATGGCTGTATTTTTCCAAGGAGCTCTTCCTGCACATCCTAAAGAGTATGTAATTGATTCACTGTTAAAGGAAACAGGGATTGGGGGAGATACAGTAGTAAAAGTATACAGTTTTGTATTATTTCTTTTTCACAGGTTTGAGATCAACTTCCAAACAGGGGAGTCTGATAGTGACGACATCGCTTTTCACTTCAACCCTCGCATTGGGAAACATGTCTACATGAACAGCTTCAGAAATGGAAGTTGGGAGAAGGAGGAATGTGTCTCTGATGAGCTCTTTACTAAGGGAGCAGGCTTCTATATGTTTGTTGTCATCAGTTCAGAGGGCTATGAGGTTTGTTTATTTATTTATTTGCTCATAATTTGCACACGACACCTTTAAATATTATAATCATATTAAAAAAAAGAACAAAAAAAATAATGAAATCGTTAAAAATATTTAAATGATGGTGCTGTGTCTTCCCAGGTTTATGTGAATGGCTTGCAACACTGTATGTTTAACCATCGCATTCCTCTAAAAAATATTTCAACAATTAGCATTTATGGAGATGTTACCATCTCCATCTATGGGTTCATTGATGTAAGTATCATTTCATGTTAATATTTTTTAATGGATGATTTTTTTTTCTTGTTAACCTGCTTGTTAAAGATCCATTTTAATTCTATTTTCCTATCAGAACTGGACCAAATCCTTTAACTTTACAGACCTTTTAAAAATCACAGGCATGGGAAGCTCATTCTCAAGCCTGTTACCCATCCTGTCAGAGGTTTCACATCCGGTCATCCTTCCTGTGAGTTGAAAAGCATATGCCAGTCTGCATCTTTGTGCATTTATTCTTATCCACATAATTGATCATTGGTCTGGCATATTGTTCTGCTTCACAGGCACTTCCCTATGTGGGTACAATCAGAGGAGGGATAAGACCAGATACGGCTGTGTTCTTTCAAGGCACTCTTTCTGCACATGCCAAGATGTATACAATAAATACATACTTTCAATAAATACTTTAAGTTATTAAGTTCAGGAATCTAAGTCTTCAATTTTCTTGCACTATTTACAGTACACCTCACATGTGCTGTCTTCGCAGACATAAGATGCATTTAATGTGATTTGTAAAAACAAACACACCAAAAAAAATAAATAAATACATATTACATATGTCTTCTATGTTTCCCTTTGTAGGTTTGAAATAAATTTCCAAACAGGGAAGTCTGATAGTGATGACATCGCATTTCACTTCAACCCCCGTATTGGGAAACACGTCTACTTGAACAGCTTCAGAAATGGAAGTTGGGAAAAGGAGGAAACTGCACCTGATAAACCCTTTACCAAGGGAGCGGCTTTCAATATGTTTGTCATAATCAGTTCTGAGGGCTATGAGGTGTGTTTCTTAAACTAATTTGTAGATTAATGTGTTAATCAAACAAATTATATAAAGATATTTTCCATGCTTCCTCAGGTCTATGTGAATGGTGTGCAACTTTGTATATTTAAGCACCGCATTCCCTTAGAGAGCATTTCTACACTTGCCATTTTTGGAGATATTTCAGTCGCCATCTATGGTTTCGTTGATGTAAGACTTTCTTGATATTACAGTCTGTTTCTGTTCTGTTGGATAAAAATGTTTCTGACCAAACTGTTTCACTGAAGATCATGTTCCATATGCTAATTCCCATCAGAACTGGAGTAGATCACCTTTATGTATCGACCAATCAGATGTCACAGGATGTAGGATCTCATTCTCAAAACAATTATCAATTCTCTCAGAGGTTTCACATCCAGTCATCCAGCCAGTGAGTAAATCTGCAGGAACCTTTGAAATAGAAATACCATCTGCAAAGAAATGCACCATAATATTGTTTTCCATAGGCACTACCGTACATGGGTACCATTAAAGAAGAGATAAGACCAGATATGGCTGTTTTGTTCCATGGGACAGTTTCTGAACATGGCAAAAGGTATCACTTGACTTTATACTTAAGGTTAATTAGGGAAAAATCCAAGGTGCAACAGCTATGTAAAAATAACAATTAATTTCAATATTGAAGATTACTTTATTGTTTTACGCCCAATCAGTGTTTAACCAACATATTGTTATAATCTTTCGTTTTATTTACAGCTTTGAGATAAATCTTCTGACAGGTGACTCTGATTATGATGACGTTGCTTTTCACATCAGTCCTCGAATTGGTAAATCTATATCGCTGAACAGCTTCATAAATGGCAGCTGGGAGACTGAAGAATATGCCTCTGACAATCCATTCAGCAAGGGAGCATCCTTTCATTTGTTTTTTGTTATCAACTCAGAGGGCTATGAGGTTTGTTTCTTAAATTCAAAGCAGAAAATGAAATATTTAAAATCCTAAGTCATACATGAAAAATTTCACCATGCTTCTACAGGTCTATATCAACAACTTGCAACACTGTACATTCAAACACCGAATTCCTTTGGAGAAGGTTTCTACACTTGGCATTCGTGGAGATGTTACCATCAACTACTTTGGTTTTGTTGAAGTAAGTAAAACTCTTATGGGAATTGAAGAATCATTTTCTGAATAGTGTAACAATCCTCCATCACAAGAGTATGGCATATATTCAAGAGGGTGGGACACCTGGCAGTCATCTTACTCTTCGCAAGTTGTAATAAAACTAACACTAACACCTGGCTTGTTTTCTAATGTTCCCATGGCATTGTTGGTTGCATCCAGTAATTGGTAATAAGAATAGACATGTCTAGTTCTAGGCTGTAATAGGTTGTCTAACTGAAGAATGGAAAGAACATAATTTGTTTTCCCATTAGAATTGGAGCACATCCTCCATGGCTAGGAAAATAAAGAAAATTACAGAAAAGTATAGCATTTCCGGGAACCTGATGCAAATACCATCAGAAATTTCACATCCAGTCATCAACCCTGTGAGTATGATTATGTAGCACTAATAGTGGTTACAGATTATAAATCTTTCTCTTCAATTACTACCAAAAACTAAAGAATGGTTTGTACAGTGCAGTTTTGCTTTTTACAGGAACTTCCATATGTAGGAGCTATCCCAGAAGGTTTAAGGACAGATATGGCTGTATTCCTCAAAGGGGCTCTTCCTGCAGATGCCAAAGTGTAGGCTTTCATTTTCATATTAACTACAATCCCTAAAACAAATTACTATGGAGAAGTACATTCATGAGGATATAAGCAATACAAGTCAGTGGACAGGAAGATGGTATTTTGTTCACCATTGAGCAGGTGTTTTGATAAATATTTTTCACAATCATCTTCTCAGGTTTAAAATTAATTTCCAGACGGGTGAGTCTGATAGTGATGACATCGCTTTCCACATCAACCCCCGAATTGGAGAGTTAGTGGCCCTAAACAGCTTTAGAAATGGTAGTTGGGAGACTGAGGAACATGCCTCCATCACACCCTTTGCCAAGGAAGGAGCATTGAATATGAACATTGTCATCAACTTACAGGGATATGAGGTATGTTTCCTAAATCGGTCCGCAGACATGTACACTAAAAACAAAATCCTATAATGGTCACTGACCAAAATATGCTCCTACAGGTCTATGTGAATGGCTTGCATCACTGTACATTCAAGCACCGCATTCCTTTAGAGAAAGTTTCTACTCTTGGTATTTGTGGAGATGTTATCATCAACTACTTTGGATTTGTTGAAGTAAGTAAAAAGTATTTTTTTTAGAAGTTGTATTAATGAGACATTGAGAAATGAATTCCTGAGCAACTTGTCTTAAGAACATGACATCAGAAATTGTTTGATCTGTCTGTCAGAACTGGAGTGAGTCCTCCATGGCTGTGAAAATGAATGACACTCAAGACATGTCGATCACTTCCGGGAGCCTGGTAGACATCCCATCAGAGATTTCTCATCCAGTCAGCAGCCCTGTGAGTTAGCATGGAAATGCCAAACACATTACTGCCAGTACTTATTGTAGCTATTTCTTTTCTGGTAAAGCATTTGGTATACAATAATGCACCACTAACCGATATTTAAAATGTATTCATCTTCAATTTAATTAGTACAACTTTATCTTAAAGGAAGAGACCTGTGCACAATTTTGCTCTTCACAGGAACGCCCACATGTAGATACAATTCCAGAAGGATTAAAAACAGAAAATTCTGTAATCTTCCAAGTGGTTCTTCCTGCAGATGCCAATAAGTATGGTTTCATTGTTCTATTAGCTACAACTTGAACAAATACCCATAAATGTTACATCAAATATAATATTAGCAGAACAAAGTTATTTATCAAAAACATGACATTGTGTTTGACAGTGCAGTGAACTTCAAAGTTAATCACCACGGAACTGAAGTAAGTGCAACTGTTTTTATTGTTTTTCCTGATGGGACATATAGAACTGAATTACTGGACAATGTTGAGGTACTTAACAATAGACACCATTTGATATTTTTATTCATCTTTCAGAACTGGAACGAATCAAGCATGGTTGTGGAAAGTAATGAAATCCAAGAAGTGTCACTGACTACTGGGAGCATGATAGACGTCCCATCAGAGATTTCACATCCAATCAGCAGCCCTGTGAGTTACATTGGAAATGTAATATACATAACTGCCACAACCTTTTGTTCCTAAATCCTGTTTTCGTTCACAAAAGTATTTGCTATAAGATAAAGTACCACTAACAGGGATTTGGAAACTATGTACTTTATCTTAAACTTCAGTTTGTAATTATTTGCCTTTAAGAAGATCTATTATTCACATTTTGCTTTTCACAGGAACTTCCATATGTAGGTGCCATTCCAGGAGGATTAAAGACAGATATGGCTGTAATCTTTCAAGGCACAATTCCAGCAGATGCCAAAGAGTACTCTTTCATTTTTATTTCATTTGCTAAACTTGAAACAAAATATTTTGGAGGTTTATATCTGAGAGGGATATAAGCAATAAACATCCTTGACCAGGAACATGACATGTTTTGCTGCTGCACTGAACTTGAAAACCATTCACCATTGAGCAGGTGTTTTGAGAAAAAAAATGTTTTTCTTCTTCTCAGGTTTACAATTAATTTCCAGACGAGTGACTCTGATGGTGAGAACATCGCTTTCCACATCAACCCCCGATTCGGAGAGTCAGTGGCCTTAAACAGCTTTAGAAATGGTAATTGGGAGACTGAGGAACATGCCTCTATCACACTCTTTTCCAAGGAAGCAGCATTGAATATGAACATTGTCATCAACTCAGAGGGATATGAGGTATGCTTCATAAATCAGTACGCAGACATGTACACTAAAAACAAATTTTGATAATGTTCAAACACCAAAATATACCATGCTCCTACAGGTCTATGTGAATGGCTTGCATCACTGTACATTCAAGCACCGCATTCCTTTAGAGAAAGTTTCTACTCTTGGTATTTGTGGAGATGTTATCATCAACTACTTTGGATTTGTTGAAGTAAGTAAAAAGTATTTTTTTAGAAGTTGTATTAATGAGACATTGAGAAATGAATTCCTGAGCAACTTGTCTTAAGAACATGACAACAGAAATTATTTGATCTGTCTGTCAGAACTGGAGTGAGTCCTCCATGGCTGTGAAAATGAATGACACTCAAGACATGTCGATCACTTCCGGGAGCCTGGTAGACATCCCATCAGAGATTTCTCATCCAGTCAGCAGCCCTGTGAGTTAGCGTGGAAATGCCACACACATTACTGCCAGTACTTATTGTAGCTATTTCTTTTCTGGTAAAGCATTTGGTATACAATAATGCACCACTAACCGATATTTAAAATGTATTCATCTTCAATTTAATTAGTACAACTTTATCTTAAATGAAGAGACCTGTGCACAATTTTGCTCTTCACAGGAACGCCCACATGTAGATACAATTCCAGAAGGATTAAAAACAGACAATTCTGTAATCTTCCAAGTGGTTCTTCCTGCAGATGCCAATAAGTATGGTTTCATTGTTCTATTAGCTACAAATTGAACAAATACCCATAAATGTTACATCAAATATAATATTAGCAGAACAAAGTTATTTATTACAAACATGACATTGTGTTTGACAGTGCAGTGAACTTCAAAGTTAATCACCATGGAACTGAAGTAAGTGCAACTGTTTTTATTGTTTTTTCCTGATGGGACATAAAGAACTGAATTACTGGACAGTGTTGAGGTACTTAACAATAGACACCATTTGATATTTTTATTCATCTTTCAGAACTGGAACGAATCAAGCATGGTTGTGGAAAGTAATGAAATCCAAGAAGTGTCACTGACTACTGGGAGCATGATAGACGTCCCATCAGAGATTTCACATCCAATCAGCAGCCCTGTGAGTTACACTGGAAATGCAAAACACATGACTTGAACAAACTTTTGGTCCTAAATCCTGTTTTCGTTCACAAAAGTATTTGCTATAAGATGAAGTACCACTAATAGGGATTTGGAAACTACGTACTCTATCTTAAGCTTCAGTTTGTAACTCTTTGCCTTTAAGAAGATCTATTATTCACATTTTGCTCTTCACAGGAACTTCCATATGTAGGTGCCATTCCAGGAGGATTAAAGACAGACATGGCTGTAATCTTTCAAGGCACAATTCCAGCAGATGCCAAAGAGTAATCTTTCATTTTTATTTCATTTGCTAAACTTGGAACAAATTATTTAGGAAGTTTATATCTGAGAGGGAAATAATCAATAAAAATCAGTGACCAGGAACATTATATCCTTTGCAGCTGCACTGAAAAGCATTCACCATTGAGCAGGTGTTTTGAGAAAATTTGTCTTTTTTCTTCTCAGGTTTAAAATTAATTTCCAGACGGGTGAGTCTGATGGTGATGAAATCGCTTTCCACATCAACCCCCGAATTGGAGAGTCAGTGGCCCTAAACAGCTTTAGAAATGGTAGTTGGGAGACTGAGGAACATGCCTCCATCACACCCTTTGCCAAGGAAGGAGCATTGAATATGAACATTGTCATCAACTTACAGGGATATGAGGTATGTTTCCTAAATCAGTACGCTGACATGTACACTAAAAACAAAATCCTATAATGTTCAAGCACCAAAATATACCATGCTCCTACAGGTCTATGTGAATGGCTTGCAACACTGTACATTCAAGCACCGCATTCCTTTAGAGAACGTTTCTACTCTTGGTATTTGTGGAGATGTTATCATCAACTACTTTGGATTTGTTGAAGTAAGTAAAAAGTATTTTTTTTAGAAGTTGTATTAATGAGACATTGAGAAATGAATTCCTGAGCAACTTGTCACAACTTTGACAGGAAGTAAGCGCAGGAGTAAAGTTTTCATTTAAACTTAAATCAAGGAACGAGGAGGTGGGAAACAAGGCATAAACTTACACTTGAAACAAGAAACATGAACCCAAACATGTAAACTCTACTCGTTTTGTTCTGGCATGAAACATTCATTTAACTAAGGCATGAAATATTCGTTCAACTATGGCAGGAACCCTCTGGGTTACACATGTAACCCTGTTCCCTGAGAGGGTTCCTTTAGCATAACACTATTGGGAGTGCCTCTCGTGTGTTACCGGTATCTGAAGCTTGTGTAAAATCATGCCTATTTATAGGCCTGCCTTGATCAGGTGACGTGGCAATTAAGTGCGTTGCGTGATATAAACATGGCACCTGTGAACCTCTATTATCTGAAGCAAAGACGCAATTCATAGGCCTGTCCCAGGCGTATTGAGACCACGCGACTCATAAGCAATCAAGATCACTTCCACTATCCAAGTAGAGATGCGCTGCTTTGACACAGCATCACCTCTACTGTCGCCACCAAAGCAGACCAGCGGCTGCTCATAAGTAAAGACGCAGAAAGCCTGCAACACCACAGGGTGGTCAGCCGATATAGGCACCTTAGGAATATAATCCGTCATAGGATACAGGAAGGCCTTGGTTAATCCAGGGGCAAAGTCAAGGCAGCAAGGGGCAACAGAAAGAGCTTGTAGATTTCCTACTCACTTGAGAGATGTCAGGGCCAGCAGAAGAGCTACATTTAGAGTCAGAAGCTTTTCAGAGGTTGACCCTAAGAGCTCAAATGGGGTCCCGGAGAGACCTTCCAGGACCACAGACCACCATGCACAAACCTCGAAGTTAGAGGATGTTGCCCCACAGAGGCTCAATCAACAGGGACGTGGCTGGCCGAAATGGTGGCCACGTAAACCCTTATTAGTGAGGGAAAAAAGTATTTGATCCCCTGCTGATTTTGTATGTTTGCCCACTGACAAATTTTATAATTTTAATGGTAAATTTATTTGAACAGTGAGAGACAGAATAACAACAAAAAAATCCAGAAAAACGCATGTCAAAAATTTTATAAATTTATTTGCATTTTAATGAGGGAAATATGTATTTGACCCATCTGCAAAACATGACTTAGTACTTGGTGGCAAAACCCTTGTTGGCAATCACAGAGGTCAGACGTTTCTTGTAGTTGGCCACCAGGTTTGCACACATCTCAGGAGGGATTTTGTCCCATTCCTCTTTGCAGATCTTCTCCAAGTCATTAAGGTTTCGAGGCTGTTTGGCAACTTGAACCTTCGGCTCCCTCCACAGATTTTCTATTGGATTAAGGTCTGGAGACTTGCTAGGCCACTCCAGGACCTTAATGTGCTTCTTCTTGAGCCACTCCTCTGTTGCCTTGGCCGTGTGTTTGGGTCATTGTCATGCTGGAATACCCATCCACGACCCATTTTCAATGCCCTGGCTGAGGGAAGGAGGTTCTCACCCAAGATTTGATGGTACATCGCCCCGTCCATCGTCCCTTTGATGCGGTGAAGTTGTCCTTTCCCCTTAGCAGAAAAACACCCCCAAAGCATAATGTTTCCACCTCCATGTTTGACGGTGGGGATGGTGTTCTTGGGGCCATAGGCAGCAATCCTCCTCCACTAAACACGGCGAGTTGAGTTGATGCCAAAGAGCTCCTTTTTGGAATCATCTGACCACAACACTTTCACCCAGTTGTCCTCTGAATCATTCAGATGTTCATTGGCAAACTTCAGACAGGCATGTATATGTATTTTCTTAAGCAGGGGGACCTTGCGGGTGCAGGATTTCAGTCCTTCACGGCATAGTGTGTTACCAGTTGTTTTCTTGGTGACTATGGTCCCAGCTGCATTGAGATCATTGACAAGATCCTCCCGTGTAGTTCTGGGCTGATTCCTCACTGTTCTCATGATCATTGCAACTCCACGAGGTGAGATCTTGCATGGAGCCCCGGCCGAGAGAGATTGACAGTTCTTTTGTGTTTCTTCCATTTGCGAATAATCGCAACAACTGTTGTCACCTTCTCACCAAGCTGCTTGGCAATGTTCTTGTAGCCCATTCCAGACTTGTGTAGGTCTACAATCTTGTCCCTGACATCCTTGGAGAGATCCTTGGTCTTGGCCATGGTGGAGAGTTTGGAATGTGATTGATTGATTGCTACTGTGGACAGGTGTCTTTTATACAGGTAACAAGCTGAGATTAGGAGCACTCCCTTTAAGAGTGTGCTCCTAATCTCAACTCGTTACCTGTATAAAAGACACCTGGGAGCCAGAAATATTTCTGATTGAGAGGGGGTCAAATACTTATTTACCTCATTAAAATGCAAATTAATTTATAAGATTTTTGACATGCATTTTTCTGGATTTTTTTGTTGTTATTCTGTCTCTCACTGTTCAGATCATTCTACCATTAAAATTATAGACTGATCATTTCTTTGTCAGTGGGCAAACGTCCAAAATCAGCAGGGAATCAAATACTTGTTTTCCCTCACTGTAGATGGAGCCCACCCTGCTGAGAAATGTTCTTGTAAGAACTCCAGGAGTGTAGCTATTGTGCAGTTCACTGGGTCTACAGTGGATCTCTGTGGATGGGAATCTCCCAAGGAGTGCCATCTCGCAGGGATATTATCTCTCAGAAATATATTCGAGCTGGCAATAAGGTGCTACTAGCAGCAGACATAGACTGTCTTTGCAAACTCTCACTAGAGTTTGTGGGAGCAGAGCAACGGGGGGACAGCCTACAGATGTGACCTCGGCCACATGTGCACTATGGCGTCCAGCCCTAATTGTGCGGAAGGATTGAGGGCAAACCACAGCGGGCCATGTGTTGCCTACTTGGAGGCGAACACATGCAATCCCACCTGGCCAAACCTCACCATATGGACTCCACCACTTGTGGATGGAGCCACTCTGCTTCAGATGAGGGCCGCACCAGAGACCATGAGCTGGACAGCTGTCTAAGACCATGCTCCAGCCCGTGAGGGAGGTGTCTGTCATTACTGTCTTGCGCTAAGGAGACACCCCTAGAGTGTGACCCAAGGCTAGAAACTGGGGACACTCAAATTCTCAGAGCATGTACAGTGCCTTGCGAAAGTATTCGGCCCCCTTGAACTTTTCAACCTTTTGCCACAATTCAGGCTTCAAACATAAAGATATAATTTTTTTTATTTTTTGTGAAGAATCACCAACAAGTGGGACACAATTGTGAAGTGGAACAAAATCTATTGGATTTTTGAAACTTTTTTAACTAATAAAAAAATGAAAAGTGGGGCATGCAAAATTATTCGGCCCCCTTGCGTTAATACTTTGTAGAGCCACCTTTTGCTGCGATTACAGCTGCAAGTCATTTGGGGTATGTCTCTATCAGTTTTGCACATCGAGAGACTGAAATTCTTGTCCATTCTTCCTTGCAAAACAGCTTGAGCTCAGTGAGGTTGGATGGAGAGCGTTTGTGAACAGCAGTTTTCAGCTCTTTCCACAGATTCTCGATTGGATTCAGGTCTGGACTTTGACTTGGCCATTCTAACACCTGGATACGTTTATTTGTGAACCATTCCTTTGTAGATTTTGCTGTATGTTTGGGATCATTGTCTTGTTGGAAGATAAATCTCCGTCCCAGTGTCAGGTCTTTTGCAGACTCCAACAGGTTTTCATCCAGAATGGTCCTGTATTTGGCTGCATCCATCTTCCCCTCAATTTTAACCATCTTCCCTGTCCCTGCTGAAGAAAAGCAGGCTCAAACCATGATGCTGCCAAAACCATGTTTGACAGTGGGGATGGTGTGTTCAGGGTGATGAACATATCGTTTTGCATTGTGGGCAAAAAGTTCGATTTTGGTTTCATCTGACCAGAGCACCTTCTTCCACATGTTTGGTGTGTCTCCCAGGTGGCTTGTGACAAACTTTAGACGAGACTTTTTATGGATATCTTTGATAAATGGCTTTCTTCTTGCCACTCTTCCATAAAGGCCAGATTTGTGCAGTGTACGACTAATTGTTGTCTTATGGACAGACTCTCCCACCTCAGCTGTAGTTCTCTGCAGTTCATCCAGAGTGATCATGGGCCTCTTGGCTGCATCTCTGATCAGTCTTCTCCTTGTCTGAGCTGAAAGTTTAGCAGGACGGCCAGGTCTTGGTAGATTTTCAGTGGTCTGATACTCCTTCCATTTCAAAATGATCGCTTGCACAGTGCTCCTTGGGATGTTTAAAGCTTGGGAAATCTTTTTGTATCCAAATCTGGCTTTAAACTTCTCCACAACAGTATTACGGACCTGCCTGGTGTGTTCCTTGGTCTCCATGATGCTCTCTGCGCTTTCAACAGAACCCTGAGACTATCACAGAGCAGGTGCATTTATACAGAGACTTGATTACACACAGGTGGATTCTATTTATCACCATCAGTCATTTAAGACAACATTGGATCATTCAGAGATCCTCGCTGAACTTCTGGAGTGAGTTTGCTGCACTGAATGTAAAGAGGCCGAATAATTTTGCACGCACCACTTTTCGGTTTTTTATTTGCTAAAAAAGTTTAAAATATCCAATAGATTTCATTCCACTTCACAATTGTGTCCCACTTGTTGGTGATTCTTCACAAAAAAATAAAATTTTATATCTTTATGTTTGAAGCCTGAAATGTGGCAAAAGGTTGAAAAGTTCAAGGGGGCCGAATACTTTCGCAAGGCACTGTAGGTATCGCCGCGTGAAACTGATTATTCTCAGAGGTTTCGTGCTTGGACGAAACCCCCAACATCTCAGCCACAACTGAACAGTCTCCTGTGCAATAGGCCCATAAGCGCCAATAGTCTTCCAAGATCCAGTTTTATCTTGCTCATTGTTGATAATATTGGCCCTAGGAATGTTGGGGACAGAAACACCCTCATTGTAGTAGAATCTTTATAAACCCTTGAAATGTTTTCCACTGCACTGGGGTAAGCATAGTTTTCTTGTTGAGCTATAAACTGGACCCAATAACCCTTTTCTACAGTAGACAGAACCCATGGAGACACATTTGGCAGTAGTTACCACAGTGCCCGATGGTCTTTTAGTGACGTTAACTATTCCACATTCTATTGGAGGGAAAGCATCAGATTTTCGTTGCCCTGTTATAGCTCGCTGACCAGAGAACATTGGAAACTTGGGGACCGCCTTGGCTAGGGGAAGCCCTACAGTAGCACTGGGGGCTACCTGCCCTAACAACCTCATGTCCCTTCATACGTCCCTCCACGGATCCTCAGGACCGCTCATCTATGCCTGCTTGTTCTTTATGACCATTCTCAGATCAGGCCTAGTAGCAGGCCGTGACTGTGGCTGCCCAGTTCCTCTGGCTGTCTGCGGGGGTAGGCTGCCATACTCACCTTCTGGGTCTCCCTCGCATTAGTTCTGGCCAGGGCTCCATTCGTGGATGCCCGGGTTAGCTCGAGACAACAAGGAAGGAACTGTCTGAATGCCGCCATATGTCGAGCTCAGTCAGCAGGTTTGCTTGGTAGGCCTGCAACACTTTCATTGTCTGCAGTGACCCACAAGCAAGACTACTACTGCATAGGCCTTGCCCACCAATGCCACAGTGGCCTTACGTGGTGGTTTAGAGCAAGAGATAGAGCAGCGCTCGTCTCCAGCTCCTTTTCCGGATTCATAAGAGAACCTGAGATGGCTAGCTGCCTCAGCAGTGGCTGGCCCAAATCCGCAAGGCTCTGAAGCTCACTTCAACTTCCGAGAAGAGCGCGAGCTGCTTATTGCAGGCATTACCCTGAGCATAACTCTGGCATGAACACTCAGTTAACTATGTCATGAACACTCATTTAACTATAGCAAAAACTGAGGAACAGGAAACTAGACAGAGCATGGAAACATTAACACCTGGCACCATAGTTCATTCCATCTTTCCTCTATCCATCCTTTCGCTAATACTGCCTGATGTGTGTAGCAATGCGAGGGGTTTAAATAACCAGTCCCAATTACCTTCACTGCTGACAGCTGGTAACATTTCAAAGCACACCATCGCACCTCCACCAGTAACTGAACAGTGTGGGGACAGAACAGAAACCAAAATAAGGGCACATGTCCATCATAGACAAAGTCTTAGCGTCCATGAGCACTTCAAGGACATGCACGCACTCTCTGGCTGATTGTGCACTTCATCGCCGCAGCACTCTCTGCTGGAGAGATCATGACATAAAAGTTTTTTATTTAGAAGTTGTGTTAATGAGACATTGAGAAATTAATTCCTGGGCAGCTTGTCTTAAGAACATGACAACAGAAATTGTTTGATCTGTCTGTCAGAACTGGAGTGAGTCCTCCATGGCTGTGAAAATGAATGACACTCAAGACATGTCGATCACTTCTGGGAGCCTGATAGACATCCCATCAGAGATTTCTCATCCAGACAGCAGCCCTGTGAGTTAGCGTGGAAATGCCACACACATTACTGCCACCATTTATTGTAGCTACTTCTTTTCTGTTGAAGCATTTTGTATACAATAATGCACCACTAACCGATAATTTAAATTTATACACTGTCAATTCAAATTAGTACAACTTTATCTGAAAGGAAGAGACATGTGCACATTTTTACTCTTCACAGGAATGTCCACATGTAGATACAATTCCAGAAGGATTAAAAACAGACAAGGCTGTAATCTTCCAAGTGGTTCTTCCTACAGAGGCCAATAAGTATGGTTTAATTTTTCTATTAGCTACAACGTGAACAAATACCCATGAATGTTACATCAAATATAATATTAGCAGAACAAAGTTATTTATCACAAACATGACATTTTGTTTGATAGTGCAGTCAACTTCAAAGTGAATCACCACGGAACTGAAGTAAGTGCAACTGTTTTTATTGTTTTTCCTGATGGGACATAAAGAACTGAATTACTGGACAGTGTTGAGGTACTTAACAATAGACACCATTTGATATTTTTATTCATCTTTCAGAACTGGAACGAATCAAGCATGGTTGTGGAAAGTAATGGAATCCAAGAAGTGTCACTGACTACTGGGAGCATGATAGACATCCCATCAGAGATTTCACATCCAATCAGCAGCCCTGTGAGTTACATTGGAAATGTAATACACATAACTGCCACAACCTTTTGTTCCTAAATCCTGTTTTCGTTCACAAAAGTATTTGCTATAAGATAAAGTACCACTAACAGGGATTTGGAAACTATGTACTGTATCTTGATCTTCAGTTTGTAATTCACATTTTGCTTTTCACAGGAACTTCCATATGTAGGTGCCATTCCAGGAGGATTAAAGACAGATATGGCTGTAATCTTTCAAGGCACAATTCCAGCAGATGCCAAAGAGTACTATTTAATTTTTAATTTAATTTCTCAACTTGGAACAAATTATTTAGGAGATTTACATCTGAGAGTGATATAAGCAATAAAAATCAGTGACCAGGAATATGATATGTTTTGCTGCTGCACTGAACTTGAAAACCATTCACCATTGACCATGCATTTTGAGAAAATTTGTCATTATTCTTCTTCTCAGGTTTAAAATTAATTTCCAGACGGGTGAGTCTGATGGTGAGAACATCGCTTTCCACATCAACCCGCGAATTGGAGAGTTAGTGGCCCTAAACAGCTTTAGAAATGGTAGTTGGGAGACTGAGGAACATGCCTCTATCACACCCTTTGCCAAGGAAGCAGCATTCAATATGAACATTGTCAACAACTCACAGGGATATGAGGTATGTTTCCTAAATCAGTAAGCAGACATGTACACTAAAAACAAATTCTGATAATGGTGAAACATGAAAATATACCATGCTCCTACAGGTCTATGTGAATGGCTTGCAACACTGTACATTCAAGCACCGCATTCCCTTAGAGAACGTTTCTACTCTTGGTGTTTGTGGAGATGTTATTATCAACTACTTTGGATTTGTTGAAGTGAGTGAAATTATTATTATTATTATTATTTATTTTTTAATGTTGAGCTTATTGTGATTTTGAAGTTTTACATTTAATATATTTAATCATTAGATCAGTTGCTTTAAGAAAATGTTTAATAATTTCATTTTACTCACAGAACTGGAGCAGATCTTCTTTGGCACTGGATAATAAGCAAAGCATTGAAATGAGAAGCACTTCTGTGACACTTCTACCCATCACAACAGACAAGTTTGTGAGTTCAGCAAAACCAGCTCTTGATTTGTTTAAATCAAACATTTTAAATCACGTTAGTGATGTAACACAAATGCCATTAGTATGGTTTAAAAAAAAAAAAGATAAATAGCCAACTTGTAACCAACTAAGCATTTATTTTATCCAATATCTAATGTTTACATAACTATATAGAATTTTCTTTTTCCCCAGACACTTCCATTTGTGGGCACAATCCCAGGTGGGATAAGAGCAGATATGGCTGTACTGTTTTATGGGACAATTCTTGCAGATTCCAATGAGTAAAAAATCATCCAACTAAGGAATTATAAATATGCATGTGCTTAAATTTCACTTTTCACCATTCAATTTTCTTTTCTTTAGGTTTGAAATAAATTTCCAAACATGTCAGTCCTCTGATGATATCGCTTTCAACATCAATCCCCAAATTGTCCGTTTTCTGGTGCTAAGCAGCCTCAGAAATGGTGAAGATTTAGCTTCAGACAGCGGAGCCGCCTTCAATATGTTTGTTGTGCTCAAAGTAGAGGGTTATGAGGTGTGTATCCTAAATCAATATCCAGATAATAAAATTATTAAATAAATAAATGAGAAAAGAAAAAAAAATATCCAATTTTCTTTAGGTCTATGTGAATGGCCTGCAATATTGCACATTCAAGCATTGCATTCCTTTAGAGACCATTTCTTCACTTGGCATTCGTGGAGATGTTTTCATCAATTTCATTGGTTTTATTGATGTAAGTCATACAAATTCCTTTATTTGTTGTTTAATTTATATTTAAGAAATTATTTCATTGTCCAATTGGAGATCTTGACAGGAAAAATTTTAATCTTGTCATTGTTCTATCAGAACTGGAGTAGCTCTTCCATGGTTATGGAAAATATTAAAATCACAGGCATGGAAAGATCATGCTGGAGACCTCTACCAATCCCATCACAGGTTTCACATCCAGTTAGCAACCCTGTAAGTTAAATAACACTTGCGAATACCACAAATTTAGAAAACGTCTATTTGAATTACAAGGAAATAATTAGAAGTTTAATAATGTAAGCCTGCTCTCTGATTATTCTATCACACCACTTGATTCTTCACTTCATTCTGCCCTAGGCCCTTCCTTATGTAGGAGTGATCCCAGGAAAGGCAAGACCAGATATGGCTGTCTTGTTCCAAGGGGCTCTTCCTTCAGATGCCAATGAGTATGCCTTCTTTAATTAAAATATATCATAAAAGTTAGAATTATTCATCTATAAAATATCCTAGTTAAGGATAAAAAGAAGCAATTATCAAGAAATTATCCTTTTTTTATTGATTATTAAAAAATGCAATTGTCACTCTTTACTTGAATCAAATATTAGAACATTATTTCCTTTTGTTACAATTTTTTTTTTACTTTACAGGTTCACAATAAACTTCCAAACAGGCGATTCTGTTGGTGATGACATCGCTTTTCATATTAACCCCCAACTTGGCCATTGTGTGGCACTAAACAGCTTCAGAAGTGGTAGCTGGGAGACTGAGGAATCTGCCTCTGACAAACCCTTCACCAAGGGAGCGGCCTTTAATATGTTTGTCGTCATTAAATCAGAGGGCTATGAGGTGTGTACCTTAAATTAATGTCTCAAGCAATAAATGTGTAGCAGTCTGGGAAAACCCATTAGATATTGCTGTGAATGAATTATGGCAAACAGACCAAAAAAAATATGAAATAGTCAATTGCATTTCACCATATCGATATAGAAATAGTTTCTATATTGAAAACACATTATTAACACATTCTTACACATTATTTACACATGTTTTATTTGAGAATTAAATTTCTTTTTGAAAATAAACACTCATTTAAAATCTGATGACTGCAACACACAAAAAGTGCAATTGCTTTTAGACAATGTGGTGTTCTTTTCATTTAAAAGAATACCCCCCCCCACCCCTAATAATACTATAACTGTATATGTTGTACTCTAGGTGCAAAAGAGAAACATTTTAGTTCAAGACAACCTAACTTTACATAGCAGATAGTAAATGTGAAAGGTTTTCCCAGGCTGCCACACAAATACAGGTTAAATATATCTGAAGAACAATATAAGTCCAATGCCAAATTTCCATGTCTGTACAGGTCTATGTGAATGGCTTGGAACTTTGCACATTCAAACATCGCATTTCTTTAGAGCACATTTCTACGCTTGGCATTTGTGGAGATGTTTCCATCAATTTCATTGGTTTTATTGAGGCAAGTTACAGTTTTTTTTGAGTGTGTGTTTAATGCAAGTTTGTGAAAATATTTAGTACCGATATTATATATATACGTGTGTGTGTGTGTGTGTGTGTGTGTGTGTGTGTGTGTGTGTGTGTGTGTGTGTTGTTGTTGTTGTTGATGTTATTCTTTTATCTAGACCTGGAGCAAATTTTCCTTCATCATAGAAAATAATGAAATCACAGGAATACAGAGCTCATCCTGGAAAGGCTCATCCCATCAGATTGATCAGCACATCACCTGAAGATTTGTAATTCAGTGCTTATGATGGAAGCACAAGATTTCATAACTGTGTTGGTTTTTGTTTTGTAGTTGTCCTTTAGCATCATTGTATGGACTAGCATTTAATATTGCTTATATTTTTTAATTCCACCTGAAAGTTTTAATTCGAATCAGAATTCTTGTGTTGTGCATATAACTGTTCAATTGTGGATTAGAACTAGAGGTAACACTTTTCACTAAGTTCCGTTAATTAACATCATTTACTGCATTAACTAACTTTAACAAATAATTTACTTAGCTTTGATTATGCATAAATAATTTTAACAAAGTAATAAAATGCCTAGACTTTCCGTCACTGATGACTAAAACAAATCCGTATAAATTAGCTAAGGTTAAATTGAGTACCAAATGTTGAGAATTAATTAAGTTTTTCTCCATGTATAAATAATATAACTTTCTATTCAGCCTCACTTCTGACATTTGCCAGTTCCCAACTGCAAATACGTTCATAAAGATCTTAATAAGATGAATATACAGTGCTTTGTGAAAGTATTCGGCTCCCTTGAACTTTTCAACCTTTTGCCACATTTCAGGCTTCAAACATAAAGATATAAAATTTAAATTTTTTGTGAAGAATCACCAACAAGTGGGACACAATTGTGAAGTGGAACGAAATCTATTGGATTTTTGAAACTTTTTTAACTAATAAAAAAATGAAAAGTGGGGCGTGCAAAATTATTCGGGCCCCTTGCAGTAATACTTTGTAGAGCCACCTTTTGCTGCGATCACAGCTGCAAGTCGCTTGGGGTATGTCTCTATCAGTTTTGCACATCGAGAGACTGAAATTCTTGCCCATTCTTCCTTGCAAAACAGCTCAAGCTCAGTGAGGTTGGATGGAGAGCGTTTGTGAACAGCAGTTTTCAGCTCTTTCCACAGATTCTCGATTGGATTCAGGTCTGGACTTTGACTTGGCCATTCTAACACCTGGATACGTTTATTTGTGAACCATTCCTTTGTAGATTTTGCTGTATGTTTGGGATCATTGTCTTGTTGGAAGATAAATCTCCATCCCAGTTTCAGGTCTTTTGCAGACTCCAACAGGTTTTCATCCAGAATGGTCCTGTATTTGGCTGCATCCATCTTCCCCTCAATTTTAACCATCTTCCCTGTCCCTGCTGAAGAAAAGCAGTCTCAAACCATGATGCTGCCACCACCATGTTTGACAGTGGGGATGGTGTGTTGAGGGTGATGAGCTGGGTTGCTTTTACGCCAAACATATCGTTTTGCATTGTGGGCAAAAAGTTCGATTTTGGTTTCATCTGACCAGAGCACCTTCTTCCACATGTTTGGTGTGTCTCCCAGGTGGCTTGTGACAAACTTTAGACGAGACTTTTTATGGATATCTTTGAGAAATGGCTTTCTTCTTGCCACTCTTCCATAAGGGCCAGATTTGTGCAGTGTATGACTAATTGTTGTCCTATGGACAGATTCTCCCACCTCAGCTGTAGTTCTCTGCAGTTCATCCAGAGTGATCATGGGCCTCTTGGCTGCATCTCTGATCAGTCTTCTCCTTGTCTGAGCTGAAAGTTTAGTGGGACGGCCAGGTCTTGGTAGATTTTCAGTGGTCTGATACTCCTTCCATTTCAAAATGATCGCTTGCACAGTGCTCCTTGGGATGTTTAAAGCTTGGGAAATCTTTTTGTATCCAAATCTGGCTTTAAACTTCTCCACAACAGTATTACGGACCTGCCTGGTGTGTTCCTTGGTCTTCATGATGCTCTCTGCGCTTTCAACAGAACCCTGAGACTATCACAGAGCAGGTGCATTTATACACAGACTTGATTACACACAGGTGGATTCTATTTATCACCATCAGTCATTTATGACAACATTGGATCATTCAGAGATCCTATCTGAACTTCTGCAGTGAGTTTGCTGCACTGAAAGTAAAGGAGCTGAATAATTTTGCACGCACCACTTTTCAGTTTTTTATTTGCTAAAAAAGTTTAAAATATCCAATAGATCTCATTCCACTTCACAATTGTGTCCAACTTGTTGGTGATTCTTCACAAAAATTTTAATTTTATATCTTTATGTTTGAAGCCTGAAATGTGGCAAAAGGTTGAAAAGTTCAAGGGGCCGAATACTTTAGCAGGGCACTGTAGTTTTCTGGTTATTTGGTTAATACTTTTGTTTTTAATGTTACTAATGTTCATGGTTGATTGATGGAACTCCATCCATCCATCAATTTTCTATACCGCTTATCCTACTGGGTCACGGGGAACCTGGAGCCCATACCAGGAAGCATGGGGTGGGGTACACCATGCCAATCTATCACAGGGCACACTCACATACACATTCACACCCATTCATACACTATGGACATTCAACAGTAGAGAAGGCAGGAATTTACTTACTGTACCATGATTCAAGGCCCAGGAAGAATCACGTGGATGTGTCACGTGGGGCATGTGCGTTGGCCACTGCACTGAACTGATCATGATACTGCTGGGTAGCACCATAGCGTATCCCATCCTCGTTGCCAAAAACGTATTATACTATACTTGTAAAAGAGAGAAATGTGTGACTGGGGTTCGAACATTATGACACACAAAGAAAATAGCAGACATGATTGGACAGAAAGTGAGGTGTCCTTTGTTGTAGATCATGCAATTCTGTTCACATACTTTTACCACTCACACATATTGGATCATATTGGCTGTAATATTGGATTATTTTCCTCAATAAATATATGACCAAATATAATACTGTATATAGTTTTGTCTCATTTGTTTAATTGGATTTCTTTGTCTACTTTTAGGACTTGTGTGAAAATCTGATTATGTTTTAGGACATATTTATGCAGAAATAAAGAACATTCTAAAGGGTTCACAAACTTTCAAGGACCACTGTATGTCTTTTACTGGCATGTGTATTAGCATTTATCAGCAATCACCAGTGTTTATCAGCGATTATCAGTGTTGTACCATTATAAGAATTTTCTAGCTCTAATCAGTGTTTGTCAAGCATTAAGTAATAATCACTATTTGCCATGAGTTATAGGCATTTAGTGGCAATTAGCAGCATTTACTAGCCGTTAATGCGGTTGTTAGAGATTATTAGTATTGCCTGCATTAAGCTTGTTATCTGCATTTACCAACATTCCCCACATTTGTTAGTGTTTGTCGGCATTAACCAATGTTACCTTTGTTTGTTACAAGCATTTGTAATCAAATTGCAGCATTTGACAGCGTAGGATATGAAATTTCATAGCGAGCACAGGCTGTAACCGGCAAGTTAGTTAGAATAAGGGGTTACATAGATGGAGAAGCATGACTGATAAGCTGCTTCAGGGCGTCGCGGGTGTCAATCAGTGTGTTGTCAGAGTTTCAAGTCTGAACTAGATATAATACAAATTGTTACAATTTAATAATAATAATTATTATAATAATAATAATAATAAACTTTATTTTATAAAGTGCCTTTAAAAGCAGCTTATCAAAGTGCTGTTTCAACAATTCACTGGGATACACAGGAAGTAGGTGCAGGAGCGCTGTCTTTATTAATAAACAAACAAACAAACAAATCAATATCAAAATCAACAGCGGTCTCATGTCTCTGTTCTGTTCTCGAGTGATGCCTGGACTATAGTTCCATGTTTACCCCAGTTAATCTTATTCAGTATAGACCGCACTCACTGTGTTAATTGATTTATTTGTTTGTTTATTTAATAAAGACAGCGCTTCTGCACCTACTTCCTGTGTATCCCTGTGTATTGTTACAGAATACTACACCAGAGCAATGGAAGTAGCAGGAGAACCCCGAGTCGGAAAGTCTCTTTACTACTGGAACTTCCTGACACCGGAAGAGTACTACACCGGACAGTGCAAGCAGCAGGAGGAGCAACAAGCTTCATTCAGGAAGAAGCAGGCGGAGTACGAAGCTGCACTATGGAGGAAGCAGACTTTGCGATGGACGGAGGAAATGGATCGGCTGCTCTGTAACTTGCCGCTTCAACCCCGTCCAGTGGAGCAGAACAACGCTACACCTTGCTGCCCATTCTGGAACTGAAGGCTAGTGTCTGACCTTGGGGCGGTGCTCTGTCAGGGGCGGTGCTCTGCCAGTCTGCTGCCCGGCGGATGCCACCTCATTTTCCAAGGCAGCGAGAGCCAGCTTTTACAGGGGCCCAGGACTCCCGTTGGAGGGGAGTTTTGGTGCTCCGTGAGAGGCGCCTTTGGAGGGGGGTTTTGTTACGCCACAGCCAGCAGATGGCACTGGAGTGCGTCTTCTGACTGGACAAGTGACTCTTGTTTTGGTTTGTTCGCTTCCTGTTTAGACATTGGCTTAATAGCATGCTACACACATTAGCACTCACACACGGAGCTATAGCTATACTCCCCTTAATGTTACGAACGTTACAACATATAATACTACATGAAGTGCGCAATCCCTGAGGGGTTTAAATAGTCAACATAATCAAACTGAACATTGACACCTGGCTCAAATTAAGCTACACCCTCGCACATAAGCCAATGTCTTAACAGGAAGCGAACAAACCAAAACAAGAGTCACATGTCCGGTCAGAAGCCGCAGTTTAACCAGAAGTTTAGCATTGGGTGCAGTCTAGCTATATTTCTGTGGTGAACAAAGGATACCTTCACAGTGCTCTGAACAAAAAAATGAAATGTAAGGCTCGTATCGAAAATTACTCCAAGGTTCCTCATTTTACATTGGGTCACTAGAACAGAGCCATCAACAAACAGAGACAGTGGACCAGCTTTGCGAATTTCATGACAGGAACCTATAAGCATAACATTGGTTTTCCCACTGTTCAGGAACAGAAAGTTATTGTTCATCCCATGTTTTTATCTCAGAAATACAATCAGAAAGAAAACAAGCATCAAGATTTTCACCAGATTTTGAGTGAATGTAGATTTGGTTATCGTCAGCATAAAATTCAATTCAATTCAATTCAGTTTTATTTGTATAGTGCTTTTTACAATAGACATTGTCTCAAAGCACCTTTACAGAAAGAAATTCAAACCCAAAGAAATTCAGGAACAATTGAGAAAGAAAGTAATTGAGATCTATCAGTCTGGAAAGGGTTATAAAACCATTTCCAAAGCTTTGGGAATCCAGCGAACCACAGTGAGAGCCATTATCCACAAATGGCGAAGACATGGAACAGTGGTGAACCTTCCCAGGAGTGGCCGGCCGCCCAAAATTACCCCAAGAGCGCAGCGACGACTCATCCAAGAGGTCACAAAAGACCCCACAACAACGTCCAAAGAACTGCAGGCCTCACTTGCCTCAGTTAAGGTCAGCATTCATGCCTCCACCATCAGGAAAAGACTGGGCAAAAATGGCCTGCATGGCAGAGTTCCAAGGAGAAAACCACTGCTGAGCAAAAAGAACATCAAAGCTCATCTCAATTTCTCCACAACACATCTTGATGATCCCCAAGACTTTTGGGACAACATTCTGTGGACCGATGAGACAAAAGTGGAACTCTTTGGAAGGTGTGTGTCCAAGTATATCTGGCGTAGAAGGAACACTGCATTTCATAAAAAGAACATTATACCAACAGTAAAATATGGTGGTGGTAGTGTGATGGTCTGGGGCTGTTTTGCTGCTTCAGGACCTGGAAGACTTGCCGTGATAAAAGGAACTATGAATTCTGCTGTCAACAAGAGATCCTGAAGGAGAATGTCCGAACCATCTGTTCGGTACACTAAACGCACGAAACAAACTTGGGTTCTGCAGCAGGACAATGATCCTAAACACACCAGCAAGTCCACCACCGAATGGCTGAAGAAAAACAAAATGAAGACTTTGGAGTGGCCTAGCCAAAGTCCTGACCTGAATCCTATTGAGATGTTGTGGTATGACCTTAAAAAGGCCGTTCATGCTCGAAAACCCTCTAATGTAACTGAATTAGGACAATTCTGCAAAGATGAGTGGGCCAAAATTCCTCCAGGACGCTGTAAAAGCCTCATTGCACGTTATCGCAAACGCTTGGTTGCAGTTGTTGCTGCTAAGGGTGGCCCAACCAGTTATTAGGTTCAGGGGGCAATCACTTTTTCACACAGGGCCATGATGGTTTGGATTTTTTTTCACCTTTAATAATAAACACCTTCATTTACAAATTGCATTTTGTGTGAAGTTTACAAAAACCTGTAACCTGACTGACGGGGTTCAAAGAGGTTATTAATTGTAAGATGATTACATAGTTGAGAGGCAACAACACAATCAAGTATTTTTGCCAAAAATTGAAGATTTGAAATGGGATGAAAATTGTTAAAATCATCCATGGAAACATTTTCTTTCTTTGGTACAGGTGTAACAGCATCAGTATTTAGTACTGCTGGAACTATCCCAGTCTCCAGTGATTCATCTATAATGCTGAGGAGAGTAGGTTTCATGCTGGATACCTCCCTTGTGAGAGCCTCAGAATCAAGCAGTGTGAAATGAGGGAAAGAAACACCAGTGAACCAAGGTGGACGAAGGAGTGAAGTGGCAGAGTCAGGAATTTCTTTGCGAACATTATCAATCTTAAAAAGTGGTAATAGCATTAACTTGAAGCAATCTGTTTATGGATTGGAACAAGAGTCTGGGATTATTTTGATTGTTTGCTATAGCCTGAGAGAAGTAAGATGATCTTTCAATCTCCATTAGTGCTCAATAATCACCCAGAATAACCTTCCATGCATGATATTTTAGTCTTTTATGATTTGATACGCTTGATAATTTAGTATTGAGATTGCAGTCCACATTTTCTTAAGCAAAGTATTTAGACAACTATTGGACAAATAAATGTTAAATATTGTTAAAGTTTCCCAGTCACCTACAGTCCAAGTTACTCTGTGTGCAAACTTGGGACTAAATGGATTGCATTTATGTAATATTAGGGATTGATACTTGATATGCAAAACACTCTATGCAAAAAGACTGCTATATAATATTCAAAACTTAAAATACAGAAAGACAAAATGTTTAATGCAATGGGTTATGTATGTATGGCTGTTATCAAGTAAGGCTGCTTTGGGACAATGACTATTGTAAAAAGCGCTATACAAATAAATTTGAATTGAATTGAATTGAATGTCTTTACGCCCATCAACTTTATGCCCCTGGCTGTCATGGAGAGTTATGTAACTTGGTGTACTCTGAGGAACTCTATGAAAGAACATATTTGAATAGCAAAGTACTAACTCAGCTCTTGCATTTCTTCTCATGGGACAGTGGGGTTTGGGGATCGGGGAAATTTCATTGGGGATCTCACCTTGTCTGCAAGTGATCATGCAGTGAAGCACCTTACAGTACAGGAGTGATGTGCATATGTACAGTTCACTGACTTGTGTTTTAAATGACAAGATTAATCCAGTTCCAAAGTTTGTCTGTTTTTTAACAGCCAACTATAAGTGATTGGATGAATATTTTATTATAATGCAAGATATAAGGCAGATCAAAAAAAGCCAAAATTTCACCCAGGTACTGCGGTGCAAGACCACTCGGTGCTTTATAGGTCATTAGTAGTATTTTCTAGTATTTTCTAATCAATATTTAATTTTACTGTGAGCCAATGCAGTGTGGATAAGATACAGATGATCAAATATACTAAGGACTCAGGCTGCAATATTCTGTACTAATTAGAACTTATTAATGCACCAACTGGATCATCCAGAGAGCAAGGCCTTACAAAGCTAGAGGTAACAAAAGCATGAGCGAGTTTTTCTGCATCCTGTGGTGACATTATATTTATTGTAGCAATATCTCTGAGATGAAAAATCTATCCTAGTTCTATTACCTATATGTATTTAAATGCAAGACTGGAGTCAGTAACCACACCAAGGTCTTTCAGTACTGTACATCATTTGACTGAAAGTCCTTCCAGATTTACTGCATTATCAGAGAGCATTCTTCTAGTTTCCTGTGGTCCTAGTAAAATTACTTCTTTCTTGAAAAAAATAAGTAAGAGGAAGTACCGTTCTTCAGTCCTATTCTTCAACAATTACTAAGCTGGTGTTTGACTATGCTGAAACAAATATCTATGTCACTGACCATGAAAGCTAATACCATATTAAAAAAATAATAAATTACCCAGAAAATATAAAGCAGTGGGCCTAGAACAAAGCCTTGTCGAACACCGAACTATATTTTAGTGTGCGTAAAGGGGTCACCATTTATGTATAAACTACAAGCAATCAGTCAAATAAGATCTGAGCCAGGAAAAAGCCATTCACTTCTTTTTGAGGAAAAGAACATACACTTACCCAGTTGATGAGGATGAGAATAAAAGGCGCCGTCACACTGCCATAGCTATATCCTGTTTCAAGCGCTTGGAAGAGTTGCCATAAGACACACACACACACACACACACACACACACACACACACACACACACACACACACAAGGTCAGACAGCAAAGTATCTCCGTTTATTCAAAAAAGCAAAAGTATACATATCAGAAAATAGTTTTAATTCTTATTGGTTAGACATAAATCATGGGACTCAGACACAGTCATGTCCCTCAGCAACAGTGTACTCTTCAGTCAAGGTAAAAACGGCAGGCTATGGGTACATCCCATATGAACATTAACAAGATGTTAAAATGTTACACTTTATTGTACACACTTTAGCCAGATGTGAGTTTGATCATACAGAAATTCCAAATATGACACTGATGAATGATAAATCTATCAGTGAAAAACTGTGCATGCTTGATTCACTGTTAGATTTGACATTATGCAACTTTGATAAATAAAGGCCAAAAGATAGAAGCCTGAAACTCTCACGAGGAGAAAGCTGCCAGTCTTCTCTGTACACTTGGTTACTGTGTGAAAAGACTAATACTCTGATGAGCTAAAACATTTTGTTCAATACATTTTCTACCTAAGCAAAACAGTTGCTTTTTAGAAGCTAACCGATATCCAAAAGCCCATGAGAGACAATTTTTCCAAAAGACTCGATTCTTCAGATGCAAACTTCAGATGCAAATCAATCTTAGATGACTGAGAGCCAAACACAGTGTCTTCCTTTCATATCTTTCTTTTACACTAGCAGTTTTCTTCTCTTTAGACATTATCCACCTCATAAGTCATTGGTCACAAGTCACTCTTCAAATACGATATTTTAAACAAACATTTAACTTCATGAGATTTCATAATAAGGAGATTGTATGAGATGATTGAATAAAAAAAAAATAATAATAACGTTGATTATACACATAATTATATATTCTGTGACTTGTAGTGTTGTTACAAGGTTCCTCTCTAGCTGATGCAAAAAATAGCTGTATAGCATTGAAAACCACCTGCCCAATATTGTGCAGGTCCCCACTGTGCCACCAAAACAATTCCAATCTATCAAGGACTCCAAAATTCCATGCCTTTGTCTGGCACATCCCACATATGCTTAATTGGACTGAGATCTGGGTCAAGTCAACACATTGAACTTTTGTCATGTTCGTCAAACCATTCCTGAACCATAGTTACAGTGTGGCAGGGTGCGTTATCCTGCTGAAAGAGGTAGGCGGTGTGTGTCAAATTAATATCCACATGAATGCCAAGACTCATCGTTTCCCAGCAGAACAATGACCAGAGCATCATGCTGGTTTTGACAGCTTTCTATTATAGCCAGCATAAAATTTTTCAGCAATTTGTGAGGACCAGACAGGCTAGCCTTCGCTCCCCATGCACATCAGTGAGCCTTGGGCGCCCATGACCCTGTTTACTGGTTGTCCTTTCTTGTACAACATTTTGTAGGTACTAACCACTGCATAACGGGAACACCCAAAAAGACCTGCCATTTTGGAGATGCTCTGACCCAGTTGTCTAGCCATCACAATTTGGCCCGGGTCAAAGTCACCCCTCTGAACGTATTGGAACAATAAGGCTATTGTTTTCGCTTTGAAGACATTGAAGACATTTGGGTTTGAGATTTCAGAATTTCAGCTTTGAATTCCTCACATTTACATCTAGATTTGTTAAACTTAAAACATGGCACCTTTTGTTTGAACTGATTTTCCTTGAAACTGAGTTTCAAGTGATCAGAAATATTGGAACATGCAACTGGTAGGTGTTTCTTGCTGCATATGTGTTACCTGTTAAATTGATTGTTCAAAGAATTAATAGCTTTGAATGTCTTCTCTTGGTTTGAGCCCTGGGTTGCACCTGTGAAGACTACATTTAATTATTTATTTATTTTTAAAGAATAAACCAACATGAAGACCAGACTATGGGATAAAATCCAAGCCTTTACACAAGCATTGGGCATAGCCAATAAAACAATTTATAACGTCTTGAAAAAGACAGAAACCACTGGTGTACTAACAACCAGACATGGATCAAGTTGACGACAGAAAACAACAGCAGCTGATGACAGACATATTGTGAGCGCTGTCAAAAAAAAAACAAAAACACACAACGTTAGTGACATCACACACCAGGGGTGAAGGTATGACAATCCATAATTCAAAAAAGACTTCAAGTGCAGAAATGTAGTGGCCATACCACAAGATGCAAACCACTCATGAGCTGTAAGAATCAGAAATCCAGATTGGAATTTGCAAATAAATACAGAGATGAGCCACAAACATTCTGGAACCAAGATTAACCTCTACCAAAGTGATAGAAAGGCCAAAGTGTGGAGAAAGAATGCGTCTGCTCATGATCCAAAACATAAAAGTGTCACATAAAGCAGGGTGAGGCACATGCAAGTATATTAAAATGTTTTTTTATTAAAGGTCATGCATACAATAGAAAGTCAAGATTTTTTTTTGTGTGGGTTATTATGTGTGTGTGTGTGTGTGTGTGTGTGTGTGCGTTTCCCAGTCCTGTAACCAACACCTATTTTATATTAATACAATAAATACTTTAAAAACATTATTCATTCTTCAATAATTCAAGCCAATTTTCCGTTTGAGTAATAAAAAAAAAATTATTTATATACCAGATTCTATACAACAGAAATATCATTGATTTATTGTGAAACAAATAACTTGTTTTACTGGACAGGACATTATGGGTTTTGAGTTACCTTTGGAATTCATGCCACATCTGTTCCCCCTGGAGAGTTTATAGCCAGAGGGCTAACGAGCGTAGACTTGTCTGTAACATTTGTAAAAAACTTCTTGAGGCCTTTCATTAACCTGGGGTTAAATGAAGATCCACCCAATCAGTGGTACTCTATAAATCAGCATGCACACTCTGAGACACTTATTCTGTTCTCACAGAGTTTTGCCTGGTGTGTACATCTTCTCATCCTGCATAGTGTTGCCGACATGAGTTTCCCCGGCAGATGCGTAAGTACATTTATATCAAGTAAAAAAAATTTGAATTAATGATTGATTTGAATTAGCAAAAGGTTGTTCTACTTCTTACTTCTTACTTCATATTTCTTACTTAACAAATATTTATTCTACTTTTGTTGGTAATAGATTACATTTATGAAACTCAAGAGTTTTGATAAAAAACAAATAATGTATATGTGTGTGTGTGTGTGTGTGTGTGTGTGTGTGTGTGTGTGTGTGTGTGTGTTGTGTGTGTTTTCCATCACAAGGGGAGCCAATCCTTTTCCATTATGGAACAATCAAAAGTCACATCTTTGGGGAGCACATTATTCATTCCTTCTGAAGTTTCAAATCCAGTCATCCAACCTGTGAGTTATACTGTATGTTCTACAGAGATGAATGAATGTAGAATAATAATAATAATTCAAAAAACACTTCACGTTTATTGTAATTTATATATTTTCATGTAGCTGTTATATACTTGATTGATTGTTTGATTGATATTGTTTGTACTCTCCGCAGACACTTCCCTATATGGGAAAAATCCCTGGTGGCTTAAAACCAGATATGGCTGTATTCATCCAAGGGGCTGTTCCTGCAAATGCCAAGCAGTAAGCTCTTGATTTACATTTAAAGCAAATACAGGAAGAGAATGTGAACGAAATAGCTGCCCAAGGAGTGGAAATATTATTTAAGGATTATGGATACAGTCATATAATTTACATTACATTGCAATTCAAAGCATGTTTTTGTGTGTTTTTCTTCACAGCTTTGAGATAAATTTCCACACAGGGCAGTCCTATGGTGATGGTGTCGCTTTTCACTTCAACCCTCGTATTACAGTTAAATATGTATATATGAACAGCCTCAGAAATGGTAAGTGGGAAAAGGATGAAACTGTTTATGACAAGCCCTTCCCCAAAGGGACATCTTTCAGTCTACTGATTACCATCAAGTCAGAGGGATATGAGGTATGTTTTTAAACTAAATTGAAGATAATTACTTTAGATACAAGGATTATGTGAAATAATAAAAGCTAATTTGCCATTCTTCTGAAGGTTTTTGTGAACGGCTTGCGATACTGGCTGTTCCAACATCGCATGCCTCTAGAGCAAGTTTTGACACTTGGCATTCGTGGAGATGTTTTCATTTCCAGCTGTGGTTTTATTGATGTAAGTAGACTAGGTTCTTGATAATCTTTTTGTCCAAACGAATTACTTACTTTTTTGATCTAATGTTATGTTATTGAAGATTATGTTTGATCTATTTTTCTTTGCATCAGAACTGGAGCAAGACCTCTTTATTTGCGGAACAGTCAAAGATCACAGGTTTGGGGAGTTCATTCTTGAAAATGTTACCAATCCCTACAGAGCTTGTAAATCCAGTCATCCAGCCTGTGAGTTAAATAGAACGTGCAAATTAGGCCTTATTTCCATTTTTTTTTTTGCATTATATAAAAATGTATATTTTGTTGTTTGCACTGCAGACGATACCCTATACTGGTCCAATATCTGGAGGGACACAACCAGGAATGGCTTTGTTTGTCCAAGGGACTGTTAATCCAGCTGCAAACCAGTATGCTAATGAATAGCCATTATAGAAATAAATTTTAAAGTTTAAGAGATAAAGTGATGTTATATATATATATATATATATATATATATATATATATATATATATATATATATATATATATATATATAAAGGATATAATATATATATATAAAGGAGTCTTTTCAGTCATAATTTTTCTTCATTAATATTGTGGTCAAAATAATTAGACAATCAAATTCTCAGAATATTGAATGGAACATGTAGCCCGTATCGTGAATCGAGAAACACCCCTAATCATTTATCATCATGCTCAGTTATGCTACTGACATTTATTATTTTGCATAACTACTATTTCTTTATTATAGGTTTCGAATAGATTTTAAATCGGGACAGAACACTAATGATGACATCCAATTTATCTTCAATCCTCGAATTGGCCAAAATGTATACATGAACAACTTTGTAAATGGTATCTGGCAAAAAGAGCAATTAGTCTGTCATAAGCCCTTCACCAGAGGTGCAACCTTCAGTATATTGATTGTTATCAATACAAAGTGTTTTGAGGTATGTTACTTGATCAATATTTAATTGTTTTGAATTAAATCGAAGTCATGTCAACAAATGTGCAACTGTTCTCCAGGTCTATGTGAATGGGATGCAACACTCCACATTCACACACCGCGTGTATTTAGGTAAAGTTACTACGCTCCACATTTCTGGAGATGCTTGCATCCACTATTTTGGCTTTACTTACGTAAGTAAACCAATATCTTATAATAACGTATTTTGTGCACATGAATGAAATGCTTTTGTTCCAAACTGTTTCTTTCCATGTCATGTATAATGTTTACATTGTACCACCAGAACTTTAGCAGATCACCTTTCTTTAAGGATCAACTGAAAATCACAGACAAATTTACCTCAGTCACAAGTCCATTATCCATCCCATCAGAGATTGCAAATGCAGTCATCCAGCCTGTGAGTAGAGCTGCACCTGCAAAGTTGATGATATATATATATATATATATATATATATATATATATATATATAGAGAGAGAGAGAGAGAGAGAGAGAGAGAAAGAGACATACATATAATGAATGTCCACTCTACAGAGAATCCCCCATATTGGACCAATAACTGGACAAATGAGACCAGGAATGGCTCTGTATGTCCGCGGCGCTGTTCTTGCAGATGACAGCCAGTATGGTGTTATTTTACTCCTAAAACAAAATTTTGAAAAGATAATCTAAAACTATATTTAATTGATAGATAAATAACTACATACATATACATGGCAGTATAAATTAGTTAGTCTTAACTCTTCTATTTTGACAAATATTTTGACATGATATTTATTTTTTTATTGCAGGTTTGCAATTGGTTTTCAAAATGGGCAAAATTATAACGCTGACGTCGCTTTTATTTTCAACCCACGGTATGATCAATACCTATACCTGAACACTTACAGAAACAGTATCTGGGAGAAAGAGGAGTTGGTCTGTGATAGACCTTTCATCCGAGGGGAAAGTTTCACCGTGGTGGTTGTCATCAAATCAGAAGGTTATGAGGTGTGTAACTCTAAACAATGAACAATGTTTTTATGAAATACTTATAGAAAATCACGAAACAAACTTACAACCCTTTTGCAGGTGTATGTGAATGGAAAAAGTTGCTGCATGTTCAAGCATCGCATTCCTTTAGTGCAAGTGACTGCACTTGGCATTTGGGGAGGTGTTTCAGTCCACTTCTATGGTTTTATTGAGGTGGGTTCTTGAAATTAAATTTAAATTGTGGACATGCAGATGAAAAGTATTTTCCAGTCAAAATACTTACTAAATATCATGTTTGATGCCTCTGTCTTTTCCTTAGAACTGGAGCGCATCATCTTTCTTTAAGGACCAATCAAAACTGTTAGTCATCCCATCTGAACTTCAAAATCCAATCATCCAGCCTGTGAGTTAAACAGCACATGTTCAGAAACTTCTTAAAATACACACACAAAAAAAGTGAACCAAATGTTATCTTTAGAAAGGAGTATTTATTCATTTGTTATTCCTTGTGATGGATATTATTAAGTACATGGTATTTGTGCTACAGAAAATTCCCTACATTGGAGCAGTTTGTGGAGGGATAAAACCAGGAATGGCTTTGTATGTCGAAGGAACGATTCCTGCAAATGGCAATCAGTATGTCTCTCTCTCTCTCTCTCGCTCCCTCGCTCGCTCGCTCGCTCTCTCTCCTTCAAAGTATAGATTTTTTTTTTATTCCGTGCTATGGCTACAGAATAAAAAAAGTCTATACTGTTACTTACATACAGGATTATATGTTTCACTTTGACTGGCAGTACTTTTTGATATGTATTTTTTATTACAGGTTTTCGATAAATTTCCAAACAGGGCAGAATAATAGTGATGACGTTCCTCTTACTTTTAACCCTCGAATTGGTCATTACATATACCTGAACAGCTGCAGAAATGGTGTGTGGGAAAAGGAGCAATTGGCGGCTGAAAAACCCTTCATGAGGGGGACAGCTTTTAATGTACTGATTTTCATCAGTTCCACAGGCTATGAGGTGTGTCTCTTGAACTCATTGACTGACATTTGGTTTAAATAAATGATATCATAATGATTACATAAACTAAAAATGGACATATACAAATGTTCCACAGATGTATGTGAATGGATGGAGACACTGCACATTTGCACACCGCATTCCATTTGACAGAGTTACTGCGCTTCACATTTGGGGAGATGTTTCCATCAACTTCTGTGGTTTTACCAATGTGAGTAAAAATATTCCCAGATGTTGCCATCGTTTAGCAACCCGTTTGTTTCTCAAACTGGTTTATTAAATATCATGCTTTATCTTTTCCAGAATTGGAGAAGATCATACACTTTTAGGGACCAACCAAAACTCACAGACGTTGGGAGCTCATTCACAAGCCTGTTACCAGTCCCATCAGAAATTTCACATCCAGTCATCCAGCCTGTGAGTCAAAGCACACACTGCAATGGACAACAATGGCACATGTACTTTTTGATCATTTTTTTAACCAGCCAAAGTGCCATGCTATAAATGAAGAAATATTTTTCTAATGTCTTGTTCAGATCTTGGAATCACTCAGTAAATGTCACATTTGCCATGAAAACATGTACTTTTATTCATCAAATATGTTGCACAATGAATAGAAAACATAGTTGACATTATTAACATCTTGAGACGATGTACAAGATTACATAATAGTCATTTACAAGATTAACAACATCGCGACTGTATATCTGAATTGGAAAAAAAATAGAGATTTCCTTTCAAAAACAAGGCAATTCCAGAGTGATTTAAAACACACACACACACACACACACACATATATATATATATATATATATATATATATATATATATATTCATTCATATTTGCATGTGCTTTTCATAGGTACTTCCTTATGCGAGTACAATCAGGGGAGGGATAAAACCAGATATGGCTCTGTTATTCCAGGGGGCTCTTCCTGCACATGCACAAGGGTATACTCTCATTTTACTCCTAAAACAAATACTGACAAATCAAATGTAATGGTTTATGTATATATTTATTTATTTATTTATTTATTTTTTGATACAGATCAACTTCAAATACTCAATGTGTGTTGCATATTTTTGTAAGAATTAAGTTTTTTGTTTTTTTTTTCTTCTGAAATTTATTTTAAAACCGGGCAGCAGGAGGATGACATCACTTCTGTTGTTGTTGTTTTTTGTATGATTAATTATTTTATTTATTGTTTTATTTTTTGTCACAGCTTTGAAATAAATTTCAAAACAGGGGAGTCTGATATTGATGACATCGCGTTTCACTTCAACCCCCGCATTGGTCAATATGTCTACCTGAACAGCTACAGAAATCAAAGCTGGGAAAAGGAGGAATGTGTCCCTGACAAACCCTTCGTCAAGGGATCAGCCTTCCAAATATTTATCATCATCAAAACAGAGGGTTAGGGTTAGGGTTAGGGTTACTTTTTATTTATTTATTTATTGTAAATTCCTTTGTTTTACTAGACACTTTCCTATGTGAGTATAATCAAAGGAGGAATAAGACCAGATATGGCTGTGTTCTTCCAAGGGACAATTCCAATAAACGGAAAACGGTATGTTTTCACATTACTTTTAAAATAAAGTGCAGAAAAGCCAACTAAATTCTAGCCTTTTAAAAAAGAATCAGCTGTAAATTATACAATCATGAACATATCATTTCAGTTGACTTCACAGCATAATAGTTGATTATTAATGTGTTCATCATTTATCATGTATTAATGACCTGTTTTTCTGTTGTTGTTGTTTTTTGTATTTTTTGTTGTTGTTTTGTTTTTATTATTATTATTATTATTATTATTATTATTATTATTAATGTTATTATTAATGTTATTATTATTGTTATTGTTTTGTCTCAGCTTTGAAATAAATTTCAAAACAGGGGAGTCTGATGTTGATGACATCGCTTTTCACTTCAACCCCCGCATTGGACAATATGTCTACCTGAACAGCTACAGAAATGGTAGCTGGGAGAAGGAGGATTTTGCCTCTGACGATCCCTTCACCAAGGGAGCAGGCTTCTATATGTTTGTTGTCATCAAGTCAGACAACTATGAGGTGAGTGGTTTTTTAGATTATTTTGCCAGAAATTCCTCTAAAAAAAGTCTTATAAACAAGCACTCTTATAATAATAATAATAATAATAATAAAAATAACCAAATAAACACACACACATTTACTACTTCTCTAGGTGAATTTGTACATTTATAACTCTTCTCCAGGTCTTTGTGAATGGCCTGCGGCACTGTACTTTCAAGCACCGCATTCCTCTAGAGAAAGTTTCGACACTTGGCATTTGCGGTGATATTTCCAAACCCATCTATGGTTGTATTGATGTATGTACAGTAATTTATTGTGTACCTTGTTGGAATGTACTTTCTGGTCAAACTGTTTCTTTGATGGTCATGTCTTATATATTCATTTTCTCACCAGAACTGGAGCAGTTCATATTTATGTCTGGATCAATCAAGAATCACAGGCATGGGGAGCACATTCTCAAGCCTGTTAGCAAACCCTTCAGATTTATCACATCTAGTCATTCAGCCTGTGAGTTTACAGCAAATGAAACCAAGACGAATTCCACAAAATCGAAAATAATAATGAACCATGACAATGCACATAAGCAAACATTAATCTTTAGATTTAGTCTATACATGGACATCTAAAAGATGGTTCCCTAATTCTGCATACTGTTCATGAATTTTCCAGACACCTCCCTATTTTGCTAAAATACCTGGAGGTTTAAGACCAGATATGGCGATTTACTTCCAAGGGGCTGTCCCTGCACATGCTTTAATGTAGGGTCTCACTTTACTCCTCTTCAATACAAAAAAAGGATGTGATAATTAAACAGTTCTATTTATAGTACATAGTACAAACAATATAAGACAGTGACCATGAATATATTTTGCATTACATATAATTAAAAAAAAAATACTCCCAAGCATGGCAGTTTTACTTGTATTTTAAGTATGACTTAGATATTTTTTTTTCACAGCTTTGAGATAAACCTCCAAACAGGTTTGTGTCCAGAGAGTGACATCGCTTTTCAGTTCAGCCCTCGCATTGGGCGATTTATATACTTGAACAGCAGCAGAAATGGTAGTTGGGAGAAGGAGGAATGTGCCTCTATCAAACCATTCACAACGGAAACATCCTTTAATATGTTTGTTGTCATCAAATCAGAGGGCTATGAGGTGTGTTTCGTAGTTTAGTTTGCCTATGCAGATGTGGCCTTTAAGAATGCACGTTTTGTCATGTGCTTTCACGCGATTTTTCGTCACGTGTATCACATAGTATTATACAAAAAAATAATATTTTACAAGAAACAGCACCATTTGGTTGGTAAAAGAATATATGTGCGTACAGTATTTGTCCGGGCAGAACTACTGTATCGACTAGCAAGCCGTGTTTCAAATGAAACATGACTGCCCTCTACTGGTCTTCTATGATACCGCATGAAATCGTAGATTTCCTTTTGCTTTGAAGAGCATTTTTAATGGCCACCTCTGTAGATACTTAAAATAAAACATAATAATTTAAAAAACAGAAATAATATTTGAAACAAAAATATTCAAATATGAACCTTACCTTGCTTCTTCAGGTCTACGTGAATGGACTGTTCCACTGTATGTTCAAGCACCGCTTCCCTTTAGAGAACGTTTGTACACTTAGTATATATGGAGATGTTTCAATCCCCATCTATGGTTTTATTGATGTAAGTTAAGCTGTTTTTTTTTAACTATTTTATGTGCAAGTAAATACGTGTTTTGCTTGATAATTTGAATTAATGCATTAGAACATGTCTAATCTTTCCATTTTTTATCAGAACTGGAGCAGTTCCTCTTTCATTGCGGACCAATCTAAAATCACAAGCAAGGGAAGTCAAAGTCTGTTACCTGTACCACCAGAGGTTTCACAGTCATTCATCCAGCCTGTGAGTTGAACCGTGTAATCAATGGAGATTAATGTCACAATATGTTCAATTTGAACTTCTATCTATTCTATCAGTCATCGTGGATGTGTAATTATGAATATTGGTTGTGTTTTGTCCAGGCACTTCCCTATGTGGGTTTGATCACAGGAGGGTTAAAACCAGACATGGCTTTGTTCTTCCAAGGGACTATTCCTGCACATGCTAATAGGTACACACAAATTTTAAAATCAGTGAAATTGTAGAAAAAATAAGAGATATTAACACAGTTCTGAGGAACTAAAATATTTCAGGGATCAGAAACATTTCACTTTTGGTGTACGTTACAATGAAGTTCCAAACACATTAGGATAAAGGTTTTTTTGACCAAAATATTGCAAATAATTGTTATTTTTTTTTAATTTACAGCTTTGAAATAAATTTCAAAACAGGACCATATGATGGTGATGACATCGCGTTTCATTTCAATCCTCGCATTGGTGGATATGTCTACCTGAACAGCTTTAGAAATGGTAGCTGGGAGAAGAAGGAACCTACACCTAATATACCCTTCAATAAGGGAACAGCCTTAAATATGTTTGTTGTTGTCAAATCAGAGGGCTATGAGGTGTGTTTTTGTTTTGATTTGTGAAATGTTTTGGTGAATTAAAAAAAAAGAGCATTAATCATATATATATAATTTTTGCAGGTCTATGTGAATGGCTTAATATATTGCATGTTCAAGCACCGCATTCCTTTAGAGAAAGTTTCAACACTTGCCATTCGTGGAGATGTTTTCCTTTCCATCTGTGGTTTAACTGATGTAAGTTAAACAGTTATGCGTAAACTGATTGTTCTTGTTCATTGTTCTTGTTCTTTTTTTTTTTCTGAGCACGCTGCTTCTTTTTGAAAAACATGTTTTTTATTTTTATTTTTTCTTCAGAACTGGAAGACCTCTTCCTTCTGCTCAGGTATAGTGACTGCTAGTGCTACACCTGTCCTTAAAGATGTTTCATATCTGATCAGCAACCCTGTGAGTAAGACAGCACATAACGTGGGCATGAATATGACAACATGCCAAACGGAACTTTTTACAGTCAGCCATCCTGCTCCATGATAGATACCTGATTGTACGGATATTTTTTTATTTTCTTTTTACAGACACTTCCCTATATAAATGGAATCTCAAGAGTGCTAAAACAAGACATGGCTATACTTTTCCAAGGGACTGTTCCTGTAGATGCCAAAGGGTATGCACTTGAATTGAAATGATGGCAAATGGCAAAAGACGCACTTATATAGTGCTTTTATCCAAAGCGCTTTACACTGTGTCTCATTCACCCATTCACACACACTAATGGTAGCAGAGCTGCCATGCAAGGCGCTAACATGCCATCGGGAGCAACTTGGGGTTCAGTGTCTTGCCCAGGGACACTTCGGTATGTGGAGTCACGTGGGCCGGGAATCAAATCGCCAACCCTACGATTAGTGGACCACCTGGGCCACAGCCACCCAAATGATAAAACACTGTATACTCTAGAAGTACTATAATTATAAAAACATTCAGATTTAGAGAATTTGTTTATTTATTTGTTTATTTATGAAAAGCATAAAACAGTTTTATAGTTTTTAATAAGTGCAAATTATTACCTGGACTCAGTAGAGGACTGACTGTATACTCTTATGATTTATAATCAGACACACCGGTGTCACCCAGAGGAGAATGGGCTGCCTTTTCAGTCTGATTCCTTTCCAAGTTACTTGCTCATGTCACCTCTGGGATTTTTTTTCCCCCTTGCTACTTTTGTCTCTGGCTTGTTTATTATGGATTTACATCTATATCTAAATTTCTGTTAAACCACTTTGTGGCAGTGTGTATTGTTAAAAGGGCTTACAAATAAAACTGAATTGAATAGTTCAATAACTTTTTATTTTTCTTTGCAGTTTTGAAATTAGTCTCAAAACGGGACTGTCTGATAGCAGTGACATCGCATTTCATTTCAACCCTCGCATTGGTCAGTATGTCTACCTGAACAGCTTCCGAAATGGTAGATGGGAGAAGGAGGAAACTGCACCTGACAAACCCTTCACCAAGGGAGCAGCCTTCCAAATTCTTCTAGTCATCAAATTCGAGGGCTACGAGGTGTGTTCTAATATTGATTATATATATATATATATATATATATATATATATATATATATATATATATATATATATATATATATATTTATATTATATTTATATATATATATATATATATATATATATATATATATATATATATATATATATATATTATATATATATATATATATAAAACAATTGCACCAGCATTAATTAAATGTACATAATTCCTGCAGGTCTATGTCAATGACGTAAGATACTGCGTGTTCAAGCACCGCATTCCTCTAGACAAAGTTTCAACACTTGCCATTTGTGGAGATGTTTCTCTTCCCATCTGTGGATTTATTGATGTAAGTATAATGTAAGTTCCTTGCTATTAATGGTTTAGGTGTAAGTTGTTTATTCTTATTCATTTTTTTCTGTATAAGCTGCTTATTTAAAGAAACTACTTGATCGTTTTCCTTTCTCTTCAGGACTGGAAGACATCTTCCTTTTACTCAGTTATAGGAGCCTCAAGCCTTACACCCATCTCTAAAGAGATTTCATTTTCAGTCAGCAACCCTGTGAGTAAACCAGCACATAACACAGACATGAATATAACAACATGTCAGGCAAAACTTTCTATAGTCATCCAACCTGCTCCATGATGGATAACTGATTGTTCAAATTGTCTGTGCTCCCTACAGACACTTCCCTATGTGGGTAAAATCCCAGGAGGGATAAAACAAGATGTGGCTTTACTTTTCCAAGGGACTCTTCGAACAGATGCCAAAGGGTATGCTCTCAAAATTTCATTGAACGGACATGAAGAATATATCTAATTGAAATACTGTACTTATAAAAGCATGCAGATTACAGATTACAGATTACTAGTGTTAAATTAGTCCTGGGATAATCATAGGACACTTTTTATAGTCACAGCATAGTCCTTTGAAACGGCTAGACTTTATTGGCTACAGTTGTGTTTCCACTTCCTCAGATCTGTAATATTTATTCTCCTATTCACAGTGTGTTTGTCAATACATTTAATACTGTTCCTCCTCTCTACACCTGTATACTGTAATGATTTATAATCCCATTATCTGTCACCCAGAAGACGATGTGTTCCCTTTTCATCCTGGTGTGATCACAGGGAGTTTTGCCCTGCAACTCTCGCCTCTGGCTTGCTCATTAGGGATCTAGATCTACATTGGGAGTTCTGTTAAGCTGCATTATGTTTTTTCAGATAGCCATTTCCAATACTTTTTTTTTTTCACAGCTTTGAAATCAATTTTAAAACAGGGCCCTCTGATGGTGATGACATAGTTTTCCAATTCAACCCTCGCATTGGTCAATACATCTACCTGAACAGCTTTAGAAATGGAAGATGGGAGAAGGAGGAAACTGCACCTGACAAACCCTTCATCAAGGGGGCAACCTTCCAAATGTTTATAGTCACCAACTTTGAGGGCTATGAGGTCTGTTCTATGATCATTTGCATGCATATTTTACATGAAAGGATGACATTAAAAGCCACATTTTCCTTCTTTATGCAGGTCTATGTGAACGGCTTTAAACATTGCATATTCAATCACCGCATTCCTCTAGAGAAGGTTTCAACACTTGGAATTCGTGGAGATGTTTCTCAAATCATATGTGGTTTTATTGATGTAAGTATACAGCATCTTGCTAATTGTACTATAATGCTATGGGTTTTTTTGTTTTTGTTTTTTAGTTTTTTGAAAAAGTAAAAGTTTAACTTTTTTTTTCTGTCAGAACTGGAGTAGTTCTTCATTCTTTACGGAACTAAAGAAAGACACAGGCATGAAGAGCATAACCTCAAATGTCGTCACTCTAGATGTTTCACAATCGATCAGCAACCCTGTAAGTAAAACAGCATTGTGGTATGGTGTTGAATGCCACAACATGTCAGAAATAATTATTTGCATTCAATTTACTGTAGTTATGTAGCTATGATAATGACTAAAAATATCGGTTTTACTATTAAGAATAAAAAAAAACGTGTTCCTATGTTACTATACCTATTAGATACCTGATCTTCTTTCCAGGCAATTCCCTATATAGGGACAATCCCACCAGTCATAAAACAAGATTTGGCTGTGCTATTTCAAGGGACCATTCTTAAAAATGCAGAAATGTATGCTTTCACGTCACTCTCAAATGCCAATATAGAAAATATATGGATGAAGCATGAACAATAAAAGATCTACACTTATAGTACATTTCAACATTTAGTTTTTTGCTTGTTTAACTTTTTGTTGTTTTTTATAGATTTGAGATAAATTTCCAAACGGGGCAAGGGACCCACGATGACATTGCATTTCACTTTAACCCGCGGATTGGTCGTTATACTGCCTTGAACAGCTTCAGAAATGGTTCCTGGGATAAGGAGGAATCTGTGCTTGACAAACCCTTCACTAATGGAGCGACCTTCCAGATTATTGTTGTCTTTCAATCAGATAGATATGAGGTGTGTTTTTTAATTTATTTTACTTAAAAATGTATGGTGCAAAACCATTAAAAAATGTTCCATTCTTCTACAGGTTTATGTGAACGGCTTGAGCCACTGCACATTTAAACATCGCATACCTTTAGAGAAAGTTTCTTCAATTGCCATTTGTGGGGACGTTACCATTCAGCTCATTGCTTTTATTGAAGTAAGTAAAGCATTTTCTGCTTCCATTTTATTCTCTGCAAGTTTTTAAAAAGGTTGATAGTTCCATTAATTAACATGTTTTATATTTTTGTTTCCATTAGAGCTGGAGTTCATCCATCAGTAAATAATAATCTAAGAAGAGTAACATAATTTCAACATAAATTTTGGATACTGTCTCTACATCAGGTTATCTAAAGTTTTACTGCAAGGCCCCCTTGGATAATTCTATTGCATTCCTATGGAGAAAAAAAAAGTTTTTGTCTATCCAAAAATGCAGAAAGAAGTGACAAGACCATCCATAAGTGACAATCTGTTCTGATTTTTGTTGAAGGGTAGCTTGTCTGGCTTACAATCTACATTGGAAAGGCTTTGATGTGGTTAAGCTTGCATTATGATTCTCTATCAGAGAGACTCAAAGCTTCTAGCTCACTGGTTAAATTTCTGTTTGTTGAACTGATTTATCTGTTAATTCTCAATAAACAATGGAAACATTTAGGTTCAGATGCTTATTTTTTTTTTTTTTTTATCCCAAATCTGTAAATAGTGTTCTCTCTAGACTAGGGAGGACCATAACACCAAAAATTAATTGCTAATTTACTGGAATAGAGAAAGCTGCTGAGGAAAATACGATGTGAATCTAACAATGTTCACCTCCCACTGGTCTGAAAAAAAAAATCAGTAATGTAAATAATCACATCACATATCTCTTTATACAACCTTCCTTGGGGATTAAAAGTTTTTATAAACCAGCCCCATATCTTTCAACTGATTATTATGTTAACTATATTAATTAAGTCCTAAACTTAAGTGAAGACTGATTGTCACATACATGCAAGTCAGTGCATATTCAAAATAATTGTGTATCAGTTGTGTACCAAATCACTCTTAGTTTATACTAAATAGCATGTTTCTATGGTACATTAATGACCATATTGGTGATGTAATACATTTTAGAAATTAGTGTATTTATTAATTATGCATTAGATATTACCTCTGGGGCCACCGGTAATGATATCGTAAATACAGATGTGGCCATTGAAAATGCACGTCAAAAGAAAAGGGATCCTGCGGCTTCATGCAGTATCACGCGGTATCACATGCATGCTGCGGGTGCAGGAAAAACAAGATCAATAGGGTGCAGTCATGTTTCACTAGAACAAACATGGCGTGTTAGTAGATAAAGTAGTTCTGCCAGGACATATACAGTATACAGCATATACTCTTTTACCAAATAAAAGGTGATGTTTCTTGTACTGAAACCCGTGATCTTCTTGTGCATGGCCCAGGGATCTGTGAAGTTCTCTCCGAACTGTTTTGAAACAAGTAACAGAGCACATTTGTTAAGTAATAAACGTAAAGAACACTAGGATGGATGCAAATGGAGATAATAGCTTTTACTTAAAGAGAGGCAGGCAGACAAATCCAAAACATCAGACAATAGCGTGGTCAAAACCATCTTTGAATATCACAGGCCATATGTTTGCCTGCTCAAGGCCCTGCATTTGGGTCCTGTGGTGGGGGAATAGTATCAGCAAGGGGCACAAAGTTTGTTTGTCCAATATTTCACTGTGCAGGCTGTAGACCATCTTGTAACTGAACTGCATCACCTTAATTTAGTGCAAATGTGTGCAATGGTGATTGTCAATGTTATTTTTCTATTTTACTGTTAACACCTACACCACTCTACTCATTATAATTATTGTAGTATAGGCTATGAAGTCTTCCATGCATATTACCTGGTAGGTGTTAACAGCCAGATACCATCAATATACAGTGCCTAATAATGGGAATATACTTCAAATATATTTTTCTCATATGAGTTCATAGGGATACCAATAATTGTACCATTCATATATATATATACAGTGGTGTGAAAAAGTGTTTGCCCCCTTCCTCATTTCCTGTTCCTTTGCATGTTTGTCACACTTAAGTGTTTCGGAACATCAAACCAATTTAAACAATAGTCAAGGACAACACAAGTAAACACAAAATGCAATTTGTAAATGAAGGTGTTTATTATTAAAGGTGAAAAAAATCCAAACCATCATGGCCCTGTGTGAAAAAGTGATTGCCCCCCTTGTTAAAACATACTATAACTGTGGTTGTCCACACCTGAGTTCAATTTCTCTAGCCACACCCAGGCCTGATTATTGCCACACCTGTTCACAATCAAGGCATCACTTAAATAGGAGCTGCTTGACACAGTAAGGTCCACTAGAAGATCCTTAAAAGCTACACATCATGCCGAGACCCAAAGAAATTCAGGAACAATTGAGAAAGAAAGTAATTGAGATCTATCAGTCTGGAAAGGGTTATAAAGCCATTTCCAAAGCTTTGGGAATCCAGCGAACCACAGTGAGAGCCATTATCCACAAATGGCGAAGACATGGAACAGTGGTGAACCTTCCCAGGAGTGGCCGGCCGCCCAAAATTACCCCAAGAGCGCAGCGACGACTCATCCAAGAGGTCACAAAAGACCCCACAACAATGTCCAAAGAACTGCAGGCCTCACTTGCCTCAGTTAAGGTCAGCGTTCATGCCTCCACCATCAGGAAAAGACGGGGCAAAAATGGCCTGCATGGCAGAGTTCCAAGGAGAAAACCACTGCTGAGCAAAAAGAACATCAAAGCTCGTCTCAATTTCTCCACAACACATCTTGATGATCCCCAAGACTTTTGGGACAACATTCTGTGGACCGATGAGACAAAAGTGGAACTCTTTGGAAGGTGTGTGTCCAAGTATATCTGGCGTAGAAGGAACACTGCATTTCATAAAAAGAACATTATACCAACAGTAAAATATGGTGGTGGTAGTGTGATGGTCTGGGGCTGTTTTGCTGCTTCAGGACCTGGAAGACTTGCCGTGATAAAAGGAACTATGAATTCTGCTGTCTACCAAGAGATCCTGAAGGAGAATGTCCGACCATCTGTTCGTGTACTCAAGCTGAAACGAACTTGGGTTCTGCAGCAGGACAATGATCCTAAACACACCAGCAAGTCCACCAACGAATGGCTGAAGAAAAACAAAATGAAGACTTTGGAGTGGCCTAGCCAAAGTCCTGACCTGAATCCTATTGAGATGTTGTGGTATGACCTTAAAAAGGCCGTTCATGCTCGAAAACCCTCTAATGTAACTGAATTAGGACAATTCTGCAAAGATGAGTGGGCCAAAATTCCTCCAGGACGCTGTAAAAGCCTCATTGCACGTTATCGGCAAACGCTTGTTTGCAGTTGTTGCTGCTAAGTGGGTGGCCAACCAGTTATTAGGTTTAGGGGGCAATCACTTTTTCACACAGGGCCATCATGGTTTGGATTTTTTCACCTTTAATAATAAACACCTTCATTTACAAATTGCATTTTGTGTTTACTTGTGTTGTCCTTGAATATTGTTTAAATTGGTTTGATGTTCCGAAACACTTAAGTGTGACAAACATGCAAAGGAACAGGAAATGCGGAAGGGGGCAAACACTTTTTCACAGCACTGTATATATATATACAGTGCCTTACTTTCGGCCCCCTTGAACTTTTCAACCTTTTGCCACATTTCAGGCTTCAAACATAAAGATATAAAATTTCTTTAAACCAACAAGTGGGACACAGTTGTGAAGTGGAACGAAATCTATTGGATATTTTACATTTTTTTAGCAAATAAAAAACTGAAAAGTGGTGGTGGCAAAATTATTCGGCTCCTTTACTTTCAGTGCAGCAAACTCACTCCAGAAGTTCAGCGAGGATCTCTGAATGATCCAATGTTGTCCTAAATGACTGATGGTGATAAATAGAATCCACCTGTGTGTAATCAAGTCTCTGTATACATGCACCTGCTCTGTGATAGTCTCAGGGTTCTGTTGAAAGCGCAGAGAGCATCATGAAGACCAAGGAACACACCAGGCAGGTCCGTAATACTGTTGTGGAGAAGTTTAAAGCTGGATTTGGATACAAAAAGATTTCCCAAGCTTTAAACATCCCAAGGAGCACTGTGCAAGCGATCATTTTGAAATGGAAGGAGTATCAGACCACTGCAAATCGACCAAGACCTGGTCATCCCTCTAAACTTTCAGCTCAGACAAGGAGAAGACTGATCAGAGATGCAGCCAAGAGGCCCATGATCACTCTGGATGAACTGCAGAGAACTACAGCTGAGGTGGGAGAGTCTGTCCATAGGACAACAATCAGTCGTACACTGCACAAATCTGGCCTTTATGCAAGAGTGGCAAGAAGAAAGCCATTTCTCAACGTTTGGTGTGACGTTTGGTGTGTCTCCCAGGTGGCTTGTGGCAAACTTTAGACGAGAATTGTTATGGATATCTTTGAGAAATGGCTTTCTTTTATTTGCTAAAAAAGTTTAAAATATCCAATAGATTTCGTTCCACTTCACAATTGTATCCCACTTGTTGGTGATTCTTCACAAAAAAATAAAATTTTATATCTTTATGTTTGAAGCCTGAAATGTGGCAAAAGGTTGAAAAGTTCAAGGGGGCCGAATACTTTCGCAAGGCACTGTATATATATATATATATATATATATATATATATATATATATATATATATATATATATTACCTGTGTTGTGTTCACAATTGTTTGTTATCCATGAGAGCAGAATATTTTTGTGATTTATTTTTTAATAAAAGATCAAAATGTTAAACAATAAACCTAATTTTTCACACAAAACCTAATTGTTATTTGCTCACATTTAGCATGGGTGCCAATATTATTGGAGAGCACTGTATATAAAAAAAATAAATGTCTGCAATTAGCCACACAAGTTTCTTGGTTGTCCCCACTATGATGGTGGAGATTGTTGTTATAATTATAATTAATCTTGATTTATTTAACTGTAAAGTAAGTATTTTTCGGTTGTTGAAATGTTACACTTAAATTTATACACTCTGACCAAATGAAATATGAAATTGATGAACAATGAAACTGTGAGTAAAATGTGTGCATGCTTGTTTTCCTATTTGACTGTATAAAACATTAATAACTATGAGACATATGAAAGAAGCCTGATTGTTTCATTTGAAAAAGCCAAGTCTTATTTTCTGCCGTCCACTATATGTAATTTTATTGTTGCCCTTTAGAAGTTTGCCAACATCCAATTCCCACTATGAGTTAATAGAATTTGTTACAGTTAAAGATAATTTTTTTTCAGAAACAAATTTACATTGCAAATCAGACATTGCAAAGCAGTCAAATAAATGCGAGTGTGCTGCTTTGATCTACCTTTCATCTTCCTTCTTGCATCACAGCAGGTCATTTGCATGTGAGCATAGCAATTTTAGTGCCTTTAGACCTTAATAACACCATTTATCGTTTGACCCATTCTTTAGTTTAAACTCCACATAAGGTTTAATACATGTACAATTACTGTGTGAAACATTCCTGAAAACAATAGTTTAAAAGTACTTTTAACTCTATGATATGCTCTACTTCGACTTAAATTATATATCGTGTTACATAAAATATTTATTTAGCAGCACCTCCATGTGTATAGCCATGCTCATCAACAGTCTAGCTTTATTATTCCTACATAGTACTTTTGATATAAAAGTAAACCATAGACCTTATACAATTGAGGTAAATATGAACTAAATAGTTGTGCAAACAGTGGTGCAACAATGTGTGTGTGTATGTGTGTGTGTGTGTGTGTGTGTTTACAAAATATGTGTTTATAAGGTATGTATTTATAAGATATGTGTTTATAAGATAATCCTGTTTTTATGTCTCAACAAGAACAGGAGTATCTTTTTGTGGGCTAGGCAGATGACCTTGTGAGGACATTTAGAGAGAAAAAAACAAAAAAACTTAAAGATAACCTATTAGTTACTGAGGTATGATGAGTTATGTAAATAAAAGGTTGCCATGAGAATATTAAAAAGGTATATGGCTTCTGTTCATTTTAGTGTGTATTTCTGCCTCATGCCATATCTAAAGCAACCTTGTCCAGAATAAAGAGGAATAAATTAGCTGAGTACTTAGGTTTCAAATGTAAAAATGTCGTGTCTGGCCGCAATATCTTATTAGAGTTAACAGAATACAAAAATGAGTTTTCCATGAGAAATAGTAAGAAACTTTCTTATTTTTTTTTATTTCTGTCTTCTTATTTACCCCATTGGCTTTATGCCCCTGGCTCACAAGGAGACTTCGCTAAGAAAGAATTTGAATAGCAAAGTGACAACTCTACCTCAGGTTCATCCAGGTCATATGAACATAAGAGGATCTTTGTCATTATATATGTATATATTTTTTTATTATTATTATTTAGCTAATTTGCCTTTAACTGCTTTTTAGAGCTAATAATTGTGATACATGTTCTTACAAACCTCACAGCAGAACGGTACTTCTGATAATTTCCCGTTTTATAAGGAATACATGAAGGTGCCAGCACTACTACTGCCAGGAACATTCAACTGCCTATGAACAAGTCATATTAATTCATACATATGTTAAATGTACATGTATATACAGTGCGCCAAGGAATTACTGCTGTATTACAACATCGAAAATTTAAGTATGTTAGAAGGGGATATTTGTCTGCTCATTTTGACATGATCCTTTACAAAAATAAAATAAAATAATGTCTTTAGATGTTGTCAGAATAATTTTTTAAATAACTAACTGCGTAATAAGCATTCACCCCCTATCTTTTAAAACTAATAGTTAATTTTTAAGAGCTCACACTAAATACCTTTGTTAATATTAAATCCTCCTGTGTCCAGCTGTATGTTTTGACTGTAAATATCAGTGACTTTATGAGGTCTCACGGCAAAACATGAGAGATGAGGTTAGTCCTATGGTCATGAAAACCAATACCCATGAAGCTTTAAAAAATATTTTGAAGAAACAAGATGGAGAAGGTTATCAATACATCTTCAAAGCCAAACCCAGACACTACTAAGATCAGTCCAAACTGGGTGCACAGGCAAGATGGGCGATTGACTGAGAAGTGTCCAGGAGTTCAGCTACGACAGAGCTCACTCGCTGATTTAGGAGAATCTTTGCAGACTTCAACAATGTCATCAGCTCATCACAGATCCAACCTCTATGGAGTGTGGCCAGAAGGAAGCCACTACTGAGATAATCTGAAAGACTAAAGTCTTGCCATTTGGTCTAAAGCCACTGCATAATTTGATACAAATCAAATACAGCACGACACCAAGTTAACACCATTTCTAGAATCATGCATGTTATTGGAAACATCATGCTTTAGGGTTGTGTTTCAGCAGGAGACACTGGACACTTGTTGCCATCACAATATAATATGCTTTTGAACAATATAAGCTAATTGTTGAGGCAAACCTGTTCCAGTCAGCCAGAAATCTGCATATAGGTCAAAAATATATACCAATCAGCCATAACATTAAAACCCACCTGCCTAATATTGTGTAGCTCCCCTGGTTCACAAGTTGTCCTTTCCTGGAACACTTTTGGTAGGTACTAACCCCATCATACCTGCCGTTTTCGAGATGCCGTTTTCTGACCCAGTCCTTTAGCCAGCACAACTTGGCCCTTGTCGAAGTCACCCAGATCTTTACACTTGCCCATTTGATCTGCTTTCCACACATCAACTTTGAGAACTGTCTGCTTGCTTGTTCTCTAACATATCTCACTGCTTCACAGGTGCCATTGTAACAAGATAAACTGTTACAATGTTATTAACTTCACCTCTCAGCGGTTTAATGCTGAACAGTGTATGTTCCAATAAGCCAAAGCAAAGGGTATGACCTGAAGATTGCTGTACACCAACATGCTCCATGTTCTTTGACAGATTTTAAAAAAAGAATTGTATTAGAGAATGAAAGAAAATGTCAAAATCAAAATGCACAATTCCTGCTTTTTAAACTGATTTACTGTGTAACAAATTACTTATTTTATTGTACATTACATTAAAGTTTTTGAAGTTTCGTGCAATTGAGTTCATTGCCAAAGGGCTAACGATTTTAAAATAGTTCATAACATTTATTAAAATGCCTTGGGGACTTTCATTATCCTGAGGTCAAAAAGAGTTCCACGCCCATCAGTGGGACACTATATAAAACTCGGTGCACATGTTCAGATACTCATTCTCTTCGCACAGAATTTTGCCCATACTGCTTATTGCCAAAATGAGTTGTGGAGGCAGAGGAAGAGGAAGAGGAAGGGGTCATCATGAACACAGCCATCACGGGAGGCATGGTTTTGAGGTAAGTACTGTTCTGAGGGTAATGCATTATTCGATTTATTTGTAATAGCCACATGTGCATGTGTGGATATACTGTATGACTGTCCTGTATATTTGTTTAGTGACAATTATCTCTTCTTTCTAATTTTCTTTTGTGGTCAGGAGCGATTATCTTGGAATCAGAAAATAACATAATTTAGAAAGCAAAATGTAGACTTTTTGAAACCACCCAACTTCATTCTGATATCTATTTTTTTCATCAATCAGGGGGAATTCCAAGCATTTACCGGTATGCTACAACCGTGCTTTCATGGTACAGGAGTCATGCAGTTAACCATCCCGCCTGAGGTTTCAAATCCAGTCATCCAGCCAGTGAGTAAAAAAAAATGCACAGTATAAAGATAAATACAAGTCCTTCTTTTAATAATGCTAATCACTCCCAGGATAATGCACCAAATATGAATTTTGTAATTCTATTATGTGGCAATTCTAATTTATTCATTGTGCTACAGAGCATTCCATATGTTGGACCAATAGCTGGAGGTATAAGACCAGGAACACGACTACATGTCGAAGGGACTGTTCCTCATAATGCCAAACAGTATGCTAACATTTATTTCTTAGTCTTTATTTCTTTCAATGGCATTCATACCATTTTGGTATTGTAAATAACTTTTTTCCTATGCAGGTTTCAAATAAACTTCAAAACAGGGGTAAAAGATGCAGATGATGTCGCTTTTCATTTCAACCCCCGGTTCGGACACCACGTATACATGAACATCTTCAGAAATGGGAAATGGCAGAAGGAGGAACTGGGTCCTGATAAGCCCTTTGTGAAGGGGCTACCCTTTAAACTACTGTTTATCATCAATAAGGATTCCTATGAGGTGGGTTACTTCAAATAAATCACTGATAATTGATGAAAAACATATTCAAGAAAAGTCTAAACAAATTTACAACTTGTCTACAGGTCCATGTGAATGGAATGCATTTCTACACATTCAGTCACCGTATTCCTTTTGACATCGTTACTACACTTGCCATAGTAGGAGATGTTACAATATACTGGTTGGGTTTTGAGGTAAGTAAATTAGTTTATTCACATTAATTGGATCAATTCAAGTTTTTAATTTATGAGAAAAATTACTTCTTGGTAGATCATTCTTGACTTATTAATTTTCTCATTAGAAATTGGAAGTTCCTTCTTTGTTCAAAGAAAGCAAAACTATACTGATGGGATGCGGAGGCTGGACATATATCCCATTAGTGGTTTCTAATCTGGCCAGCAACCTAGTAAGTGAATTAGCCTAAAGAAAGACACATTGAATATAAGTTAAAAGAGACATTGTCATTACAAAATGCTTTAAATTGTACAAAATATGCATTCTATCATCAAGTGTTAGAATAGTTGTGGATAATTGATTGTGCGCATTGTTTGATCTCTCTCAAGGCAGTTCCCTGTGGGTTTAAAATCCCAGAAGGCAAAAAACAAGATATGGCTGTAGTTTTCCAAGGGACTGTTCCTGCAAATGGAGATCGGTAAGCTCCTAAAGGACTTTAAATGAAAATGGGGAAAACACCATATACACATTACACACATTAAATTCAGGGAATTTAAGAAAATTCAAAAGTCAAAAACAGATAAAAAAAAAAAAAAAACATTTAGATAGACATTTGCAATAATTTTGTTTCTTTTCACAGCTTTGCCATAGATTTCCAAACGGGGCCACCTAATGATAAAGATGTCGCTTTTCACTACAACCCCCGCATTGGTTGTTATACCGCCATGAACAGCTTCAGAAATGGAAACTGGGGGAAGGAAGAATCTGCACCTGATAAACCCTTCACCAGGGGAGCAGCCTTCATAATTCTTGTAGTCTTCAACTCTGAGGGATATGAGGTGTGTTGAATGTTTCTTAAGAATTTTCAGAGGATTGTTGTAATTGAATAAATATTCTAATCACAAACCAAATAAAACTTCTTTCTGCAGGTCTATGTGAATGGCTTAAGACACTGCACATTCAAGCACCGCATTCCTCTAGAGAAAGTTGTTGTAATTAACATTTGGGGAACTGTTTCCCTCCTCCTCTGTGGTTTTATTGAAGTATGTTTACAATTTGCAAGATAAAAAATATGAGATATTTATTTACATATTCCCATTTCAAGCTGCAGTTCAATAACATGCTTGACATCTTCATTTTCTCCTTAGAGCTGGAGTACCACTTCATCCTTTAAGGAACTAAAGAAAATCACAACCACACAGGGCCCAACCTCCAGTGTGACATACATGCCTTTTGAGATTTCACATCCAATAAATATCCCTGTAAGTAAACTAGTACATGACTTGGACAGAAACGCAAAAGCATGTCAGAGGAACTTTTTAGAGTCAAGCTACTTCCTCTTTAATAATGTACAAATTTAGATTTTTACCATTGTCTTCGAATATTTGTTCTTACTTGCCATAACGGCAACCTGATCGTGGACATGGTTTTTTCTGTCTCCAGGCACTTCCCCATGTAGCTAAAATTCCAGGAGGTTTAAAACAAGACATGGCTGTATTTCTACAAGGGACTGTTCTTGCAGATGCCAAAAGGTATGCTCTTAAAGCTCTTGAAGTAAAAATGAAGAAAATGGCATATGTAACTACTACAGTTAGAAACTTACATTCAGGGAATTCTTATTAAATGGTAGTCCCTAAGAGGTTGTACATTTTTGACACAAATATTTGCAATACTTTTTTTTTCTCTTCTCAGCTTTGCATTTAATTTTAAAACGGGGCCATCTGATGCTGATGACATCGCTTTTCACTACAACCCCCGGGCTGGTGATTTTACCTTCCTCAACAGCTTCAGAAATGGAAGCTGGGAGAAGGAGGAAACTGTACCTGATAAATCCTTCACCAAGGGAGGAGCCTTCCAAATGTTCATTGCGGTTACATCTGATGGCTATGAGGTATGTTTTATATAATATGCGGCAGGATCCTGAAATCAGAGAATCGTCTAATACAATACATTTTACCTCATTTCTGCAGGTCTACGTGAACGGTTTAAAACAATGCACCTTCAAGCACCGGATTCCTCTAGAGAAAGTTTCAGTAGTCCATTTGTATGGAGATGTTTCCCTCCTCATATGTGGTTTGATTCATGTAAGAAAATAACTTCTTGCTCTTAACGGTCAATGTGTAGTTTAATCATTTTTAATCATTTTTTTATTATCAACTGCACTTTAAACCTCATGCTTGAGATTTTCAATTTCTTACCAGAAATGGAAGAGTCCTTCTTTCACCATCCAAGAAAAGAAAACTTTACTGATGGGAAGTGGAACTTCAACATTTATCCCATTAGAGATTTCTGATCCGATCAGCAACCAAGTGAGTAAATCAGACCAAGATAGATCTGATTAACTGTCAAAAAGCCCATTTTCATTTGCTAATTGTTGCTTTGTAATAATGGAGAAAATATCAATTTTATCCTTAAATCTTGAAACAGTTCTTCTTGACATGATGGATATTTGATAGTGCACATTGTCTGTTCTCTCCACAGGCGGTTCCATGCATGACTAAAATCTCACCATGGATCAAACAAGATACAGCTGTAGTCTTCCAAGGAACTCTACCTACAGATGCAACTAAGTATGCTCCTAAAGCGCTTTGAATGAAAAAGAAGAAAACACCATACACAGCTACTACGTTTATAAACTCAGGCACACTAAAATTCAAGAAATTCTTCTTCTTTTTTTCCTTCAATTGTAATCCAGAACAGTTAACAATTTTTGATAGACATTTGCAGTAGTTTTGTTTCTTTAGACAGCTTTGAAATACATTTCAAAACAGGGCTGGTTGATGGTGATGACATCGCTTTTGTACTATTACTTCACTACAAGAGTAAAAGTTAGAGCAGTGAACACATGTGTGGTTTGGTTTTACAAGCTGTAGTTTAGAACTCTTAGATACACGATTGGGACACAGATGTTTGAAACATTTTTTGTGTTTCTTCACAGATTTACCATAAATTTCAAACGCGGGCGCGCTGATAGTGGTGACATCGCTTTCCATTACAACCCTCGCATTGGTGATGGTACCTACCTCAACAGCTTCAGAAATGGAAACTGGGAGAAGGAGGAAACTGTACCTGATAAACCCTTCGCCAGGGGAGGAGCCTTCATAATTCTTGTAGTCATCAACTCTGAGGGCTATGAGGTGTGTTCATTTTTTCCTCATACTTTAGACATGATTGTTGCAAATAAAGGAATATTATAATCAATAATCACATAAAATTTCTTTCTGCAGGTCCACGTGAATGGCTTAAAACATTGCACATTCAAGCACCGCATTCCTCTAGAGAAAGTGACCACACTTAACGTTCACGGAACTGTTTCCCTCCCCGTCTGGGGTTATATTAACGTACGTTTACAGGTTTCTTGTTAGTAATATTGATGGTGTAAGCTGAATATGTGTGTTATTTATATATTTATTGATCTATTTACTTATTTCCTGTTCAAGATGCACTTCAATAACATGCTTGATATCTTCATTTTCTCCTCAGAGCTGGAGTACTACTTCATCCTTTAAGGAACTAAAGAAAATCATAACCACACAGGGCCCAACCTCCAGTGTGACATCCATGCCTTTTGAGATTTCACATCCAGTCAATAACCCAGTAAGTAAACTAGTACATGACTTGGACAGGAATGCCGTATCATGTCAGAGGAACTTTTTAAATTCAAGCTACTTTCCCTTTAATAATGTACAAATTTAGATTTTTACCATTGTCTTCGAATATTTGTTCTTACTTGCCATAACGGCCACCTGATTGTGCACATCATTTTTTCTGTCCCCAGGCACTTCCCTACGTGGCTAAAATCCCAGGAGGTTTAAAACAAGACATGGCTGTATTTCTACAAGGGACTGTTCTTGCAGATGCCAAAAGGTATGCTCTTAAAGCTCTTGAAGTAAAAATGAAGAAAATGGCATATGTAACTACTACAGTTAGAAACTTACATTCAGGGAATTCTTATTAAATGGTAGTCCCTAAGAGGTTGTACATTTTTGACACAAATATCTGCAATAGTTTTTTTTTTCTCTTCTCAGCTTTGCATTTAATTTTAAAACGGGGCCATCTGATGCTGATGACATCGCTTTTCACTACAACCCCCGGGCTGGTGATTTTACCTTCCTCAACAGCTTCAGAAGTGGAAGCTGGGAGAAGGAGGAAACTGTACCTGATAAATCCTTCACCAAGGGAGGAGCCTTCCAAATGTTCATTGCGGTTACATCTGATGGCTATGAGGTATGTTTTATATAATATGCGGCAGGATCCTGAAATCAGAGAATCGTCTAATACAATACATTTTACCTCATTTCTGCAGGTCTACGTGAACGGTTTAAAACAATGCACCTTCAAGCACCGGATTCCTCTAGAGAAAGTTTCAGTAGTTAATGTGTATGGAGATGTTTCCCTCCTCATATGTGGTTTGATTCATGTAAGAAAATAACTTCTTGCTCTTAACGGTCAATGTGTAGTTTAATCATTTTTATCTTTCTTTATTATCAACTGCACTTTAAACCTCATGCTTGAGATTTTCAATTTCTTACCAGAAATGGAAGAGTCCTTCTTTCACCATCCAAGAAAAGAAAACTTTACTGATGGGAAGTGGAACTTCAACATTTATCCCATTAGAGATTTCTGATCCGATCAGCAACCAAGTGAGTAAATCAGACCAAGATAGATCTGATTAACTGTCAAAAAGCCCATTTTCATTTGCTAATTGTTGCTTTGTAATAATGGAGAAAATATCAATTTTATCCTTAAATCTTGAAACAGTTCTTCTTGACATGATGGATATTTGATAGTGCACATTGTCTGTTCTCTCCACGGGGGGTTCCATGCATGACTAAAATCTCACCATGGATCAAACAAGATACAGCTGTAGTCTTCCAAGGAACTCTACCTACAGATGCAACTAAGTATGCTCCTAAAGCGCTTTGAATGAAAAAGAAGAAAACACCATACACAGCTACTACGTTTATAAACTCAGGCACACTAAAATTCAAGAAATTCTTCTTCTTTTTTTCCTTCAATTGTAATCCAGAACAGTTAACAATTTTTGATAGAAATTTGCAGTAGTTTTGTTTCTTTAGACAGCTTTGAAATACATTTCAAAACAGGGCTGGTTGATGGTGATGACAACGCTTTTGTACTATTACTCTCACTACAAGAGTAAAAGTTAGAGCAGTGAACACATGCGTGTTTGGTTTGCCTTACAAGCTGTAGTTTAGAACTCTTAGATACACGATTGGGACACAGATGTTTGAAAATTTTTTGTGTTTCTTCACAGATTTACCATAAATTTCAAAACGGGCCGGCTGATAGTGATGACATCGCTTTCCATTACAACCCTCGCATTGGTGATGGTACCTACCTCAACAGCTTCAGAAATGGAAACTGGGAGAAGGAGGAAACTGTACCTGATAAACCCTTCGCCAGGGAGGAGCCTTCATAATTCTTGTAGTCATCAACTCTGAGGGCTATGAGGTGTGTTCATTTTTTCCTGATACTTTAGACATGATTGTTGCAAATAAAGGAATATTATAATCAATAATCACATAAAATTTCTTTCTGCAGGTCCACGTGAATGGCTTAAAACATTGCACATTCAAGCACCGCATTCCTCTAGAGAAAGTCACTATACTTAACGTTCACGGAACTGTTTCCCTCCCCGTCTGGGGTTATATTAACGATGTTACAGGTTTCTTGTTAGTAATATTGATGGTGTAAGCTGAATATGTGTGTTATTTATATATTTATTGATCTATTTACTTATTTCCTGTTCAAGATGCACTTCAATAACATGCTTGATATCTTCATTTTCTCTCTCAGAGCTGGAGTACTACTTCATCCTTGAAGGAACTAAAGAAAATCATAACCACACAGGGGCCCAACCTCCAGTGTGACATCCATGCCTTTTGAGATTTCACATCCAGTCAATAACCCAGTAAGTAAACTAGTACATGACTTGGACAGGAATGCCGTATCATGTCAGAGGAACTTTTTAAATTCAAGCTACTTTCCCTTTAATAATGTACAAATTTAGATTTTTACCATTGTCTTCGAATATTTGTTCTTACTTGCCATAACGGCCACCTGATTGTGCACATCATTTTTTCTGTCCCCAGGCACTTCCCTACGTGGCTAAAATCCCAGGAGGTTTAAAACAAGACATGGCTGTATTTCTACACAGGGACTGTTCTTGCAGATGCCAAAAGGTATGCTCTTAAAGCTCTTGAAGTAAAAATGAAGAAGAAATGGCATATGTAACTACTACAGTTAGAAACTTACATTCAGGGAATTCTTATTTAATGGTAGTCCCTAAGAGGTTGTACATTTTTACACCAAATATCTGCAATAGTTTTTTTTTTCTCTTCTCAGCTTTGCATTTAATTTTAAACGGGGCCATCTGATGCTGATGACATCGCGCTTCACTACAACCCCGGGCTGGTGATTTTACCTTCCTCAACAGCTTCAGAAGTGGAAGCTGGGAGAAGGAGGAAACTGTACCTGATAAATCCTTCACCAAGGGAGGAGCCTTCCAAATGTTCATTGCGGTTACATCTGATGGCTATGAGGTATGTTTTATATAATATGCGGCAGGATCCTGAAATCAGAGAATCGTCTAATACAATACATTTTACCTCATTTCTGCAGTCCGCGGAACGGTTTAAAACAATGCACCTTCAAGCACCGGATTCCTCTAGAGAAAGTTTCAGTAGTCCATTTGTATGGAGATGTTTCCCTCCTCATATGTGGTTTGATTCATGTAAGAAAATAACTTCTTGCTCTTAACGGTCAATGTGTAGTTTAATCATTTTTATCTTTCTTTATTATCAACTGCACTTTAAACCTCATGCTTGAGATTTTCAATTTCTTACCAGAAATGGAAGAGTCCTTCTTTCACCATCCAAGAAAAGAAAACTTTACTGATGGGAAGTGGAACTTCAACATTTATCCCATTAGAGATTTCTGATCCGATCAGCAACCAAGTGAGTAAATCAGACCAAGATAGATCTGATTAACTGTCAAAAAGCCCATTTTCATTTGCTAATTGTTGCTTTGTAATAATGGAGAAAATATCAATTTTATCCTTAAATCTTGAAACAGTTCTTCTTGACATGATGGATATTTGATAGTGCACATTGTCTGTTCTCTCCACAGGCGGTTCCATGCATGACTAAAATCTCACCATGGATCAAACAAGATACAGCTGTAGTCTTCCAAGGAACTCTACCTACAGATGCAACTAAGTATGCTCCTAAAGCGCTTTGAATGAAAAAGAAGAAAACACCATACACAGCTACTACGTTTATAAACTCAGGCACACTAAAATTCAAGAAATTCTTCTTCTTTTTTTCCTTCAATTGTAATCCAGAACAGTTAACAATTTTTGATAGACATTTGCAGTAGTTTTGTTTCTTTAGACAGCTTTGAAATACATTTCAAAACAGGGCTGGTTGATGGTGATAACAACGCTTTTGTACTACTCTCACTACAAGAGTAAAAGTTAGAACTGTAACACTGTGTGTTTGGTTTGCCTTACAAGCTGTAGTTTGAGAATCTTTAGATACACGATTGGGACACAGATGATTGAAACATTTTTGTGTTTCTTCACAGATTTACCATAAATTTCAAAACGGGCCGGGCTGATAGTGATGACATCGCTTTCCATTACAACCCTCGCATTGGTGATGGTACCTACCTCAACAGCTTCAGAAATGGAAACTGGGAGAAGGAGGAAACTGCTACCTGATAAACCCTTCGCCAGGGGAGGAGCTTTCATAATTCTTGTAGTCATCAACTCTGAGGGCTATGAGGTGTGTTCATTTTTCCTGATACTTTAGACATGATTGTTGCAAATAAAGGAATATTATAATCAATAATCACATAAAATTTCTTTCTGCGGTCGTCACGTGAATGGCTTAAAACATTGCACATTCAAGCACCGCATCTTCCACAGAAAGTGACCACACTTAACGTTCACGGAACTGTTTCCCCTCCCCGTCTGGGGTTATATTAACGTACGTTACAGGTTTTTTGTTAGTAATATTGAAGGTGTAAGCTGAATATGTGTGTTATTTATATATTTATTGATCTATTTACTTACTTCCTGTTCAAGATGCACTTCAATAACATGCTTGATATCTTTATTTTCTCCTCAGAGCTGGAGTACTACTTCATCCTTTAACGGAACTAAAGAAAATCATAACCACACAGGGCCCAACCTCCAGTGTGACATCCATGCCTTTTGAGATTTCACATCCAGTCAATAACCCTGTAAGTAAACTAGTACATGACTTGGACAGGAAGGCCGTATCATGTCAGAGGAACTTTTAAATTCAAGCTACTTTCCCTTTAATAATGTACAAATTTAGATTTTTCCACTACTGTCTTCGAATATTTGTTCTTACTTGCCATAACGGCCCACCTGATTGTGCACATCATTTTTCTGTCCCCAGGCACTTCCTTACGTGGCTAAAAATTCCAGGAGGTTTAAAACAAGACATGGCTGTATTTCTACAAGGGACTGTTCTTGCAGATGCCAAAAGGTATGCTCTTAAGCTCTTGAAGTAAAAATGAAGAAAATGGCACATGTAACTACTACAGTTAGAAACTTACATTCAGGGAATTCTTATTATATGGTAGTCCCTAAGAGGTTGTACATTTTGGACACAAATATCTGCAATAGTTTTTTTTTTCTCTTCTCAGCTTTGCATTTAATTTTAAAACGGGGCCATCTGATGCTGATGACATCGCTTTTCACTACAACCCCGGTTGGTGATTTTACCTTCCTCAACAGCTTCAGAAATGGAAGCTGGGAGAAGGAGGAATGTACTGTACCTGATAAATCCTTCACCAAGGGAGGAACCTTCCAAATGTTCATTGCGGTTACATCTGATGGCCATGAGGTATGTTTTATATAAGGTGCGCAGGATCCTGAAATCAGAGAATCGTCTAATACAATACATTTTACCTCATTTCTGCAGGTCTACGTGAACGGTTTAAAACAATGCACCTTCAAGCACCGGATTCCTCTAGAGAAAGTTTCAGTAGTTAATGTGTATGGAGATGTTTCCCTCCTCATATGTGGTTTGATTCATGTAAGAAAATAACTTCTTGCTCTTAACGGTCAATGTGTAGTTTAATCATTTTTAATCATTTTTTTATTATCAACTGCACTTTAAACCTCATGCTTGAGATTTTCAATTTCTTACCAGAAATGGAAGAGTCCTTCTTTCACCATCCAAGAAAAGAAAACTTTACTGATGGGAAGTGGAACTTCAACATTTATCCCATTAGAGATTTCTGATCCGATCAGCAACCAAGTGAGTAAATCAGACCAAGATAGATCTGATTAACTGTCAAAAAGCCCATTTTCATTTGCTAATTGTTGCTTTGTAATAATGGAGAAAATATCAATTTTATCCTTAAATCTTGAAACAGTTCTTCTTGACATGATGGATATTTGATAGTGCACATTGTCTGTTCTCTCCACAGGCGGTTCCATGCATGACTAAAATCTCACCATGGATCAAACAAGATACAGCTGTAGTCTTCCAAGGAACTCTACCTACAGATGCAACTAAGTATGCTCTTAAAGCGCTTTGAATGAAAAAGAAGAAAACACCATACACAGCTACTACGTTTATAAACTCAGGCACACTAAAATATCAAAAATTTCTTCTTCTTTTTTCCTTCAATTGTAATCCAGAACAGTTAACAATTTTTGATAGACATTTGCAGTAGTTTTGTTTCTTTAGACAGCTTTGAAATACATTTCAAAACAGGGCTGGTTGATGGTGATGACAACGCTTTTGACTTTACATCTCACTACAAGAGTAAAAGTTAGAGCAGTGAACACATGCGTGTTTGGTTTGCCTTACAAGCTGTAGTTTAGAACTCTTAGATACACGATTAGGACACAGATGTTTGAAACATTTTTTGTGTTTCTTCACCAGATTTACCATAAATTTCAAAACGGGCGGGGCGGGGCCTGATAGTGATGACATCGCTTTCCATTACAACCCTCGCCTTGGTGATGGTACCTACCTCAACAGCTTCAGAAATGGAAACTGGGAGAAGGAGGAAACTGTACCTGATAAACCCCCCGCGGGAGGAGCCTTCATAATTCTTGTAGTCATCAACTCTGAGGGCTATGAGGTGTGTTCATTTTTCCTCATACTTTAGACATGATTGTTGCAAATAAAGGAATATTATAATCAATGATCACATAAAATTTCTTTCTGCAGGTCCACGGAATGGCTTAAAACATTGCACATTCAAGCACCGCATTCCTCTAGAGAAAGTGACCACACTTAACGTTCACGGAACTGTTTCCCTCCCGTCTGGGGTTATATTAACGTCCGCTACAGGTTTCGTTGTTAGTAATATTGAAGGTGTAAGCTGAATATGTGTGTTATTTATATATTTATTGATCTATTTACTTATTTCCTGTTCAAGATGCACTTCAATAACATGCTTGATATCTTCATTTTCTCCTCAGAGCTGGAGTACTACTTCATCCTTTAAGGAACTAAAGAAAATCATAACCCACAGGGCCCAACCTCCAGTGTGACATCCATGCCTTTTGAGATTTCACATCCAGTCAATAACCCTGTAAGTAAACTAGTACATGACTTGGACAGGAATGCCGTATCATGTCAGAGGAACTTTTTAAATTCAAGCTACTTTCCCTTTAATAATGTACAAATTTAGATTTTTACCATTGTCTTCGAATATTTGTTCTTACTTGCCATAACGGCCACCTGATTGTGCACATCATTTTTCTGTCCCCAGGCACTTCCCTACGTGGCTAAAATTTCAGGAGGTTTAAAACAAGACATGGCTGTATTTCTACAAGGGACTGTTCTTGCAGATGCCAAAAGGTATGCTCTTAAAGCTCTTGAAGTAAAAATGAAGAAAATGGCATATGTAACTACTACAGTTAGAAACTTATATTCAGGGAATTCTTATTAAATGGTAGTCCCTAAGAGGTTGTACAATTTTGACACAAATATCTGCAATAGTTTTTTTTCTTCTCTCTCAGCTTTGCATTAATTTTAAAACGGGGCCATCTGATGCTGATGACATCGCTTTTCACTGCAACCCCCGGGCTGGTGATTTTACCTTCCTCAACAGCTTCAGAAGTGGAAGCTGGGAGAAGGAGGAAACTGTACCTGATAAATCCTTCACCAAGGGAGGAACCTTCCAAATGTTCATTGCGGTTACATCTGATGGCTATGAGGTATGTTTTATATAATATGCGGCAGGATCCTGAAATCAGAGAATCGTCTAATACAATACATTTTACCTCATTTCTACAGGTCTACGTGAACGGTTTAAAACAATGCACCTTCAAGCACCGGATTCCTCTAGAGAAAGTTTCAGTAGTTAATGTGTATGGAGATGTTTCCCTCCTCATATGTGGTTTGATTCATGTAAGAAAATAACTTCTTGCTCTTAACGGTCAATGTGTAGTTTAATCATTTTTATCTTTCTTTATTATCAACTGCACTTTAAACCTCATGCTTGAGATTTTCAATTTCTTACCAGAAATGGAAGAGTCCTTCTTTCACCATCCAAGAAAAGAAAACTTTACTGATGGGAAGTGGAACTTCAACATTTATCCCATTAGAGATTTCTGATCCGATCAGCAACCAAGTGAGTAAATCAGACCAAGATAGATCTGATTAACTGTCAAAAAGCCCATTTTCATTTGCTAATTGTTGCTTTGTAATAATGGAGAAAATATCAATTTTATCCTTAAATCTTGAAACAGTTCTTCTTGACATGATGGATATTTGATAGTGCACATTGTCTGTTCTCTCCACAGGCGGTTCCATGCATGACTAAAATCTCACCATGGATCAAACAAGATACAGCTGTAGTCTTCCAAGGAACTCTACCTACAGATGCAACTAAGTATGCTCCTAAAGCGCTTTGAATGAAAAAGAAGAAAACACCATACACAGCTACTACGTTTATAAACTCAGGCACACTAAAATTCAAGAAATTCTTCTTCTTTTTTTCCTTCAATTGTAATCCAGAAGAGTTAACAATTTTTGATAGACATTTGCAGTAGTTTTGTTTCTTTAGACAGCTTTGAAATACATTTCAAAACAGGGCTGGTTGATGGTGATGACATCGCTTTTGTACTATTACTCTCACTACAAGAGTAAAAGTTAGAGCAGTGAACACATGCGTGTTTGGTTTGCCTTACAAGCTGTAGTTTAGAACTCTTAGATACACGATTGGGACACAGATGTTTGAAACATTTTTTGTGTTTCTTCACAGATTTACCATAAATTTCAAAACGGGGCCGGCTGATAGTGATGACATCGCTTTCCATTACAACCCTCGCCTTGGTGATGGTACCTACCTCAACAGCTTCAGAAATGGAAACTGGGAGAAGGAGGAAACTGTACCTGATAAACCCTTCGCCAGGGGAGGAGCCTTCATAATTCTTGTAGTCATCAACTCTGAAGGCTATGAGGTGTGTTCATTTTTTCCTGATACTTTAGACATGATTGTTGCAAATAAAGGAATATTATAATCAATAATCACATAAAATTTCTTTCTGCAGGTCCACGTGAATGGCTTAAAACATTGCACATTCAAGCACCGCATTCCTCTAGAGAAAGTGACCACACTTAACGTTCACGGAACTGTTTCCCTCCCCGTCTGGGGTTATATTAACGTACGTTTACAAGTTTCTTGTTAGTAATATTGTAGGTGTAAGCTGAATATGTGTGTTATTTATATATTTATTGATCTATTTACTTATTTCCTGTTCAAGATGCACTTCAATAACATGCTTGATATCTTCATTTTCTCCTCAGAGCTGGAGTACTACTTCATCCTTTAAGGAACTAAAGAAAATCATAACCACACAGGGCCCAACCTCCAGTGTGACATCCATGCCTTTTGAGATTTCACATCCAGTCAATAACCCTGTAAGTAAACTAGTACATGACTTGGACAGGAATGCCGTATCATGTCAGAGGAACTTTTTAAATTCAAGCTACTTTCCCTTTAATAATGTACAAATTTAGATTTTTACCATTGTCTTCGAATATTTGTTCTTACTTGCCATAACGGCCACCTGATTGTGCACATCATTTTTTCTGTCCCCAGGCACTTCCCTACGTGGCTAAAATCCCAGGAGGTTTAAAACAAGACATGGCTGTATTTCTACAAGGGACTGTTCTTGCAGATGCCAAAAGGTATGCTCTTAAAGCTCTTGAAGTAAAAATGAAGAAAATGGCATATGTAACTACTACAGTTAGAAACTTACATTCAGGGAATTCTTATTAAATGGTAGTCCCTAAGAGGTTGTACATTTTTGACACAAATATCTGCAATAGTTTTTTTTTTCTCTTCTCAGCTTTGCATTTAATTTTAAAACGGGGCCATCTGATGCGTCACATCGGCTTTTCACTACAACCCCCGGCTGGTGATTTTACCTTCCTCAACAGCTTCAGAAATGGAAGCTGGGAGAAGGAGGAAACTGTACCTGATAAATCCTTCACCAAGGGAGGAGCCTTCCAAATGTTCATTGCGGTTACATCTGATGGCTATGAGGTATGTTTTATATAATATGCGGCAGGATCCTGAAATCAGAGAATCGTCTAATACAATACATTTTACCTCATTTCTGCAGGTCTACGTGAACGGTTTAAAACAATGCACCTTCAAGCACCGGATTCCTCTAGAGAAAGTTTCAGTAGTTAATGTGTATGGAGATGTTTCCCTCATATATGTGGTTTTGATTCATGTAAGAAAATAACTTCTTGCTCTTAACGGTCAATGTGTAGTTTAATCATTTTTATCTTTCTTTATTATCAACTGCACTTTAAACCTCATGCTTGAGATTTTCAATTTCTTACCAGAAATGGAAGAGTCCTTCTTTCACCATCCAAGAAAAGAAAACTTTACTGATGGGAAGTGGAACTTCAACATTTATCCCATTAGAGATTTCTGATCCGATCAGCAACCAAGTGAGTAAATCAGACCAAGATAGATCTGATTAACTGTCAAAAAGCCCATTTTTATTTGCTAATTGTTGCTTTGTAATAATGGAGAAAATATCAATTTTATCCTTAAATCTTGAAACAGTTCTTCTTGACATGATGGATATTTGATAGTGCACATTGTCTGTTCTCTCCACAGGCGGTTCCATGCATGACTAAAATCTCACCATGGATCAAACAAGATACAGCTGTAGTCTTCCGAGAAATCTACCTACAGATGCAACTAAGTATGCTCCTAAAGCGCTTTGAATGAAAAAGAAGAAAAACACCATACACAGCTACTACGTTTATAAACTCAGGCACACTAAAATTCAAGAAATTCTTCTTTCTTTTTTCCTTCAATTGTAATCCAGAAGAGTTAACAATTTTTGATAGACATTTGCAGTAGTTTTGTTTCTTTAGACAGCTTTGAAATACATTTCAAAACAGGGCTGGTTGATGGTGATGACAACGCTTTTGTACTATTACTCTCACTACAAGAGTAAAAGTTAGAGCAGTGAACACATGCGTGTTTGGTTTGCCTTACAAGCTGTAGTTTAGAACTCTTAGATACACGATTGGGACACAGATGTTTGAAAATTTTTTGTGTTTCTTCACAGATTTACCATAAATTTCAAAACGGGGCCGGCTGATAGTGATGACATCGCTTTCCATTACAACCCTCGCATTGGTGATGGTACCTACCTCAACAGCTTCAGAAATGGAAACTGGGAGAAGGAGGAAACTGTACCTGATAAACCCTTCGCCAGGGGAGGAGCCTTCATAATTCTTGTAGTCATCAACTCTGAGGGCTATGAGGTGTGTTCATTTTTTCCTCATACTTTAGACATGATTGTTGCAAATAAAGGAATATTATAATCAATAATCACATAAAATTTCTTTCTGCAGGTCCACGTGAATGGCTTAAAACATTGCACATTCAAGCACCGCATTCCTCTAGAGAAAGTGACCACACTTAACGTTCACGGAACTGTTTCCCTCCCCGTCTGGGGTTATATTAACGTACGTTTACAGGTTTCTTGTTAGTAATATTGAAGGTGTAAGCTGAATATGTGTGTTATTTATATATTTATTGATCTATTTACTTATTTCCTGTTCAAGATGCACTTCAATAACATGCTTGATATCTTCATTTTCTCCTCAGAGCTGGAGTACTACTTCATCCTTTAAGGAACTAAAGAAAATCATAACCACACAGGGCCCAACCTCCAGTGTGACATCCATGCCTTTTGAGATTTCACATCCAGTCAATAACCCTGTAAGTAAACTAGTACATGACTTGGACAGGAATGCCGTATCATGTCAGAGGAACTTTTTAAATTCAAGCTACTTTCCCTTTAATAATGTACAAATTTAGATTTTTACCATTGTCTTCGAATATTTGTTCTTACTTGCCATAACGGCCACCTGATTGTGCACATCATTTTTTCTGTCCCCAGGCACTTCCCTACGTGGCTAAAATCCCAGGAGGTTTAAAACAAGACATGGCAGTATTTCTACAAGGGACTGTTCTTGCAGATGCCAAAAGGTATGCTCTTAAAGCTCTTGAAGTAAAAATGAAGAAAATGGCATATGTAACTACTACAGTTAGAAACTTACATTCAGGGAATTCTTATTAAATGGTAGTCCCTAAGAGGTTGTACATTTTTGACACAAATATCTGCAATAGTTTTTTTTTTCTCTTCTCAGCTTTGCATTTAATTTTAAAACGGGGCCATCTGATGCTGATGACATCGCTTTTCACTACAACCCCCGGGCTGGTGATTTTACCTTCCTCAACAGCTTCAGAAATGGAAGCTGGGAGAAGGAGGAAACTGTACCTGATAAATCCTTCACCAAGGGAGGAGCCTTCCAAATGTTCATTGCGGTTACATCTGATGGCTATGAGGTATGTTTTATATAATATGCGGCAGGATCCTGAAATCAGAGAATCGTCTAATACAATACATTTTACCTCATTTCTGCAGGTCTACGTGAACGGTTTAAAACAATGCACCTTCAAGCACCGGATTCCTCTAGAGAAAGTTTCAGTAGTTAATGTGTATGGAGATGTTTCCCTCCTCATATGTGGTTTGATTCATGTAAGAAAATAACTTCTTGCTCTTAACGGTCAATGTGTAGTTTAATCATTTTTATCTTTCTTTATTATCAACTGCACTTTAAACCTCATGCTTGAGATTTTCAATTTCTTACCAGAAATGGAAGAGTCCTTCTTTCACCATCCAAGAAAAGAAAACTTTACTGATGGGAAGTGGAACTTCAACATTTATCCCTTTAGAGATTTCTGATCCGATCAGCAACCAAGTGAGTAAATCAGACCAAGATAGATCTGATTAACTGTCAAAAAGCCCATTTTTATTTGCTAATTGTTGCTTTGTAATAATGGAGAAAATATCAATTTTATCCTTAAATCTTGAAACAGTTCTTCTTGACATGATGGATATTTGATAGTGCACATTGTCTGTTCTCTCCACAGGCGGTTCCATGCATGACTAAAATCTCACCATGGATCAAACAAGATACAGCTGTAGTCTTCCAAGGAACTCTACCTACAGATGCAACTAAGTATGCTCCTAAAGCGCTTTGAATGAAAAAGAAGAAAACACCATACACAGCTACTACGTTTATAAACTCAGGCACACTAAAATTCAAGAAATTCTTCTTCTTTTTTTCCTTCAATTGTAATCCAGAAGAGTTAACAATTTTTGATAGACATTTGCAGTAGTTTTGTTTCTTTAGACAGCTTTGAAATACATTTCAAAACAGGGCTGGTTGATGGTGATGACATCGCTTTTGTACTATTACTCTCACTACAAGAGTAAAAGTTAGAGCAGTGAACACATGCGTGTTTGGTTTGCCTTACAAGCTGTAGTTTAGAACTCTTAGATACACGATTGGGACACAGATGTTTGAAACATTTTTTGTGTTTCTTCACAGATTTACCATAAATTTCAAAACGGGGCCGGCTGATAGTGATGACATTGCTTTCCATTACAACCCTCGCATTGGTGATGGTACCTACCTCAACAGCTTCAGAAATGGAAACTGGGAGAAGGAGGAAACTGTACCTGATAAACCCTTCGCCAGGGGAGGAGCCTTCATAATTCTTGTAGTCATCAACTCTGAGGGCTATGAGGTGTGTTCATTTTTTCCTGATACTTTAGACATGATTGTTGCAAATAAAGGAATATTATAATCAATAATCACATAAAATTTCTTTCTGCAGGTCCACGTGAATGGCTTAAAACATTGCACATTCAAGCACCGCATTCCTCTAGAGAAAGTGACCACACTTAACGTTCACGGAACTGTTTCCCTCCCCGTCTGGGGTTATATTAACGTACGTTTACAGGTTTCTTGTTAGTAATATTGAAGGTGTAAGCTGAATATGTGTGTTATTTATATATTTATTGATCTATTTACTTATTTCCTGTTCAAGATGCACTTCAATAACATGCTTGATATCTTCATTTTCTCCTCAGAGCTGGAGTACTACTTCATCCTTTAAGGAACTAAAGAAAATCATAACCACACAGGGCCCAACCTCCAGTGTGACATCCATGCCTTTGAGATTTCACATCCAGTCAATAACCCTGTAAGTAAACTAGTACATGACTTGGACAGGAATGCCGTATCATGTCAGAGGAACTTTTTAAATTCAAGCTACTTTCCCTTTAATAATGTACAAATTTAGATTTTTACCATTGTCTTCGAATATTTGTTCTTACTTGCCATAACGGCCCACCTGATTGTGCACATCATTTTTTCTGTCCCCAGGCACTTCCCTACGTGGCTAAAATCCCAGGAGGTTTAAAACAAGACATGGCAGTATTTCTACAAGGGACTGTTCTTGCAGATGCCAAAAGGTATGCTCTTAAAGCTCTTGAAGTAAAAATGAAGAAAATGGCATACGTAACTACTACAGTTAGAAACTTACATTCAGGGAATTCTTATTAAATGGTAGTCCCTAAGAGGTTGTACATTTTTGACACAAATATCTGCAATAGTTTTTTTTTCTCTCTCAGCTTTGCATTTAATTTTAAAACGGGGCCATCTGATGCTGATGACATCGCTTTTCACTACAACCCCCGGCTGGTGATTTTACCTTCCTCAACAGCTTCAGAAATGGAAGCTGGGAGAAGGAGGAAACTGTACCTGATAAATCCTTCACCAAGGGAGGAACCTTCCAAATGTTCATTGCGGGTTACATCTGATGGCTATGAGGTATGTTTTATATAATATGCGCAGGATCCTGAAATCAGAGAATCGTCTAATACAATACATTTTACCTCATTTCTGCAGGTCTACGTGAACGGTTTAAAACAATGCACCTTCAAGCACCGGATTCCTCTAGAGAAAGTTTCAGTGGTTAATGTGTGTGGAGATGTTTCCCTCCTCATATGTGGTTTGATTCATGTAAGAAAATAACTTCTTGCTCTTAACGGTCAATGTGTAGTTTAATCATTTTTATCTTTCTTTATTATCAACTGCACTTTAAACCTCATGCTTGAGATTTTCAATTTCTTACCAGAAATGGAAGAGTCCTTCTTTCACCATCCAAGAAAAGAAAACTTTACTGATGGGAAGTGGAACTTCAACATTTATCCCATTAGAGATTTCTGATCCGATCAGCAACCGAGTGAGTAAATCAGACCAAGATAGATCTGATTAACTGTCAAAAAGCCCATTTTTATTTGCTAATTGTTGCTTTGTAATAATGGAGAAAATATCAATTTTATCCTTAAATCTTGAAACAGTTCTTCTTGACATGATGGATATTTGATAGTGCACATTGTCTGTTCTCTTCCACAGGCGGTTCCATGCATGACTAAAATCTCACCATGGATCAAACAAGATACAGCTGTAGTCTTCCAAGGAACTCTACCTACAGATGCAACTACGTATGCTCCTAAAGCGCTTTGAATGAAAAAGAAGAAAACACCATACACAGCTACTACGTTTATAAACTCAGGCACACTAAAATTCAAGAAATTCTTCTTCTTTTTTTTCTTCAATTGTAATCCAGAACAGTTAACAATTTTTGATAGACATTTGCAGTAGTTTTGTTTCTTTAGACAGCTTTGAAATACATTTCAAAACAGGGCTGGTTGATGGTGATGACATCGCTTTTGTACTATTACTCTCACTACAAGAGTAAAAGTTAGAGCAGTGAACACATGCGTGTTTGGTTTGCCTTACAAGCTGTAGTTTAGAACTCTTAGATACGATGATACGACACAGATGTTTGAAACATTTTTTGTGTTTCTTCACAGATTTACCATAAATTTCAAAACGGGGCCGGGCTGATAGTGATGACATCGCTTCCATTACAACCCCGCATTGGTGATGGTACCTACCTCAACAGCTTCAGAAATGGAAACTGGGAGAAGGAGGAAACTGTACCTGATAAACCCTTCGCCAGGGGAGGAGCCTTCATAATTCTTGTAGTCATCAACTCTGAGGGCTATGAGGTGTGTTCATTTTTTCCTGATACTTTAGACATGATTGTTGCAAATAAAGGAATATTATAATCAATAATCACATAAAATTTCTTTCTGCAGGTCCACGTGAATGGCTTAAAACATTGCACATTCAAGCACCGCATTCCTCTAGAGAAAGTGACCACACTTAACGTTCACGGAACTGTTTCCCTCCCCGTCTGGGGTTATATTAACGTACGTTTACAGGTTTCTTGTTAGTAATATTGAAGGTGTAAGCTGAATATGTGTGTTATTTATATATTTATTGATCTATTTACTTATTTCCTGTTCAAGATGCACTTCAATAACATGCTTGATATCTTCATTTTCTCCTCAGAGCTGGAGTACTACTTCATCCTTTAAGGAACTAAAGAAAATCATAACCACACAGGGCCCAACCTCCAGTGTGACATCCATGCCTTTTGAGATTTCACATCCAGTCAATAACCCTGTAAGTAAACTAGTACATGACTTGGACAGGAATGCCGTATCATGTCAGAGGAACTTTTTAAATTCAAGCTACTTTCCCTTTAATAATGTACAAATTTAGATTTTTACCATTGTCTTCGAATATTTGTTCTTACTTGCCATAACGGCCACCTGATTGTGCACATCATTTTTTCTGTCCCCAGGCACTTCCCTACGTGGCTAAAATCCCAGGAGGTTTAAAACAAGACATGGCTGTATTTCTACAAGGGACTGTTCTTGCAGATGCCAAAAGGTATGCTCTTAAAGCTCTTGAAGTAAAAATGAAGAAAATGGCATATGTAACTAATACAGTTAGAAACTTACATTCAGGGAATTCTTATTAAATGGTAGTCCCTAAGAGGTTGTACATTTTTGACACAAATATCTGCAATAGTTTTTTTTTTCTCTTCTCAGCTTTGCATTTAATTTTAAAACGGGGCCATCTGATGCTGATGACATCGCTTTTCACTACAACCCCCGGGCTGGTGATTTTACCTTCCTCAACAGCTTCAGAAATGGAAGCTGGGAGAAGGAGGAAACTGTACCTGATAAATCCTTCACCAAGGGAGGAGCCTTCCAAATGTTCATTGCGGTTACATCTGATGGCTATGAGGTATGTTTTATATAATATGCGGCAGGATCCTGAAATCAGAGAATCGTCTAATACAATACATTTTACCTCATTTCTGCAGGTCTACGTGAACGGTTTAAAACAATGCACCTTCAAGCACCGGATTCCTCTAGAGAAAGTTTCAGTAGTTAATGTGTATGGAGATGTTTCCCTCCTCATATGTGGTTTGATTCATGTAAGAAAATAACTTCTTGCTCTTAACGGTCAATGTGTAGTTTAATCATTTTTATCTTTCTTTATTATCAACTGCACTTTAAACCTCATGCTTGAGATTTTCAATTTCTTACCAGAAATGGAAGAGTCCTTCTTTCACCATCCAAGAAAAGAAAACTTTACTGATGGGAAGTGGAACTTCAACATTTATCCCATTAGAGATTTCTGATCCGATCAGCAACCAAGTGAGTAAATCAGACCAAGATAGATCTGATTAACTGTCAAAAAGCCCATTTTCATTTGCTAATTGTTGCTTTGTAATAATGGAGAAAATATCAATTTTATCCTTAAATCTTGAAACAGTTCTTCTTGACATGATGGATATTTGATAGTGCACATTGTCTGTTCTCTCCACAGGCGGTTCCATGCATGACTAAAATCTCACCATGGATCAAACAAGATACAGCTGTAGTCTTCCAAGGAACTCTACCTACAGATGCAACTAAGTATGCTCCTAAAGCGCTTTGAATGAAAAAGAAGAAAACACCATACACAGCTACTACGTTTATAAACTCAGGCACACTAAAATTCAAGAAATTCTTCTTCTTTTTTTCCTTCAATTGTAATCCAGAACAGTTAACAATTTTTGACAGACATTTGCAGTAGTTTTTTTCTTTAGACAGCTTTGAAATACATTTCAAAACAGGGCTGGTTGATGGTGATGACATCGCTTTTGTACTATTACTCTCACTACAAGAGTAAAAGTTAGAGCAGTGAACACATGCGTGTTTGGTTTGCCTTACAAGCTGTAGTTTAGAACTCTTAGATACACGATTGGGACACAGATGTTTGAAACATTTTTTGTGTTTCTTCACAGATTTACCATAAATTTCAAAACGGGGCCGCTGATAGTGATGACATCGCTTTCCATTACAACCCTCGCAATTGGTGATGGTACCTACCTCAACAGCTTCAGAAATGGAAACTGGGAGAAGGAGGAAAGTTAACTTATAAACCCTTCGCCAGGGAGGAGCCTTCATAATTCTTGTAGTCATCAACTCTGAGGGCTATGAGGTGTGTTCATTTTTTCCTGATACTTTAGACATGATTGTTGCAAATAAAGGAATATTATAATCAATAATCACATAAAATTTCTTTCTGCAGGTCCACGTGAATGGCTTAAAACATTGCACATTCAAGCACCGCATTCCTCTAGAGAAAGTCACTACACTTAACGTTCACGGAACTGTTTCCCCCCCCGTCTGGGGGTTATATTAACGTACGTTTACAGGTTTCTTGTTGAGTAATATTGATGGTGTAAGCTGAATATGTGTGTTATTTATATATTTATTGATCTATTTACTTATTTCCTGTTCAAGATGCACTTCAATAACATGCTTGATATCTTCATTTTCTCCTCAGAGCTGGAGTACTACTTCATCCTTTAAGGAACTAAAGAAAATCATAACCACAACGGCCCAACCTCCAGTGTTACATCCATGCCTTTTGAGATTTCACATCCAGTCAATAACCCTGTAAGTAAACTAGTACATGACTTGGACAGGAAGGCCGTATCATGTCAGAGGAACTTTTTAAAATTCAAGCTACTTTCTTTTTTAATGTACAAATTTTACATTTATTTTAGATTTTTACCACGGCCACTTGTTTGCACATCTTCCTCCAGGCACTTCCCTACGGTGGCTAAAATTCCAGGAGGTTTAAAAACAGACATGGCTGTATTTCTACAAGGGACTGTTCTTGCAGATGCCAAAAGGTATGCTCTTAAAGCTCTTGAAGTAAAAAGAAGAAAAATGGCATATGTAACTAATACAGTTAGAAACTTACATTCAGGGAATTCTTATTAAATGGTAGTCCCTAAGAGGTTGTACATTTTTGACACAAATATCTGCAATAGTTTTTTTTTTCTCTTCTCAGCTTTGCATTTAATTTTAAAACGGGGCCATCTGATGCTGATGACATCGCTTTTCACTACAACCCCCGGGCTGGTGATTTTACCTTCCTCAACAGCTTCAGAAATGGAAGCTGGGAGAAGGAGGAAACTGTACCTGATAAATCCTTCACCAAGGGAGGAGCCTTCCAAATGTTCATTGCGGTTACATCTGATGGCTATGAGGTATGTTTTATATAATATGCGGCAGGATCCTGAAATCAGAGAATCGTCTAATACAATACATTTTACCTCATTTCTGCAGGTCTACGTGAACGGTTTAAAACAATGCACCTTCAAGCACCGGATTCCTCTAGAGAAAGTTTCAGTAGTTAATGTGTATGGAGATGTTTCCCTCCTCATATGTGGTTTGATTCATGTAAGAAAATAACTTCTTGCTCTTAACGGTCAATGTGTAGTTTAATCATTTTTAATCATTTTTTTATTATCAGTTGCTCCTTTAAACCTCATGCTTGAGATTTTCAATTTTTCACCAGAAATGGAAGAGTCCTTCTTTGTTCATCAAAGAAAAGAAAACGTTACTGATGGGAAGTGGAATTTCAACATTTGTCCCATTAGAGATTTCTGATCCGATCAGCAACCCTGTGAGTAAATCAGACCAAGATAGATCTGATTAACTGTCAAAAAGCCCATTTTCGTTTGCTAAATTGTTGCTTTGTAATAATGGAGAAAATATCAATTTTATCCTTAAATCTTGAAACAGTTCTTCTTTACAAGATGTATATTTGATTGTGCACATTGTCTGTTCTCTCCACAGGCACTTCCATGTGTTGCTAAAATCCCACAAGGGATAAAACAAGATATAGCTGTAGTCTTCCAAGGAACTGTTCCTGCAGATGCAACTGGGTATGCTCCTAAAGCAGTTTGAATGAAAAAGAAGAAGACATCTGGGTTATCTATGTAAACCTTTTCCCTGAGAAGGGAACGAGACATTGCGTTTAGCATAACACTATGGGTGCACCCCTCGCACACGACTGGCATCAGAAGCTTTTGTAAAATCATGCCTATTCATAGGTGACAATTAAGCACATCACGTGAAATATATATGGCACCTGTGAACTGCACCATCAGCCTCTATTATCTGAAGACGCAATTTAAAGGCCTATCCCAGTATGACAAAGCTACACAACGTCCCGTTCCCTTCTCAAGGAATAGGGTTATATACGTAGCTGAGATGTTCACTCTCAAAAGGAACTCCACGTTGTGTTTATACTATCTGAACAAGAATACCCACTCTGTCATACCGAGGGTACGGCCTGTTCAAAAAGACCCAAGCCCTGTAAGGACACCCGTTTGGACAAAGCCTTCGAGGAGGCGACCACCTAGTGGAATGTCCAGAGGTGTAGCGAGACCGCGCACCTCATAAGCAATAGAGATTGCTTCAATTTTCCAATTAGAGATGCGCTGCTTTGACACAGCATCACCCCTACTGTTGCCACCAAGCAGACCAGCAGGTGCTCTGACTTACGCCACTGGCCAGAGTGGTGGACGTCTAGAGAGCCCTTACTGGACACAGTAGGTGCATCTCTCTTGTTCCGGTGTGAGGAACAGAGGAGGTCAGAAAGTCTGCAACACCACAGGATGTAGGCAGATGTAGGCACCTTAGGAATATAATCCGGCCTTGGATACAGGAAGGCATTGGCTAATCCAAGGGTAAATGCAAGGCAGGAAGGGGCCAATGAGAGAGCTTGTAGATCTATTACTCGCTTGAGAGATGTCGGGGCCCGCAGAAGAGCTACCTTTAGAGTCAGAAGCTTCTAAGAAACTGACTCTAAGGGCTCAAATGGGGCATCTGACAGACCTTCCGAGAGCACAGTGGGTCCCAGGAAGGTATGAGCGGGCTGCAAATGGGCCTCAGCCGCCACACATAAACCTTGAAGTTATAGGATGTTGCCCCACAGAGGCTCAATCAAAATGGTTGCCACATAAGCCCTGATTGTAGAAGGAGCCCACCTGGCCGAGAAACGTCCATGTAAGAAGTCCATGTAATAGACTGTCTTAGCAAACTCTTGTTATGACTTGTGGGAGCAGAGTTTCGGGGAAAAGCATACAGATGTGACTTCGGCCACATGTGCCCCATGGTGTCCAGCCCTAATTGTGCGGGAGGAGTGAGGGCGAACCACAGCGGGCCGTGTGGTCTCCTTGGAGGCGAACACATGCAGTCCTGTTTGGCCAAACTTACGCAATATGGACTCGACCATTTGTGGAAAGAGAAGCCAATCCCTGGGCCTCAGCCCCTGCCTCAACACCATGTCTGCCCCCATATTCCAGTTGCCCAGAATGTACATTGCACTGACTGACAAAACTTTCCCTCTGCCAAGAGAACAATTATTCTGGTGGTCAATATATAAGACCACTGCTGTGTCATCAGTAAACACATGGTGAAGTCTCAATTGAGGAAGAAGGAATTCCAGTGCTAGAAATATGGCCCATATTTCTAGGCAATTTATATGCTGCTCCAGATGAGGGTCGCTCCAGAGACATGAGCTGGACAGCTATCCGAGCTCGTGAGGGAGGTGTCTGTCATTACCATCTTGCACTAAGTAGACACCCCTAGAGTGTGACCCAAGGCCAGAAACTGGGGACACTCAAATTCTCAGAGCATGTAGGCATGGCCACGTGACACTGATTACTCTCAGAGGTTTCACCCTTGGACGAAACCCCCGACATCTCAGCCACCACTGAACAGTCTCCTGTGCAATAGGACCAATGGTATGACATTGGCTCATAGTAGAATCCTTATAACCCCTAGAAAAGTTGTCCACAGCACTGGAGAAATCATACTTTTCTGAGGATCAACCTAAGCCACAAGCTGTTCATGTGCGCGAGAACAACATCTCGATTTTGAACCACCAGTTCCTTGGCTCGTACTAGAATTAACCAGTTGTCTAGGTCGTTTAGTACATGGATGCCATGGAGTCACAATGGAGCACGAATGACATCCATGCACTTTGTGAAGGTGCGAGGGGATAAAGCTAGCGATATTTCTATGTGGAAATATGCACCTTTTAGATATATCGTCACAAACCAGTCCTCAAACTGAAACTGTGGAATGATTAGTTTGGCCATCAGCATCTTGAACCTGTATGTCTGAAGAGTACAGTTCAGATGACACATATCTAAAATTGGCCACATACTCCTCTATTTTTTGTGGCCCAGGAAGTAACGGCTGTAAAAATCTCCTTCCCTACATGTGTTATAACCCCTTTGTCTGAGAGGAATCATACTTCCTGTGCTAATGTTGGGCTCTGGTCTGTGCTGACTGTGGTGAGCATACCTCTGAACTGGGGTGTCAAGCTCTAAACTGGACCCAGTAACCCTTTTTATGTAGGAGACAGAACACATAGAGACACATTTGGCAGTAGTTTCCATGCTGACAGATGGTCTTTTAGTAACATTAACTATTCCACATTCTATTGAATGGAAAGCATCACATTTTCATTACCCTGTGACAGATGGCTGACTAGAAAACACTGAAAACTTGGGACAGCTTTGGCAAGGGGAAGCCCTACAGCCCTCACGACTGTTCTTCTTTGTCTACTTGGCCTTTATGACCTCTTTCAGATCAGGCCTAGTAGCAGACCGTGACTGTGGCCGCCCGGTTCCCCTGGCTGTCTGCCATACTTGCCTTCTGTGTCTCCCTCGCACAAGTGCTGATGAACTCAACATAACAGGGAAGGAACTGGCTGAATGCCGCCATATGTCGAGCTCACTCAGCAGGTCTGCTTGGTAGGCCTACAACACTGTCATTGTCTGCAGTGACCCACAAGCAAGACTACTACTGCATCATGAACAGTGACTTGGATGGAAAAACCGTCCCCCCTCAATTACCTGCCCTCGATGGAGATAGGTAGCTCGCAAGTGCCTACTCCACCTTCAGCATAGCTAAATAGCCATGCCGTTCATTCCCCACAATGGCCAAATAATCCGACATCGTGCGGCTATAAATGCAACTCATGATTGGTTTTCCCCCAGAAGCCTGAGATTTTGTCATGCACTTCTGGAAGAAAGGGGAGTTTCTGCAGTGTCAGGGATTTACTTTCACTGGGGAGAAAAAAGCTCATCCACCCTTAGTAATCACTTCAAACAGCTCTTTATATGTTGCTCTCAGTTTTTAGTACACCATTCTGGCTCCTCTGAGTCAGAGAGGAATTATTACTATTATTTTTGTGTGTGTGTTTTTTTCCGTTTTTTTTTTTTTTTCCATTTTCACTTTCCATAGTGGAGTTAGGAATCATGACGCGAGCTCCAAAATCCAGTGGAGAGCCATACCTGGAAGTCAGTGCAAGAGATAGAGCAGTGCTCGTCTTTGGTTCCTCTTCCATTAGAGATCCCCCGGACCTGAGGCAGCTAGCTGCCTCGGCAGCGGCTGGGCCAGATCCCTGAGGCTCTGAAACCCAACTCACTTCGGCTTCCGAGAAGAGCGCGAATTGTGGGCAGAGCTGCCTCTAATGTAGGCATTACAATGGGCAGACTCTCAAGGCTGTCATCGCATGCTCCTATCCTTAGAGACTTCACACAAAAGTGTGCACTACTCCTGTGATGAAACGAGAGCAAGCCGTAACACACTTCCTGAATTCTCTCACTCATTTTTCTCTCTCGCTCATTCCTTTATTTTCTTGCTTTTTTAAAGGGATAGAAAAGTCTAGAGATTTTGAGAAAAGATAGAGAGGAAATGGAGCGTCTTTTTGGTTATTTACACAAACAACTGACATGCAGTCTCGCTGAAGATAATAAGGCTGACAGTGCTTAATTGCCACTTCACCTGATCATGGTAGGCCTATAAATAGGCATGATTTTACACAAGCTTCAGATGCCAGTCGCACGAGGGGCACTCACATAGTGTTATGCTAGACGCAACGTGGAGTTCCCTTTGAAAGGGAACACCGTACAGAGCTACTACAGTTATAAAAGGAGGCACTCAAAAATTCAGGAAATTCTTCTTTTTTTGCATTCAATTGTAATACAGAAGATTTAAAAATTTTATAGAGATATTTGCAATACTTCTTTACTCTATAATAATTCTTTAAACAGCTTAGAAATAAATTTCACAATGGGGCCGGCTGATGGTTATGACATCGCTTTTTCAATATTACTCTCCCTACAATAGTAAAAGTTAGAGTGGTGAACACATGCGTGTTTGGTTTGCCTTACACGCTGTAGTTTAAGAACACTTAAATACATGATTGGGACACAGAACTTTGAAGCAAGTTTGTTTTTCTTCACAGCTTTGCTATAAATTTCAAAACGGGCCCGGCTGAAGGTGATGACGTGGCTTTTCATTACAACCCTCGCATTGGTGATCGTACCTACCTCAACAGCTTCAGAAACAGAAACTTCGAGAAGGAGGAAACTGTACCTGATAAACCCTTCGCCAGGGGAGGAGCCTTCATAATTCTTGTAGTCATCAACTCTGAGGGCTATGAGGTGGGCTGAATTTTTTCCTAATACTTTAGACACGATTGTTGCAAATAAAGGAATATTATAATCAATAATCAAATAAAATTTCTTTCTGCAGGTCTACGTGAATGGCTTAAAACATTGCACATTCAAGCACCGCATTCCTCTAGAGAATGTTACTACAGTGGATGTTCGTGGAACTGTTTCCCTCCTTGTCTGTGGTTTTATTGATGTATGTATACAAGTTTGTTGTTATTAATCTAGTACAGTAGGTGCAAGCTGAATATATGTTATGTATTTATTTATTTACTTATTTCCTGTTCAAGATGCACTTCAATAACATGCTTGATATCTTCATTTTCTCCTCAGAGCTGGAGTACTACTTCATCCTTTAAGGAACTAAAGAAAATCACAACCACACAGGGCCCAACCTCCAGTTTGACATCCTTGCCTTTAGAGATTTCACATCCAATCATTTACCCTGTAAGAAAAAAAAGTATATACTCATGAAAGCCACATCATTTCAGAAGAAACTTGTTAATTTCAATCCACTTTGCTCTATGACAGAAGCCTTGTGTTTTGCCTTTATAATTTAGAATATTTGTTCTTCCAGTGATGAATATCTGATTGTGCACTTCACCTGTTGTCATTAGGCACTTCCCTATGTGGTTGAAGTCCCAGGAGGGATAAATCAAGACAAGGCTGTATTCTTTCAAGGCACAGTTCCTGCAGATGCAAAAAGGTATGCTGTCAAAACCCACAGAATTCACTTATAGAAATTATTATGTACAGTGTCTTCCTTCAGTATTCTCTCCCATGGAACTATTCCATATTTTGTACTTGTGTTACAACTTAAAGTTGAAATTTACTTAACTAGAATATGTTTACCATTAGATTTACACAACATTTCTTTTTTGCCTTTGTTTATTTATTCATTTTCATATGATTCATTTACATGTAATTAATTTTCATGTGATTCATATTCATGTGATTCATTTACCTTTTCTCCCCTCCCTTCCCTTTCCCAAATATTTAATTGAGAAGAGAAGAAGAAAGAAAAATAAAAAATACATTAAAAAAAAAAAAAATATATATATATATATATATATATATAAATAATAATAATAATGATAATAATTAATAAATAAAAATATATATCCCCACGGCGGCTCATCATGGCTACTCAATAGCTGTCACTAGTTATAAATATATATTTAAAAAAATAAAAATTATAAAACCCAAGAACTAAAGTAAACATAAGAATATAAATAGCCAATTGGAGCTGAAGAGGGACACACACCCAAAGTCTCTATAAAACAAAGGAGACAGCAGTGCTTTACCCCTAGGGTTGAGTAAGAGTAAGCCTAGACCTAGAGTAAGCTAAACAAAATTACCTAAACTAAAAAAAAAAAATTCCAGTAAGAAAAAAGTCCCCTACTGACTTCAAATCTAATAAATAGTCTGCGCACTTTAACAAATATAATGTCCATACCTTTTAAAGACTTATACCTAATAATATTACACAGTATAGCATATTAAAATAAAATACAAGAAGAAGAAAATAACGAAGTAATAATGCACCGACAATATAAGAATTCGAATTATGTAGAGCTGGAAGGCCGAGTGCAAAAAAAGAATAAAGAATAAATGAAAAAATAAATAAAGAAAGAAAGAAAAGAAAGAACGACAACAACAAAAAATAATATTAATAAATAAACTAAATAAATAGATAAACAAACAAACAAACACTACACTGTGTAGATGATACGGTTCAACCTGGTTTTAAGAGTTTAACAGCAGCGGTTGTACAGGTGTCAGGGCCCTCTGGAACGTTATTGTGCCGTGACCTTGACTCCAGATCCTCACATATATTCACATGTATAAATGTGATTTACACAACATTTCTATCAAACTTAGTTGAATTACTAATTTGAAGGTGCAAAATACTTTTAATTCCAAAGGAAATCATAATTAATAGAAATAAACAGGCATTTATTGGTTGGATTAGTATCACCATTAATTACCAGCATTACCCCCTCGGTCTGGACTTGGTAGATGCACTATTGGCAGAACGTACACCCACAAGTTCATCAATTAGTCCCCCCTCCATTTAAGGACTTTAGAGTTCTAGCTGTTTCAACAGCTCACTGAACCAGGTTTATAGACCTCTGCCTATGTAGCTGAGAATTAGTGATGGTGGCGACTGGCCACAGCATATGCAGCACGTCCAAGTGATCCTACAGTTCTTGAGGCAGACCAGCCTCATGGAAAACACATAAGTGAATTAGTGAATTATCTTTCCCAATCAGGTTACTGATATGTTTGCCTATTCTACTTCACAACATTTCTCAAGCTGTGTAAAACTGGATAGAGACTCAATATTCTTAATCAGACTGAAGCCTGGGCTTTGACTGGCTCCTTCTAACACATTCAGGTTATTGGTTTTCAACCACTCTAGTGTAGTTTCAGCATTATCCATAGGGTTTATATGCTCAACCATAGTCTAAAGTCTCTGGCAGAGTATAGCAGTTTTTCTTCTAGGATTGCTCTGTGTTTGGCTACATACATCAATCCTTTTTCTCTGAACAGTTTCACAGTCCATGATAATGTAAAGCATCACCAGAATATAAAAAAATATTTTCTGTCAAAAATAGTGCTTTGTGTCAAGCAAAAATTTTGAAATTTAGTATCATCCTTCCACAGAACCATTTTCCATATTCTTGTTCAATCTACAATAGGCATTTTATCAGACTCATGGCTTTAATCATTTATTTTCTTTATAAACCGCAGCTTTGTTAAGTGTCTGGTCGATGCTTGTCCTATGAACAGCTTTTCCCATCTGAGCTCTGGATCTCTTAATCTCTTTAAGGATTACTATTGGTCTCTTGGTTCCTCAGATTAATGTCCTCCTTCCACAGTCACGTTTGGTGAACAGTCTCCTTTGGGCAGGTTCACAGTCATGCCACATTCTTTCTATTTTTATTATGGATTTAATGGTGTACAGTTAAAATTTTGGGATACTTTTTTTAAGAAAAAAATCTTCATTGCTACTTTTCCAGAACCTTGTCCCAGTCTTATTTTCAAAGCTCTTTGGTCTTCATGATTCTATTTTATTTGGGTATGTTCATGCACAGCAAAATCTACTGTTGAATTTATACCCTACAGTGTTTATATAAGTCCATTGGACATACATGAACACTCTGGGTTTTGATTCAACACTAGGGATTACTGTGTGCCATCCAGGAACAGGTATATATATATATATATATATATATATATATATATATATATATATATATATATATATATATATATATATATATATATATATATATATATATATATATATATATATATATATATATATATATATATATATATATATATATATATATATATATATATATATATATATATATATATATATATATATATATATATATATATATATATATATATATATATATATATATATATATATATATATATATATATATCATCTGAAACTTTAAGCGCCCATAAGCGGATTTTATTCATCTAATTATGACACTTCTGATGTTAAGTTGTGCAACATTATTAACTTGGTTTCACAGCAACACAGGTGAATACTGAATGCAGTACCTAAAACAGTAACATTTTTATTTGTAACAAATTTGGCAAACTATATAGATTTTTTGCCCCATTTCAATATTATAGAATATGTCATGTAGATTTATCCCAAGTACACACAGAATGCAGGTTTTAAGACTAGAAATTGTCGATAAATGCAATGGGCAAATACATATGCTGGACAATTAATATAATGAACATACTACAACTATAGAAACATAATGAGCAAAATTATGTGTTATATACTTTTGATTTCCTTCAAAGCTTTACCATAAATTTCAAAACGGGGCCGGCTGATGCTGATGACATCGCTTTTCATTACAACCCTCGCATTGGTGATCATACCGCCCTGAACAGCGTCAGAAATGGAAGCTGGGAGACAGAGGAAACTGCACCAGATAAACCCTTCACCGCAGGACAAACCTTCCAACTTATTATAGTCATCAACTCTGAGGGTTATGAGGTGTGTTTTTTCTTAATTATTTGTGGGAAGACTGCTGTAATTGACAGAAAACTGTGAACATAATCAACCGTATATCCTTTCTGCAGGTCTATGTGAACGGTTTAAGACATTGCACGTTCAAGCACCGCATTCCTCTAGAGAAAGTTTCAACACTTGGCATTGGTGGAGATCTCTCCAACATCATATGTGGTTTTATACATGTACGTTTAATAACTTTGTACTATGAATTGCATAGATGCAAACTAATTCTATGGCTTTCATTTTATTAATTTTTTTGTTTGGGTTTTTTTGTGTGTTGAAGCTGTATTTAAAAAAAAACATGCTAAATATTTTAATTTTGTCTTCAGAACTGGAGGTCTTCTTCATTCTATACGGAACTTCAGAAAATTGCAATCACAGAGATTTCACCAAGCGTGGAAACCACAGCTTTAAACATTTCACATCCAATCACCAACCCAGTAAGTTAAACACTACATAAGTTGAACATAAAAGCTGCAGAATGTCAGGAAAAAGTCTTCAGAGTCGACCAACTTGCTCTAAAATAACACTGAAAATAAATTTTAAATTCTAATACGTGCTCTCTCCAGGCACTTCCCTATGTGGGTAAAATACCAGGAGGGATTCAAAAAGACATGGCTGTATTCTTCCAAGGGACTATTCCTCAAGATGCCAAAGGGTATGCTCACTTTGAAGCTCCATTGAATGGAAATATAGAAATCATCATGTATACGTACTTCAAACACAGAATTGTGAACAGTAAACATTAGGAGTGTAAAAAAATTTTTTTTTTTTTTTTTTTTCTCTGTATTTTTTTATATTTAAAAAAAAAAATTTTTTTCTTCACAGCTTTATCATAAATTTCAAAACGCATTTTTTTTTTTTTTTTTTTTTTTTTTTTTTTTTTTTTTTTTTTAAAAGGGGGCCGCTGAAAATGCTGATGACATCGCTTTTCATTACAACCCTCGCATTGGTGATCATACCGCCCTGAACAGCTTCAGAAATGGAAGCTGGGAGACAGAGGAAACTGCACCAGATAAACCCTTCACCGCAGGACAAACCTTCCAACTTATTATAGTCATCAACTCTGAGGGTTATGAGGTGTGTTTTTTCTTAATTATTTTGAGAAGACTGCTGTATTTGACAGAAAACTGTGAACATGATCAACCGTATATCCTTTCTGCAGGTCTATGTGAACGGTTTAAGACATTGCACGTTCAAGCACCGCATTCCTCTAGAGAAAGTTTCAACACTTGGCATTGGTGGAGATCTCTCCAACGTCATATGTGGTTTTATACATGTACGTTTAACAGCTTTTACTATTAATGGCATAGATGCAAACTAATTATGTGGCTTTCATTTTATTCAATAATTCTTTTGTGTGTTGAAGCTGTATGTAAAGAACATGCTAAATATTTTAATTGTGTCTTCAGGGCTGGAGGACTTCTTCTTTCTTTACGGAAATTCAGGAATTTGCAATCACAGACAGTTCAACAACAGCTTTAAACATTTCACATCCAATCACCAACCCAGTAAGTTAAATACTAAATAAGATCATCATAAAAGCTACAAAATATCAGGAAAAAGTCTTTAGAGTCAACCAACTTACTCTAAAATAACATTTAAAATGGATATTTTTTTTCTAATACGTGCTCTCTCCAGGCACTTCCCTATGTGGGTAAAATACCAGGAGGGATTCAAAAAGACATGGCTGTATTCTTCCAAGGGACTATTCCTCAAGATGCCAAAGGGTATGCTCACTTTGAAGCTCCATTGAATGGAAATATAGAAATCATCATGTATACGTACTTCAAACACAGAATTGTGAACAGTAAACATTAGAGTATTGAACACATGTGTTTGGTTTGCCTTACACGCTGTAGTTTAGTATATTTAAATACACAATTGTTTTTCTTCACAGCTTTATCATAAATTTCAAAACGGGGCCGGCTGATGCTGATGACATCGCTTTTCATTACAACCCTCGCATTGGTGATCATACCGCCCTGAACAGCGTCAGAAATGGAAGCTGGGAGACAGAGGAAACTGCACCAGATAAACCCTTCACCGCAGGACAAACCTTCCAACTTATTATAGTCATCAACTCTGAGGGTTATGAGGTGTGTTTTTTCTTAATTATGTTTGAGAAGACTGCTGTATTTGACAGAAAACTGTGAACATGAACAAACGTATATCCTTTCTGCAGGTCTATGTGAACGGTTTAAGACATTGCACGTTCAAGCACCGCATTCCTCTAGAGAAAGTTTCAACACTTGGCATTGGTGGAGATCTCTCCAACGTCATATGTGGTTTTATACATGTACGTTTAACAGCTTTTACTATTAATGACATAGATGCAAACTAGTTCTATGGCTTTCATTTCATTCATTAATTGTTTTGTGTGTTGAAGCTGTATGTAAAGAAAATTCTAATATTTTTATTTTGTCTTCAGAGCTGGACGACTTCTTCATTCTTTACGGAACTTCAGGAATTTGAAATCACAGGAGGTTCTTCAACAAGCGTGGAATCCACAGCTTTAAACATTTCACATCCAATCACCAACCCAGTAAGTTAAACACTACATAAGGTGAACATAAAAGCTACAAAATATCAGGAAAAAGTCTTTAGAGTCGACCAACTTGCTCTAAAATAACACTGAAAATAAATTTTAAATTCTAATATGTGCTCTCTCCAGGCACTTCCCTATGTGGGTAAAATACCAGGAGGGATTCAAAAAGACATGGCTGTATTCTTCCAAGGAACTATTCCTCAAGATACCAAAGGGTATGCTCACTTTGAAGCTCCATTGAATGGAAATATAGAAATCATCATGTATACGTACTTCAAACACAGAATTGTGAACAGTAAACATTAGAGTATTGAACACATGTGTTTGGTTTGCCTTACACGCTGTAGTTTAGTATATTTAAATACACAATTGTTTTTCTTCACAGCTTTATCATAAATTTCAAAACGGGGCCAGCTGATGCTGATGACATCGCTTTTCATTACAACCTTCGCACTGGTGATCATACCGCCCTGAACAGCTTCAGAAATGGAAGCTGGGAGACAGAGGAAACTGCACCAGATAAACCCTTCACCGCAGGACAAACCTTCCAACTTATTATAGTCATCAACTCTGAGGGTTATGAGGTGTGTTTTTATGATAATGTATTATAATTTATTCATTTAAATAAAAGAACTTTAACCACATTTTCTCTCTTTTTTTTGCAGGTCTATGTGAATGGCTTAAAGCATTGTGTGTTTAAGCACCGCATATCTTTAGAGCAAGTTTCAACACTTGGCATTGAAGGAGATGTTTTGATCTCCATATGTGGTTTTATACATGTATGTAAACATTATCTTGTTGCTACCTTAGATAAAATTTCATTTTGTTCTGTGTCCTGCTTTGAAAATAAATGCTTCCTGATTTTTTCCCCTTTGTCTACCAGAATTGGAGTGCCTCTTCCATCTTTACAGAATTTCAGCAAATCCAAAGCACACAAAGCACAACTTCGACAACCATCACTCTAGAAATTTCACAACCAATCAGCAACCCTGTAAGTAAAACAGTAAGAGATAGTTAGGAACAATAGAGGATATCTGATACAAACTTTTGCAATCAAATGTGTGGATACTTGATTTTGCATGTTGTCTTTGTCTTTTCAGGCAATTCCCTATGTAGGAAAAATACCAATAGTGGTAAAGCCAAATGTGGCGGTACTTTTTCAAGGGAGTGTTCTTGAAAATGCCGTTGGGTATGCCCTCACATCACTCTCAAACTTGTTTGAATGATAAAACTCCCATAACAGATTTTTAAATTGTTCTACTTTTTTTCTTCACAGATTTGAGATCAATTTTAAAACGGGGTCATCTGATGATGCCATCGCTTTTCATTTCAAACCTCACATGGGTGAATATACTGCCCTGAACAGCTTCAGAAATGGAATCTGGGAGAAACAGGAAAATGCACCTATTAAACCTTTCATCAAGGGAGGAGCCTTCCAAATTATTGTTGCCTTTAAATCAGAGGGCTATGAGGTCTGTTTCTTAAATTACTTCACAGTAATAATTAAATAAATGTAAGATTCAAAGTCATTTAAAATATTTTCCATGCTCCTGCAGGTTTATGTGAATGGCTTGAAATACTGCACATTTAAACATCGCATTCCTTTAGAGAAAGTGTGCCTAATTGGCATTTCTGGAGAGACTACTATTCAGCTAATTGGTTTTGTTGAAGTAAGTAAAACACTTTTCTGCTTCTTGAAAAAGTTTGATGTAGTTCCATTAATTAACGCATTTTCTATTTTTCTTTCCGTTAGAACTGGAGTGCATAAATTAAAATGAGTAAAACACATGGGGAAGAAGTTCCAGAGGCTGAAAAAATACAACCATGTTTCGCAGTAGTATTTCTTTTAAGTAGGTGTAGATTTAAAAATTACCTCCTTAATTTGCCTTGAATTTGCCACCAACTTATCTTTATGTTTTTGTACAAACTATACAACTTGGGATGTTCACCAAGCAATCTGAACAACAGAAAAGCTAACATTTTAAGCAACACTGGCTGAGATTCCTTGGGAATAATTTTGGTGTCTTAAAGAAAATGAAAAAAAAGTGGCTTTCAGACTTTCATGTGAAATAATGTAACGTTTTAATATGACCATGAATTGATTTGCTATTTATCATGTAGGTAACAGTAAATGTCAGAAAACAACCACAGGGATAAAAGGTTTAACCTTTTCATCACATTCCTATGTTTTACAATTCATTTTTTTTAAAAATCCCTAATTGAAATACTTTTTGGATACTACACCAACTTTGGATCAAGATATTTACCTTTTTTGATTGATAATCTAGAAGTCTGCTGTGAGGCCTGCTTGGATACTTCTCTTATAAGCCAATGGCAACAGAAAAAAAATTATTTTTGTCTATGCAAAAACGCGGAATGAAGTGATAAGGCCGTCCAGAAGCTACAAATTAACTTTTGGGCAGATTTTTTTTGAAGGGAAGCTTGTTTGACCAACAGTCTACATTGGAAAGGCTTTGATGCATTTAAGCTTGCATTATGATTCTCCATAAGAGAGACTCAAAGGGGGAATTTAGGGAACATAATGGTATCTATTCCTGTACTTGTCTTATGTGCTAAGGGGCATATATTGGCTACTTGATATTTAGTCCTGCTTTAGATTAAAGAATAACTTTTTGGGGAGTATGGTGAAAACAGCTTCTGTTTCTGTCAGTTGTTGTTGTTTTGGTTTTTTTTTCCTTCTTCTGGCTAACTACTTAATCTGTGCTGTAATCTTTATTTGTTAAACTGATTTACTGCTGAATTTCTCTTTTAATCCTCAATAAACAATGGGAATCTGAAGTTTCAGTTTCTTGACATTTTCTCTCCAAATTTCAGACATGCATACAGTAATCAAAATTATTCAACATCCATTGCAAATCAGGTTAATTGTCAAAATTTACAGACTTTCAGCTGTTTGCAATGAACAAATCAAACAAAAGCAACTGAAATAGTTCAACACAACAAATGCTTCAAGTGGTTTCCCCAAATTCAACTGAAAATGCAACTTATAATGACTTCTCCAGTTTCAAAATTATTCAACCCCCCCGAATAGAGTCCCTCACAACAGCACAAATAAGCAAAACAGGTGTTGTCTCAAGGACACCTGATGCAACTAATCTAAGGGCTTCATTAGATGCACCAGGTGTGCTTGAGCTAGAACACATGAAATACCTGAACTGGCTAGAGGCAGAACATATATGACATTCCTGGACGAGGCAGAAAAAGGAAACTAATAACAGATGCAACCAGATTTCTGAGAAGACAGGTTGTGTAAAACCCTCAAGTGACTGCAAAAGACCTGCAGCAAGATTTGGTGGCAACAGGCATTGAGGTTTCATTGAGCTACAAGTCCATCACGGTCACCTGACTTGAACCCCATAGAAAATCTCTGGTGGGATTTGAAGAAGGTGGTTGCAGAACACAAAGACAAGAATATTAATGAACTGGAGGCCAATGCTCATGATAAATAGGCTAAGATTCCTCATGAACACTTCCAGAAGCTGGTGTCTGACTATGCATCTCATTTGCAATAGGTCATAACAGCAAAAGGGTGCTCTACTATGTACTAAACTTACTTGCCAGGAAGGGGTTGGGGTTGAATAATTTTAAAACTGGAGAAATCATTATAAGTTGTATTTTCAGTTGAATTTGGGGAAACCACTGGAAGCATTCGTTGTGTTTAACTATTTAAATTGCTTTTCGTTTGATTTGTTCATTGCAAACAGCTGAAAGTCTGTCAACACAATCTTTTCACTATTTCTTAATTTGAGCAATATTACAGAGATATTTGGACATACCTCACATTGTGGTCAAGCAACCTTGGGAAATTCATGAAGACTAATACTGTAATTGAACATCCTTCAACACACTTAACTTGGAATACAATTGAGATGATTTAAAATCACAAAATCCAGTGTGAAGAGAATGGGTTTCCTTTTGAGTCTGGTTCCTCTCAAGGTTCCTCCTTATGTTGTCTCAGAGTATGTCCTTGCCACTGTTGCCTCTGCCTTGTTTAGAAAAGATATGAATCTATAAAGTGGGACTTGAAAGTTTGTGAACTCTTTAGAATTATATATATATAATATATATATATATATATATATATATATATATATATATATATATATATATATATATGTATAAATATGACCTAAAACATCATCAAATTTTCACACAAGTCCTCAAAGTAGATATAGAATACCCATTTGAACAAATGAGACAAAAATATTACACTTGCTCATTTATTTATTGAGGAAAATGTTCCAATACATATCTGTGAGTGGGAAAATACAGTGGTGGAAATAAGTAGTGAACACATCAGCATTTATTTCAGTAAATATATTTCCAATGAGGAAATTCACATGAAATTCTCACGAGACTTCGGTATTAACTCAAGAAATCCAAACATTAAAGCCCATAAATGAAGATATGTGTACAAAGACACAGGAAAAAAATATTGAACAAACTAACTGAAATGTATTTTATACTTAGTGGAGAAGCCTTTGTTTGTAATAACAGCTTCAAGATGCTTCCTCTATGAAGAAATTAATCGGCCTCAGTAAGCAGGTTTGATTTTTGCAGATTATTCTAAACATATTGTCTTGAAATCTTGAAGATTCCGGAGGGCTCTCTTGTGAACCTTCCACAGATGTTCAATTGGCTTTCATTTATCCAGTTCCTTCCCTGTTGTGTCGAGTTCTCCAGCGCTAGTGCGAGGGAGGCACACAAGACGAGTATGGCAGCCCGCAGACAGCCAGTGGAACCGAGCAGCAACAGTCACAGCTTGCTACTAGGCCTGATCTGAGAATGGCCATAAAGGCCAAGCAGACAAAGAGGAGCGGTCCTGAGGGGATGGGGAGGGATGTATCAGGGGACAAAAGGTTGTTAGGGCAGTTAGCTCCAGTGCTACTGTAGAGCATCCCCTAGCCAAAGCTGTCCCAAGTTTTCAGTGTTCTCTTGTCAGCGAGCTGTCACAGGGTAACGGAAATCTAATACTTTCCCTCCAATAGAATGTGGAAAAGTTAACGTCACTAAAAGACCATCAGGCAGTGTGCAAACTACGACTCCATGGGTCCTGTCTAATATAGAAAAGGGTTCAGTTCAGAGCTTGGAGGAAACGCATACTAAGATCGGGGTCTTCCTTTCAGGCTAGCTTTATCCCCTCGCACCTTCAAAGTGCATGGATGTCAGTTTCGCTCCATTGCGACTCCGGGGCATCCATGTACTAAACTTCCTGGACGACCGGTTAATTCTAGCACAAGCCAGGGAACTGGCGGTTCAACATCGAGATGTTGTTCTAGCCCACATGAAGGGCTCAGGTTGAACCTCAGAAAGGTATGCTTTCTCCAGTGCAGTGGACAAATTTTCTAGGGATTATAAGGATTCTACTATGATGAGGGCATTTCTATCTCCAACATGCGTAGGGTCAATGCTATCAACACTGAGCAAGATAAAGCTGGATCTTGGCATCCCCTCCAGACTCTGAGAGACTGTTGGAGCTTATGGCAGAAGCAGTCAATGTCATACAGTTACACCTTTTGCACAGGAGACCATTCAGTGGTGGCTGAGAAGTTGGGGCTTTCGTCCGAGGGCGAAACCTCTGAGAGTAATCAGTGTCACGTGGCGATGCCTACGTGCTCCGAGAATTTGTAAGTGTTCCCGGTTTCTAGCCTTGGGTCATACTCTATGGGTGTTTCCTCACAATACAGCAATGACCGACACCTCCTTCACGGGCTGGGGCGCAGTCTTAGACAGCTGTCCAGCTCACGGTCTGTGGAGAGGCCCTCAACTGGAGTGGCATATAAATTGCCTAGAAATGAAGGCCATATTTCTAGCACTGAAATTCTTCCGTTCTTCATTGAGAAGTCACCATGTGTTAAAAGACAACACAGCGGTTGTCTCATATATCATCCACCAGGGAGGATTATGTTCGCGCCACCTGTTCAGGCAGGCGCAACTAGTTCTTCTCTGGGCAGAGGGAAGGTTGTCAGTGGATGCAATGCACATTCTGGGCTACCGGAATGTGGGGGAAGATGTGCTGTTGAGGCAAGGGTTGAGGCCCAGGGATTGGTGGCCCCATCCAAAAATTGTGGAGTCCATATGGCGGAGGTTTGGCCAAGTCAGAGTGGGCGTGTTCGCCTCCGAGGAGACAACAAAACTGCCCGCTGTGGTTCGCCCTCACTCCTCCTGCACCATTAGAGCGGGATGTGATGTTGCACATGTGGCCGAGGTCACATCTATATGCTTTTCCCCGATCGCGAGTAGCACCTTATTGGCCAGCTCAAATATGGTTCTCAGAGACAATATCCCTGCTAGACAACACTCCTTCAGAGATGCACATCAGCAGGAATCTACTGTCTCAACCCGGAGGGCTGATTTATCACTCTTGGCCAGAATTACGGAAACTCTGAGTCCGGCCCCTGCGTGGCACCAGCTTATAGATTCTGGTCTCACAACTGAGGCTATAGAGACCATGTAGAATGCTAGAATGGCATCCATGACAAAATTGTAGCTGCTCAAGTGGCAATTTGTTTTCTCGTGGTGTGAGGAACGTCAGCTAGACCCAGTGAAGTACAGAATAGCTACAGTCCTGGAGTTCTTACAAGGTTGTTTCTCTGCAGGGTTGGCCACCATTTTGGCCAGCCATACCACTATTGATGGAGCCTCTGTGGGGTAATATCCTCTAACTTTGAGGGATATGCGTGGTGTCAGGTGGTTGAACAGGCCGTACTCTCAGTACGGCGGAGTCCCTACAGTGTTCAGCTAACGCAATGTGAAGTTCCCTTTGAAAGGGAACGTCTGGGTTATGCATGTAACCGTGTTCCCTGAGAAGGGAACGAGATGTTGCATAACTTTGTCATACTGGGGCATGCCTGTGAATTGCAGAGGCGGATAGCACCGTTCACAGGTGTCGTTTATATTTCACATGACGCGCTTAATTTCCACATCACCTGATCATTGCAGGCCTATAAATATGCATGATTTTACACAAGTTTCTTATACCAGTCAAGCGCGTAGGCACTCCCCCACAGTGTTCAGCTAACACAATGTCTCATTCCCTCCTCAGGGAACAGGGTTACATGCATGACCCAGACGTTTCTTGTGTGACACCTTGGTAATGAACAGCCTTTTTGAAGACCATCGATTTACTAACCCAGCTGATATTAATTTACACAGATAGGGGGTATAACTACTTACGGATTTCAGCTGGTTCCTAGCCTTACCGAACTGCTTTTTCTTAGCATCTTCAATACGTTTTTCTTCCGTCATTCCACTTTACACAATAACCTTATTCATGGAATTTAATATTGTTAATTCTTTATATTTGCAGATTTCTTGAGTTGATCCTGATGTTTTGTAAGATTATAGTTTTGCATTTTTCATTAGTTTTTATTTTTTAGTTTTGACTTTTTCAAATTCAGTTTAGTTTTAATTAGTTTTTAAAGATTTGCTAGTTTAGTTTGGTATCTATTTTTTTATGCTTAGTTTTAGTTTAGTTTTTATTAGTTTTAGTCTTTTGAAATATGGGTTATTTGTCAAGGCCAGAAAAAGTATTGTGTAATTAAAAACTCAACAAAAACATCATACAATTTTAGAAATATGTATTCAACAATAACACCAGTACATAAAATGCACATATGGGCACAAATAAGCTAACATACATGAAAGATGCTGTTAATCCTCTCTTGCTCCAACCATCTACACATAGGTCCAGCTTCCTCGTATCCTTAATGATCTCTTTTCACTTCTGCTTTGCCATATCCATCTTAGCCCCAATAAGGCTGTTGACTCTTGCAGCTCCAGGTGCTTATGAACTTTGGTTTGAGTAAAGTGGTGAACTTTTTGAAAGAAATTCACAGTTGTGTAGACATCCCAGTATCAATAAACATTAACTAGCGCTTCCTCCCGCTTGTGGTGTTCCTGCATATTTACTAACCGGCAGCCGGTGAAAGCACTGCTATAATGTTCTCGGTCCTGTGGTTGTCTCAGTCATGCTGCCTAGCCCTGTACCGGGGTTAGCTTCTGTTTCGAGGGAGGGGGGCTTGGCGCCTTGTGCCCGCTTCTCAAATGTACCTTCAAATTCGTGGGATTTTTCCCTTTAATAAATGGTCCACATATTTCACCACGTTCCGCTGCAAGACACTTGCTTATATCTGACACACAGTCCTATTCAAAAGTAAACCCAAATAGGACCCTGCTGCTTTCTTTTGACTTTCGGTACCACCATGATGCCAGGCAAGGAGCATGGACTATGGAGTGTTCAATCGGACATGGAATGTCGTAATTTCCTGGTTCCCAGTCAGAAATGTCAACTCTGAAAGATATTTGCTCTATGAAAGACATTGACAAAGACAAAAACTAAGGACATTTACTCTATAATTGTATTTTATTTTAGTTAGTTTTGCAAACAGACGATACAGTTTTAGTTATAATTCTTTTGTAATGCCTCGTTTGTATTTCAAATTCAGTTAACGACAATGTTTTTCACACCTAGTTTTCGTTCGTTTACGATTATAACTTTGATGTCTAGTGAAAATTTCCTAGTGAATAACCTCATTGGAAATATATTTACTGAAAGCAATGTTGATGCCTTCAATACTTATTTCTCCCATGTGCAGCAAGAACTGCAACTAAATGTTTCTGGTAACTTGATCAGTCCTGCACATCGGCTTGGAGGAATTTTAGCCCATTCCTCAGTATAGAATAGCTTCAACTCTAGGATGTTTCCTCACATGGAGTGCTTGCTTAAGGTCTTTCCACAACATTTCTATTGAATTAAGGTCAGGACTTGGCCATTCCAAAACATTAACTTTATTTGTTCTTTGATAGAACAACTTGTGTGCTTAGGGTTGTTGTTGTCTTGCTGCATGACACTGCACTGCACATTCTCTTGAGATTCAGTTCACAGGCAGATATCCTGACATTTTCCTTTAGAATTTACTGGTATAATTCAGAATTGGCTGGTGTAATTCAGAATTCATTGTTCCATCAATGATGGCAAGTCGTCCTGGCCCAGATGCAGCAAAATAGGCCCAAACCATGATACTATCACCACCGTATTTCACAGAGGGATTAAGGTTCTTATGCTGGAATGCATAATATAACTTCTTTATTATAACTCTGGTTTTCTACTAATCACTCCTTCAATTGAAGAAACAGCCTTTATTTGTCCAATATACATTAAAGCACAATTAGAAAGTTGGGCTCAGAGCAAAAGGTCAGGCATGATATGGCGCTCCTGGAACAGAGAGGGTTAACGGCCTTGCTCAAGGGCCCAACAGTGGCAGCTTGGTGGTGCTGGGGCTCGAACAGGGGGTTTAGCATGGTATTCAATTTGCATGCACTTTTGGGCAAGTATCAACAATAGAACTAAAAAAAATAAATCCCTCCTTAAAAAGAACACACCAATTAAATATTGCTCTGTTTATTAGGTCAAAACTTTTAGACATGACAGGACAGAACTTTATGAATGCTGGATATTAAAAAACAAGGCAGCCTTGAAGTGCAGTGAACAACCTCGTCAGACGTGTCACAAGACCTACAGAGGACAAAATTAAGATATTACCAAACATTTCAAAGAAGAACTTATAGTAAACTGCTAAACAGTGCACCTTTTGATCATCCCCATAGCAATACTGAAATGGAGTTCTCAGATTATTAGCTGCTTGTGCCTGGTGTGTGTAAACCACAAGTCATAAACACTACCATGTTAGTGTCATCTGCATAATATCTGCTTGGTTATCATTTATGGTGGTTAACACTTTTCATTAAATGGACAGGGCTAGAGTGGGGATTACAAAGTATGCAGTTACGCATCAGTCAACAATCGTATTCCTATACAATGGTGGGTATACAATAATCTGGCAACTTAGTGAACATGACTTAAATGCCATGGTTAACATATTACAATTACTTGATCAAAACTTTAGTAGCAGACAGAAAGTAGTAGCACACAACATCCTATGCGATCACTGCATTTTCACAGAAAGATAGTAGATTGTGGACACCAAAGAACTTCGAGGGGAAATATGAGCAGTCCTCTTTGATAAACTTTTATATTTTTTCTTACTATACAAACATCAGGCATTTTGATGTTATGACATTTTAGTGAGGAAAAAAATGACCATACCGTTTAAACGAATCTATTGTCAATATATTTCTTATCACAAATTTCTCCCTTAGAAACCTTTAAATGGTTCAACATGTCTGACAGTTTTCACTCATGATCTGCTGATGCTCTTCCACTTTCAAACGTTTTCGATCAATTTAGGTTGAAATTTCATCCTTAATAAATGTAGTTAACAGATGTTAAATATACGTGTCTAATGTCAGCTAAGTCAGACATACATGAATAGATATTATTTCACGTTAATGAACTCAGACATTTTCCATTTATCTTGACAGAAACTCATCAATGCGTGTTTTCACTGGAAAAATCAAGATGCAACAAGAGCACGGGTCAAAATATTACTAATCAGGGATGGGAGGAAAGTAGGTGGGGCTTCCAGCGGGGGTAGGTTATGATTGCAGATTAGAATATCTACTGTCAATCAACCAGATTCATATGTCGACTGGCTCATCTGTTTTTATTGATGAACTAAGAAGAAAAAAATTAAAAGATTACTCTTTTATACATATTTTCAGTCATGTCTTGTACCAGCGTACACCAATGTTAAAATTCAGTGCTCCTACACAAAATGTGCACAGGTTGGGAGTTTTCAGTAAACGATGCCGAGTTTCATGTTGCTCCAGAGAGCAAGCTAGCATGCTGTCAATAAGGAAAGTCTGAGGAGGTTTTACAGCAACAGTGTTGAATTTGCAAAGTTATCAAACATTTGTTGCAGCCTTATTCCTAATACTGAGGGAAATTTCCTGTGAGTGACAAAATGTAAACGTAAACGGCAAATGTTTAAAACAAAATTATAATTAATGCAATTTCATTCAGGCAACCATCTTCAAAAGACAAGAAAGAGGAACTCTCAAATGATACTCCATGAACGCACCTGCTTAGGCTTTATCGATGCCCAGTTCCTCTGGGGTTGAGATGCCCAGCTCCATAAGTGTGGGGCGAAGCTCTTGAATCACATATGGATAGATCTCTTTATGTGGTCCAGACTTATCCTGAGAAGATTATTAATAAGATAAGTTGACAGTGGGGGAGACAGAAAATGTATTTTCATCCAATACACGTGAACACTATGTTACTCGGATCATAATCACAATTTGCCGTCAATGGTACATTGCCTGGAATAATGTAAAAACAAAAATGGCAGAACACAGTAGAACTCACGGCCATGTTTAATACCGAAAGTAAATGCGATTCCACATGCATAACGCAATGAGAAATTACAGGATTAGGGCATAAATGGCTGTGTGGCCCCAAGAAAGCCAATCGTTAGTGAGGCTAATCAAAAACACCTTAAAGCGCTCCTATTATGGTTTTCAAACGTGTCTAATTTTGTTTTAAAAGGCCTCATACGATAGATTTACATGCATCCAAGGTCAAAAAACACTTTAATTTGCTCATAATTTGTTATACTATCCACATGTAGTAATTTATGGCATGCGTCATGTCCATTGTATCGCAGCCGTAAGAGGTGCACAAACCCACCTTTACTGCCTCTAAAATGCGGACTGCACTGGCCAAGTCATTCAGCTTTCTGCAGGCTCTCAGTGCAGAGTCGAGGATCTTAGGTTCAGGGACTAGGTCATAACCAATCAGAGTGTTCACACCTAAAGATGAATTGTTTCCAAAGAGAGGGACAAAGGGCACAAAAGGCTTTAAAAGGCACCATTTTACTTAACATTTGAATGGATACAAAATGTGGGTACAATTAAGGAGTTGTGGATAATGGTGTCTAGAGGTATTGAACCAATTGATCGTTTTTGCCAATAACCAATTCCTGGAACTATCGTTTATCTGCAAAAGTCCACACGGAGAGGTTTTCCCAGTTGCGTCCATTGCAGGAACAGCTGAGAAATGTCCGCTATCATTTCGCAGGACATCAGCAGTTTCTTAAACCAGCCCATCTAGTACCAACAACCATGCCACGGCTAAAGTCACAGATTACATTTTCCCCCATTCTGATGTGCGTTGTGAATATTAACTGACGCTCTTGACCTGTATCAAGCATGATTTTATGCACTTGTGCTGCTGCCACATGATTAGCGGATTGGATAACTGTAATAAGCAGTGCTGCAAAAGCACTACGTGAATAAAATATAATAAAAATAAACAAGTAAATAAATTCTCAATAGTCCCAATTCCGAATGGTTTCTCATTGTCACGATCATCCAGTTTTTGCCTTATAACCAGCACAAAATGAGATCAGAAAAAAACGTAGTAGTGTGCCTGACATGATGCTGGTTCTACAGGACTGATGCAAACAGACTGGCTTTATTTAATTCATTTAACCCATCAACATTGATTTATGCCAGTGAACGAACTGGCAGACACCTTACATTTTACCTTTTCTAAGTTCCCATTCATCAAGGTCGGGCTTTCTAAAGTAAGTGACCCAGCGAGCATCAAACTCCTCATCTGTCTCTGTTTTGGCATGAGAGTAGCACCGGGAGGCCAAGGGGGCTGGGGAAAATAAAATAAAATAAAAATCATCATCATCACCACCACCATCACAGCATTCACCTCTTATTATATAATAAACATGAAGGAGAACCTGCAATAGGACCATCACATTATCTTTAACTGGATTCTAAAGTAGGGTTGTACCATGGTGAACGACATGATCAATACTGACAGTCAGCCTCATTTACAATGACTACATTTACATGGACAGCAATAATCTAATAATTGGCCTTATTCTGAATAAGACATAATATTCTGATTAAGGTGTTTACACGAGTCGCTTTTAGAATATTCCTTTCCAGTTCCCGTTTTACATGATATAGAACGTACAGTCATGGACAAAATTATTGGCACACGTGGAACTTTTCCAGAAAATGCACCATTTCTCCCAGAAAAGTGTTGCAATGACAAATGTTTTGGTATACACGCGTTTATTACCTTTAAGTGCATTGGAACAGCACAAAAAAGCAGAAGAAAAAAGGCAAATTTGACATAATTTTACACAAAACTCAAAAATTAGGTCGGACAAAATTGTTGGCACCCTCAACTTAATATTTGGTTACACACCCTTTGGAGAAAATAACTGAAACCAAGCGCTTCCTATAACCATCACCAAGCTTCCTACACCTCTCAACTGGAATTTTGGACCACTCTTCTTTTGAAAACTGCTCCAGGTCTCTCAGATTTGAAGGGTGCCTTCTCGCAACAGCAATTTTGAGATCTCTCCATAGGTGTTCTATGGGATTTATATCCGGACTCATTGATGGCCACTTCAGAATTCGCCAACGCTTTGTCTCCAACCATTTCTGGGTGCTTTTTGAGGTATGTTTTGGGTCATTGTCCTGCTGAAATACCCATGACCTCTGACGCAGACCCAGCTTTCTGACACTAGGCCCTACATTATGGGCCAAAATCTTTTGATAGTCTCCAGATTTCATGATTCCTTGCACACAGTCAATGAACCCAGTGCCAGAGGCAGCAAACAACCCCAAAACATCCTTGAACCTCCACCATGTTTGACAGTAGGTACTGTGTTCTTTTCTTTGTAGGCCTCTTTCCATTTTCTGTAAACAGTAGAATGCCAAAAAGCTCTACTTTAGTCTCATCTGTCCACAAAACGTTCTCCCAGAAGGATTGAGGCTTACTCAGGTACATTTTTGCAAACTGCAGTCTGTTTTTGTTATGCCTTTGTGTCAGAAGTGGGGTTCTCCTCGGTCTCCTGCCGTAGCGCTTCTTCTCATTCAGATGACGACGTATGGTTCGATCTGACACTAATGCACCCTGAGTCTGCAGGACAGCCTGAATTTGCGTGGAAGTTGACTGAGGTTGTTTATCCACCATTCGTACTATCCTGCGTTGCATTCTTTCATCAATTTTTCTCTTCCGTCCACGTCCAGGAGATTTGCCACAGTTTCATGGGTTATAAACTTCTTGATTATATTGCGCACAGTGGACAAAGGAACTTTAAGATCTGTGGAGATTGACTTGTAACCTTGAGATTGTTTATTTTCCCACAACTTTGCTTCTTAAGTCCTCAGACAATTCTCGGCTCTTCTTTCTCCATGCTTGGTGTGGCACACACAGGCACACAACACAAAGGTTGAGCCAACTTTTATACACTCTAACTGGCTTCAGTTTGGATTTCTATATTGCCAGCACCTGTTACTTGCCACAGGTGAGTTTAAATGAACATCACAATGATTGAAATGAAATTATTTACCCACAGTTTTAATAGGGTGCCAATGATTTTGTCCAGTCCATTCTGGGAGTTTTGTGTAAACTTATGTCAAATTTGCCTTTTTTCTTCTACTTTTTCTTCTTCTTTTTTCTTTGTGCTTTTCCCAATGCACTTAAAGGTAATAAACACGTGTATACCAAAACATTTTTCATTGCAACACTTTTCTGGGAGAAATGGTGCATTTTCTGTAAAAGTTCCAGGGGTGCCGTTATTTCATAATTTCGTCCATGACTGTTGATCGATTAAGGTCACATGTCATTACGTCCCCGCGCCACGCCGTCCAACGTCCCCTCCAGAATTTCACGCTTCGACATACAGTTCATCTTCGTTATGGTCCCGTATACAGTTTCGCATTTCACAGAAGCTCCAAGTACAGTTAATTATCTGTCGTCCTATGCGTGCAAACAGTCGACTGCTTGAAGCCATGGGCTGCGTCCCAAACCGCATATTTACCGAAATGCATGTATATCTCCTACTATACAGCAGGTAGGTACACGGTTCCGGACTCAGCCGTGCTCTCTCGTTCGCCGTCAAACGTTCGAGCGTTGCCGTGCATGTGCGTGTCCTGTCGCATGATGCTGTGAAAACTCCCACACGGTGTGAATAGTCTGATTAAGATGTGTACATGGAACAGGAACACTCCACACGTCTTAATTCCGTTCACTTCGAGTACGACTTCAATCGAATTAAGGTCATAATTTTTTTTTTTTTAAGTCATTGCTGTTTACGTGATAGTTTCTTAATCAGAACACCGTCTTAATATCGGATCATCGTTGTCCATGTAAACGCACCGACTGATATTAAACTAAGGACTTTTAAAAACGAGGAAGTGGACATCACACGCTATACAACACAGAAGTTAATGTTAACATTAGACACATTAAGCTCTTTCATCCCTAGATAAATGAAGACGTCATATTAGATTATTAATATGATTGTATATTAGATTGTAGACTCTGTACATTATTATACACAAACAATAAGTGGCGGTGCATTGGCTGTGTTTAATGACTTCCGGGTCATCACAAGGGCATGTACTCTATCAGCTAACATGCTAACTAGTGAATGTTAAGTGACAAAGACATCATCATTGTGAATCAACACACCTTGTTACTATGTTTATTTGATAGAGAGAGTTTTCAAAACGTTGCCTAAACCATTTAAAGTCCACTTTAAAGTCCATAGCTTCTCAGCAACCTAAACGACACTAAAGAGTAGGTAAGGATGTAGATATATATATATAGATATATTTAAAACATGTATGAATATATCAGACACGTACCTGTGCACTGAGGACCTCTTCGTGTTAAACTCCTGATGCCGGCAACAGAAACACGAACAGCAGCAGAGAACATGGTGAGGCTCGCCTTGGGAAACGTTGACTGGGGTATACAGGATACGAGAAAGGAAGACACTGCGATGTGCGCATGCGCGTCAAAAAATGTGGCGCGTGCGCAACGGAAGCTGGGGAATGGGAGGCGACAGGAAGTACGCCTTTTACACCGCCGTAGCAGAAAAAGAAAATCACTAAGCAGCCGTAATAATAATAATAATAATAATAATAATAATAATAATAATAATAATAATAATAATAATAATAATAATAATAATAATAATAATAATAATAATAATAATTGATTTTGACATTAAATAATAATCAATTGTCATAAGAAGAGTTTTTACTCTAAAACCCCTAGAGTTAACATGTAAGCATTACAATAGTTGCCGTTTAATCTTGATGACGTGAAGGAAGACGATCGCCTAGATAAATTTCGTGTCAGAAATTTATTGCTATGCGCATGGTGGCTTAGTGGTTAGTACATTTGAATCAGACCTCCAGTGTAGTATCGGGGGTTCGAGTCCCACTGTGGCCCTGTGTGTGTGGAGTTTGCATGTTCTCCCCGTGCTGTGGGGGTTTCTTCCGGGTACTCAGGTTTCCTCCCCAAGTCCAAAGACATGCATGGGTAGGCTGATTGAGGTGTCTGTAGTATATAAAGGGGTGTGTGATTTATTGCTATGGCAAACCAACTATTACCGTTCCATTGGCAGCTGTTGATTAAAGTCTCTAAATGCAGTGAAAGGACTGTTTCTGAACATCCAGGGAACCCTCAGCCTAAGTGACAACTTTTATATTGAACTGTCAGTCAATTTTTTGTAAGAGAGAGAGAGAGAGAGAGTGAGTGAGAGAGAGAGAGAGAGAGAGAGAGAGAGAGAGATAGGGCAGTTTGAAGGAGAGAGAGACAGTCAGTTGGGCAGGATGAAAAAAATAATAATAATAACCTATATTCAATTACTTTGGACCACCTGGTATACAAACCAGGAGTGAGAGGGCATAGGATCATCATACAGAAGATGAGGACGAATAATAGGTGTTTGTTTTGTGCCACACATCATTCATTAATGTTGTTCATTGACCTTTCATGTGCCTGTCTTGATACACAAGAAAGCATATTGTTTACAGGAGACATGCAATAAGCGTACTGTTATTATATTTTATAGAAGTATTCATGTTTATATTTATAATATAATTACTCATTCCACCCCCAAAAAAAATGTTAAAAGACAAATACAATAAAATAAACCTAGACTTAAATACTTAAAATGCCAAAAAAAAAAAAAAAAAAAAAAAAACAGAAAAGCTGAGAAATTTATACCACTATGTCATTGTCGTTGTGCTAAACATATTGAAAGCACCACTAAAGAAAGATCAGTCTGGAAGAATCCTTGTACGTCTAGACCCAGTGGTATCAAACTCATTTTAGTTCAGGGGCCACATACAGCCTAATTAGATGTCAAGTGGGCCGGGCCAGTAAAATCATAGTATAATCACCTATAAATAACAAGAAGTCCATGTTTGTACCTTTGTTTTCATGCAAAGACATTTATATTTAATTAAATAACCTTTTATAAAATATATCATGAACAACCCCAGATTTCTTAATACAAACATGTGTAATTTGCTTCTGATTATCATTCACATATATGTGCATTACAACTGCTCACAGTGGTTGTGCAAATGCAAAAAAAAAAAAAACTTCACAGGTATTTGGAAGTGAAAAATATAGTATTTCACTTTAAAATTTATGGCATTGCATGAACAATAGGATTCCACCAAACCAAATTCTTTTGTACTGAAGCTGTTGACTAACATTAAATTGCACTTTTTTAACTATTACCCATTCATCTCTGTGAATAAATAGGAAGCGGTCCATTTTTCATGGAAAACTCTACACTCTGTATCCACTTTTCTGCTTTTTGGCAGACATTTTGGCTAATGAGGGTGTGGGGACGAGTAGGAAATAGAGTAGACTCCCACCGTGATAACAAACAGCAGACGTCGCATTGCCGCCATCTGCTGTTCAGTCCCAGAGATGTGCCGCTTCGTTTACCCCCTAGCGGATAATTTAGGAATAGCATTTTATTAAAAATGACAAGTTCGTGTCTTTTATGCATATTTTTTTTCACTTTCAAAATTCGTCCTGCGGGCCGGATTGAACCCTCTAGCGGGCCGGTTTTGGCGCGCGGGCCGTACGTTTGACACCCATGATCTAGAGTTACAGTTTTCATGTAGAATTTCAATCACTCTACTGTTTCAATCGCTGTTGTCAAAACTCTCCAAGAGTATGACATTGCCAATGAAGATATCATTGTATTTGATAATAACAGTGCGGCATACATGCTGAAAGCATACAACGAAGCATTGCAGTCTCATTTCCCTCTTTCTCTCCAAATTACCTGCAGGGCACAGATCATGAATCTGATTGGAGGTGCCTTCCACAAACCCTTCATAGACTTGAACACATTTATGATGTACTTCAGTCAAATGTTTTACATATCAAAGGCTCACACAAGAAGATCTCGTAAGATCCCGTAAGTCCTCCTTGTTTGGTTAAAAACCGAATGGAAATAAACCAAAAGGTTGTTTACTGGAACAATTCCTGTTGAAAACTTTTCCAAATATTTATGGACTTCGCTGTATCTATCATGAAGAGGTTCTGTGTATTATTGAATTAATTAATTATTCCTACATTTATTAACTTATGCAAGTAAAATGTATACTTATACTCATGAATACTCAAGTTCAGTCACTCGACCACTAGATGGTGGCAGAGTAAAGGCATTCTGTGCTGTTGTGTGATATATTTATTTATTACTCTTCTCCACGTAGCCAACACAAAATAATAGCGCCCACCTCCATTTATTGCAAAATACCTCAATATTGTGTATGCTATTGGCTTATTATTCAATAGTTGATCAGAACGTACAGTGTTCCAGTGTATTTTTCAGCAAAAATTACTGCCTTAATTGATATGATTTATTCTAGATGCCAAAATTTTCAGTAAGGCTTTTGGACAGAACATGTCCAGTCATAAAGTCAGACACAGCATAGCTTCCTCACATGTTATACTTGTTTTTAGTAACATCCTTAATAAAGGGGTTTGTTGGCTTTCTATGAAGACCATGTCTTTAATGATATACATCTGCATTCATAACATGTTATATTAACTGGCAATATACACACTGTTATATTAAAATACTTTATTTGTCACATATAATTATAGTACAGGGAAATAATTTTCTTCACATATCCATTCTGATTAGGGAGTTGGGGTCAGGGTGTCGTGTGAGTCATTATACAGCTCCCCTGGAGCAGATACGGTTCAGAGCCCAACGGTGGCAGCTTGGAGATGCCGGGAATTGAACCCCCAACCTTCTGATCAGTAAATGTGTGGCACCTTATAGCAGTGTAATGCATTATGAATTGATAATATAATGCATTTTAATGTGTGTACATAACACATTGTCCATGTTAAAGAAGCTCAGTTAGTGAATTATGCGTAGTTATAGACACACTGAGTCCCATATCTTATCGTGTACATTTTACCTCACCAGAAATAGAATATTACTTTTTTAATGCATTGTAACATGTAACTTGTTGGCAAGCATCATTTAGCAGAAAGTAACCAAATTTATATACATGTCTTTAGCAAGCATACATGATTAATAGACATATTCTAACATACTGTAATAGCTTATAAGTTGCATGTTATATAAGATATATGTTTTAAATGTTTTTTAAACCTACAGCATTTACAATATTACTTTTTTTACAATATTACTTTTATAGGTGTCTCAAGCACAAAATTACATGGTAAATATAAGAATAATCACAAAATAACAAACTGTTGACTATATTGCATTTACTAACAGACAATGAGCAATAAACAATGACTAATAGACTAGTTAAACTAAAATGGAGTTTCAGTTTGGTCATTATAATGAGATATAATGTTACAATATAACAATATAAACTCTGCCACAGTATAAAGTGTAATGCATATTTATTAATTTTAATAAATATAACTACGTGTATAATGAGGTTAATAACATGCAATAACATGATATGAAAGTGTTAATAGTTCATCATATATATATATATATATAACAAATTATTTTTGGTGGTATGATGTATAATTTTCCCCTTTACATTTCCGATGATGACTATAAGAAGTTGCCTTAAGATAAACTCGCAATCTAAACATTCTATTACATCTATTCATGCCGCATGCTTATTTCTCCAGAGCAATGAATAGTCAATTAGTCTAATTCTCTAACAGCAGAACGTCTTATTCTCTTAGAGAGAGAAAGGGAGAAAGGGGAGTGAAAAAACGAAAGGAGAGAGAGAGAGAGAGAGAATGAGGATGAAAAATGGCCACCTTGGCCTGTCCTAGTGAGAGAGTGAGAGAACAGTGCCTTGAGCAGTCAAACACTGGCTGTAAACATCAGCCCAGTAAATATTCAATTTAAAGGATTTTCAGATAAGAGAGTCTGAAAAATTGAAGCAGTGGCCATTCTTCTAGATAAGAAAAGACTGCACCATCTGGAAGGTGGAAGATAGCGAACTTCCACACCAACCCAGAGCCCTCAGTCCTATCCACTAAAGAAAGAGAGGGAGAGACGGAGAGCACAGAGAGGGAGAGAGAGAGAGACAAAAAAAGTGTGCTTACTGTTATCAGAGGGTCACCTGAATTCATTTATAACCTTGGAAAGGCCAGGGAAAGATTGGCTCTGCAAACATTAAATACAAAAGAATCTTTCATAGGTATGACCTTTCTTCTTCCTCTTCTTCTTCTTCTTCTTCTTCTTCTTCTTTTCTTCTTGTAGACTTTATATATGACAATTATCAAAGCTTCGTTAGAATGCTTCATGATTTCTTAGTCCTTTTATAGTATCTTCAATGCCTAGCTCACAGCTATCCATCTTGATTAATTTATTCTGTATGTTATCTGTCTCTGTAAGTTAAGGAGCTATTTAGCATCGTTTGCCTCACTTTGCGATGGGTGTTATTGTTGTATAGTACAATCATTTGGGCGCAAAATTTAAAGGACAAATTTTTCGGGCAAAATGAATAGCTCAAAGACATTTATTTTATCCAACAAAACGTGTTGGCTTCTACAAACGTTCCTTGATTACAAGTTACAAAAATTGTCAGTGTATAAGATAATAGTAAATAAAATAAAATGAATTTCATTTGATGTTTGCATCTGAATGTGAAGTAAATATTCTCTGATGAACCATATACCTACCTGCGTATACTGTCTGAGCAGCACAGGAAGTTTTTGATGATTTACTTTTCTTTTTTTTTAACCTCTTGTAATTATTTCAAACTAATAAAAATCTCACATATGCAAATATATTTATATATTTAAGAGCTTCCACGTTTCACTGCCATCAGCTCTGGTCTTCTTATCAGCTTTCAGCATAAACAAACAAGCCCTTTGTGATTAGTGCATAACAGGTAACATTGTAGAAAATTGTTATACATATTTAAACGGACTAAAACGCCTTATCAACCCAAGTAAGGGATTAATTTACTGTGTATTTTTGTGTGAATGGAATAGTCTAGAGTCTACCTCATTTCTAATTTATTTGCTGCCCAATCAGTATCTTAAAGCTATCAGCTGATGTAAGGCGCGTATGTGATAGAAACTGAGGCCTACATAGACAATACTGTGTGAAAGCTGTTATGTCAGCGATAAACACTCACAGATAACTATTAGCCCGTCCTCAGCACTCTAAAGTTTGTTCCATTTGAGTTCTTTAGCAACTGTAATCACTTCACACTCCTAACCCTTGGTTCAGAACAGCACTTTCTTTCATTTCTCAAACTGAACAGGGAGGTTAATTGTATGTCTACTGAAGACAATAGAACCTCAGGAAACCATTAAAGACCACTCAAATACCACTCAATGCTTCTAAGAATTCCTTTGTATTTCATCCACAGTCCAAGGCAACCCCATAATGAGATTGCAAGTAGACTGGCAAAATTGGATCTCATTGCGATGTATTGTACAAATCCATTACATGGGTGTAAGCGATAAATTAAACGCATTAAGTGATCTTCAAGCCTCAGAGATTTTCATTATAAGAAATCATTTTTTTTTTTTTTTTTTTTTTTTTTTTTTTTTTTTTTTTTTTTTTTTTTTTTTTTTTTTTTTTTTTTTTTTTTTTTTTTTTTTTTTTTTTCTCTGGTTACATTTTTTTTTTAAATTACTCATTTTTTTAAAAATTTTTTTTTTGAGATGTTCCCTTCAAACACTTTTTTTTTTTTTTTTTTTTTGTTTTTTTTTTTTTTACTGCAGCAGAGTCGGTTCTAAGAGCATGTGGGCTTTGATCTGCCCCTATACACACACACACACAAATATATATATATATATATATATATATATATATATATATATATATATATATATATATATATATATATATATATATATATATATATATATATATATATAAATATATATCAACTACATATATTTATATGTATGTGATAGTAAAAAATAAATATAATTCTGTTTATTTCGTTAGTGAGATTTGGTGGGCTAAATGATTTTAGGTGTGGATAGGATTGACATTTAAATATAAATATATATGTATATATATGTATATATATATATATATATATATATATATATATATATATATATATATATATATATATATAATATATATATATAAATCCTGTCTTTTGCATTTAGCCTGCCTCGTTCAGTTGGTGTCAATAGATAACCACCGAATCATCAAAGCTACGCATAAACACACACACACACACACACACACACACACACACACATACATATACACAATATCTATACTTTTTCCAATATGAACAGCAAGACTTATTCATGTGCAAATAATTTATTTGCATGTCTTCATAATTGATTGCTTTCAAGGAAACAAGAAATGATTCATTTATAAATTTAACATCATATTAATTTTCTGCCTGTGGTTATGTCAGTGCATTTCCAGTATTATGATAGTGACAGAGTGAGTCCACCAACAAGTTCAGCTCACCTATAAGCCTACTCGTTTATTTAAATTTTACTGGTTAAATCCACTCACGGTTTGGTGATGAGCGCAACAGTGCACTTTTATGCAAAAGAGTTTGTGCCAATTATAAGAAGGGTATTCAGATGTTAATTACAAAAGAGATGACTTTTAACACTAAACGAATCTACAGAAACATTAAGGAAATGCCCATCATGAGTGAGCAGAAAGAAGTGATGGCACCATATGATGATTTGCAAGTGGAGATATATTGTAACAGAAATGATCAAATGAACTCATCCAGTCCAGCTCAAGGCTTCATACATACAATTTCAATGAGCTAAATGCACAATCTGTCACGTTATAATAAAACAAACTCCCATTCAGTTTTCATCTGCAATAGCTTTGCAGTTTCACCAAGTGGTTCTGATCTCCCAATTAGCCAGATTGCTTAATTTATAGAGATTCCACCTTGCGGACAGAATCTTTTGGACTCTGTTTCGCTCTGTATGACAGTGTAGTCAAACTGCCTTTTCCCTGCATCACTACACACTGGATCACTATCTTGTCTTTCCTCCCAGAGCGCACTCTGCATCTCAGGGGGCTGATATCCTGGCTCAAGGGGGTTCAACGGGTCCTTAGAGAGAAGGATACTAATAGATGGCACAGTCCTGTGGACAGTCATTTTAGCACCGCCTCCTTCCTGACTCTCCCACACCTCTCGAACACCTTTATAGCACAGTTTAGTCAGCTGGTGGAGTCCACCCACTTTCCTCTTCATTATCTCGACACAGGTGATCGTTTTGGTGACTGCTCGGCCTGAACCGGTGAACACCACCTGCCTCAGACCGACCTGTTTGCTGTTTCCTTCTTCACACTGCATCCTTGCCATTGCGAAGCCCATCAGGTTGCGGATCTTACTGCCTTCTTTCACTCGCATCTCCAAGACGCCTGGGAGCAGCCCTGGAAACGGGCATGGGCTATCCTCCTCTGTCCGGCACACCCTCTTAAAGCCAGCCGCAAGACCCTGCTTCAGGATTGGGCTGTGGGAGGGCAGGGCAGGAGGTGCAGAGGTGTGGTGAGCAGTAGTTGTCTCACCCGGTAAGGATAGATGCTCATCATGCGCGATGCTCAGATCCATAAGCACACTTCTTCTGTATCCTCAGGAGCTTTAACCAGTCAAGATAAGTCTCTGAAATGATTCCAGCTGTAAATGCCTGAAGCATGTGCATGCTGCAATCAGTCCTGCATTTCGGAATTTTTTCTTTTTTTTTCAATTACTCAGAATCCACCTAGCTCATTGATGTCTTTATTTTTTACAACGATTTCTCTCTCCTAGAAAGAACAACCTAGTTTGATTTAGTTCATTAAGAGCAGTAGTATTTATGCTGAAAACCATTCATGGTTGTAAACATCACCCAATCTAGTTGCCAAATAAGACCATCCAAAACTGCTTTCAAAGAGTTCTAACCAACAAGGACAAACCAAAAAGCAAATTCAGGCAGAACTGATTTACAAGATCTTAATGTAGTACTGCAAATGTCCTCCATCTGCAAACTGAAAGACTTTACCTCTTCTTTAGAGTCCTGAAGATTTTCTAACAAAAACAAATTTCATGATGAGATCTTCTGATGAACTTTAGAACCACTCCTCATGTGTGGTCCTTCTTTATTCAAAACTGAAGGCTGATTACAGGATTTTGGCCACCATTTAGGCAGATAAGTCTCATTTTATCTTTGATTAAAAAAAAAAATTCTCTCAAGATGTAATTTTACTCTTTTGTAGTGCCATCTGCTCCTCTTCCTTACTGTCCTGTCTTCTTTTCTCCCTGCTCAAAACCATGAAGCAGCATCTCTGATGGAAATATCGCTTTCTTTCTTTCGTGGTCTTCTGGCAGGTTCAGGCTTGATTGGGACCTTCACCACGTGCTTGTAAGGTTTTTCAACTGACAAAGTCAGCACTCCGGTCCCTTTCAAAAAGATGCAGAGAGGAGCAGCACTGGTACATAAATGCGACCGGGGGAGTGTCTGTGCGAGTGAGGGGATAGTCAGGGGGTGGCTCAAGACTCAAATGTTTCATCGTTCTTAAAGGTACAGAAGCCTCCTTTGAATGACAAAATATCTCATATTCAGTAGCTAATTCACATTGGTTAAAAGTAGGAGTCTATTCCTTTAAGACCAGAGGCGCAGGTTTAAGCAACTTGTGTCAATCTGTTTAGAGGACGTTCCAGTGCATGTGCTCAATGTACATGACTCATTAACCTGCAGCTCTGAAATAGGAAGTCAGTCAAGCTTGTAAAAGTGCAATTTCAGCGGGTGTAACAATGAATTAAATTATCTCACTTCTAATTGAAAACATCCTTCATGGGCCTGCTGAAAGTCAGAGGCATTAAATTGCACTGTACTTAGCTTTTTTTTCTCCTTGTAGATGTCTTTGCACTTTGCTATTTGCATAAGGCACTGTGAATGGTTTCAGACCAGAGATGACTTCCTTGTGAAAGTTATCAGCAACCAAGTCATATTCTGATATAAAGGAGCCATATAGGGATATGTAACAATGTGCTTTGTTGAAGTGTTGGACCAAATGGTGTCAAATATATTTGTGTCCTTCGAAGGAAACATTACACAGTTTTCATGCTTAATTACTAATTATTATTTTTGTTTTTGCTGGTAGTGTTACTACTACTACTACTACTACTACTACTACTACTACTATAACTATTACTACTACTACTACTACTACTACTATAACTATTACTACTACTACTACTACTATTACTACTATTACTACTACTAATATTACTACTACTACTACTACGCTATTACTACTATTACTACTACTACTACTTCTACTACTATTACTACTATTACTACTACTACTACTTCTACTACTACTACGCTATTACTACTACTACTTCTACTACTACTCGTGCTACTACTGCTGGCTTCTACTACTACTAATATTGCTACTGCTGCTATTGCTACTGTTGCTACTGCTACTGCTGCTGCTACTACTCGTGTTACTGCTACTACTACTGCTGCTACTGCTACTGGCGACTCATTGCTACTGCTGGCTGGCTGCTGCTACTACTATTGCTACTACTACTGCTACTGCTGCTACTGCTGCTCACTACTATGCTACTGCTATGACTACTACTGTATGCTCACTGCTATTGCTGCTACTGTACGCTACTACTGCACTCGCTACTGTGCTACTCTACTGTTACTACTGCTACTACTACTGTTACTATTACTACTATTGCTACTACTACTGCTACTATGCTACTACTGTAACTGTTGCTACTACTACTACTACTACTATTACTACTACTGCTGCTGCTACTACTACTACTACTACTACTACTACTAATAATAATAATAATATTTATATATTTATATTGTATTTTTATTATTATATCTGGTGCATCCCAAAAAATTAGAATATCATGGAAAAGTTCATTTTTTCTCCGTAATTTAATTCAAAGAGTGGAACTTTCATATATTTTAGATTCATTACACATAAAGTGAAATATGTCAGGCCTTTTTTTTTTTTTAATCTTGATGATTATGACTTACAGCTCATGGAAATCAAAAATCCAGTATCTCAAAATATTACAATAAAGAATTTTTCATGATGAGAAAATTGTAAATGCAGTTTTTCGCAGATTGGTGAACCTCTGCTCATCTTCACTTCTGAAAGCCTCTCCAAGATGCTCTTTTTTATACCCAATCATGTTGCTGACCTGTTCCCAATTAACCTCCAGCTGTTTCTTTTTAGTTACAGTTACTTTAGCAGCCTTTTGTTGCTCCCATCCCAACTTCTGATAGACGTGTTGCGTCCATCAAATTCAAAATGACCTTCTTTTTTTCTTAAAATGGTACATTTCCTCAGTTTAAACATTTGATATGTTTTCTGTGTTCTATTGTGAATAACATACGGGTTTATGAGATTATAAAAGCACTGCATTCTGTTCTTAGTCCTTATTTATTTTACACAGCGTCCCAACTTTTTTGGAATTGGGGTTGTACAGTAGAGCCAAATAGCATGGCACCCTGTTCTGTGCTTGCTAATGGATCTAAAGAATGGATCAGTACCAAAAAATAGGGAACTGGGGGGTATTTCGTCAAGTCATGGTATAGCAGAATTTTATAATGAGTGTGTGACTCGCTATTGTTTAGCTGGTTCCAGAATTTAATTGAATGTTGTATGCATGTTGGTTTAAACACATTGTGCCTCATTTATCAATATTTAGTAAGGTTGTATGCAAACATTTGTGTAAGCCAAACCGAAGTGAAATTTTCCACCAGTTTTACAAAAGTTTCGGAAACGCTGATTTTCTTCATCGGTATATGTTGGTCACCCACGCAGTACAAAGCGCATACTCGGCATAGCTCATTTGCATTTAATGATATCCACAAAACTCTATAAAAGGTCAAGCACACTGTGGACTTGAAACATAAATGACTACTACAGTGAACTAGTGAAAGAAAATGCAGAAAGGCAGAAGTGGAAGTTAATTAGGCTCGCATCTATGTCAATAAAACTATTTAGTGGTGTAACAACACCTGAAAAGGTCAAAATCTAAAGACAAATTACAGAAAAGGTGTGAGTTCAGTGAGGTGAAAAGAAAATGGCGTGACATGAAAATAGAGTAGAAAAATTCTATACTGTAGTACACTGACCAATGTAGCAGGCTACAAATGAAAGCTGTGGTAAAGACCTACATGGTACTCCGGTGATCACTGACACCAAGCACGTCACACAAGGAAACTGCTATTTTAAAATGTTTATTAAAAATGATTCAAAGTGTCTTGGCTGATGTTTTGGATCTAAAATGTTTCACAGCTTGAAAAGAAGATGCCATGGCAAACGGAATGGCCAAGATGCCATGGCCAATTTTTAAGCCAGCTTTCATTCTCTGACAAAAAATAATAAAAATCATACTGATCTTTAAACATCCCTTCCTTCACAACTGAGACGTGTGCTAAATCTTCTCTTGGCTGAGGCACTTGTTTACGGCTTACAGCTCTATGCAGGCAGACCGGCCCACCCTCTGTTTATACAATGCATTTCTTTTGTCATCATTGAATGATTAGCTTTATTTGTAAATTAATACAAATAAAGCTAATCATTACTATTGTTTTTAATTTTTGGGTTTGTTGGGGTTTTTATATATTTTTTATTTTTTTTTTTTTTTTTTTCTTTTTCTTCTTTTCTCCAGAATTTTTTTTTTTTTTTTTTAGAGGCTCCAAATCTATGGGTGTGTGGGGTTATTAATTTTTATTTATTGTTTTTTTTTAAATTTTTTTTTTGGTTTTTTTTTGTTCCTCGCAGAAAAAAAAAAGTTTTTTTTTTTTTTTTTTAAAAAAATCAATCTGCTATATGTTGCTCTGGATAAGGCATCTGCTACTAAATGCTGTAAAATGTTTTTAAAAGGACATTTTATCTTGAGAGAATGATCTGTATGTAAAGGTGCAGTAAGCTATGCATACAGTATTATATGGTTTGGAGTAAATCATTCGTGGTTTAAATCAGTCTTCTAATGCATATATTTACAGACACTCAGGAGCACAAACAAACATTTTTCCACCTAAAATTACAAGACTACACCCTGGATGGGATGCCATTACATTGCAGGACACACACACACACACAGGAAGGTGGTGGAAACTGGAGAACCCATAGTAAACCCACATAGGGGGAATAGGCGAAATTCCACATATGCAGTGGACCGATCTCAGGATCGAACCAGCGATCATGGAGCTGTGAAACAACAATGCTCCTCTCAAATTCTATTCTTAGCCAAATTCTAATTCGCAATCTCTCTCTCTCTCTCTCTCTCTCTCTCTCTCTCTCTCTCTCTCTCTACCTCCCTCTCTCTGGTTCTGTTATCTTGTTATAAGCTGATCGGTGCAATTCCGCCTTCTGTCATGTTGTCATGACATTTCTTACAGTTTAAGTAGACTGATTAGTCAGTCATGTGTGATGACAGTATATTTATTTATTTATATCTGTGTTCTCTATTTGGAATTGTTACTTAGTGGCTCTACCTGCACAGACAGATATACAGTCTCGGGCCACTCTCCAGGGGACAGCTGGCTTATTCAACCTAGGTGATGGACAGGTGGGTAAATGGGTAAAGGCAGGCCAATCAGTCTGAAACAATGAGCTGTCTCAGTGAGAGAGAGAGAGAGAGAGAGAGAGAAGAAGAGGGTATTTACTACATTTACTATTTTCACAACTTGTTACTATTTATAGTCCATTAGGTATTGGAATTAAGATACACAGCCAGATCAGAGTAATTAAATTCCTCAGGTAAATATTGACAATATGTGTGATTATTGTTAAGTTAAACAACACAACTAATTAATCATAACTATTAATCATGTTTTTCATTAATTGAAAAAATGTATAGAAATAAAAACAAGGCTTAATATTATAGTATCTGTGAATACAGATATGCCAAATAATGTATACAGTGTTATTGTGTCTCGCAGTAACATGAGGGTGGTGTGCTTGTAAAATAGGGTTTACTGATGTTTCGTTATTCCATAGGGTTAAAATACACTTATAGATTATATGTGATGTGAAATGTGTGAAACATCACGTGACGTGTCTAAAAAAAACATGCGATTATTCACCAAAGCAGGTTTTGTGACTTTTTTGTAATAGCTGTAGGCCAGGATTTACGTATATTGGCTTATTCCTTGTCATTCTTTGGCATTTAATCAGTTTCGTTAGACATTTTATTGACTCAATGAAACATATGATGTTCTATGTATATATATTTAGTGAAATAGCCTCTTTATGTTGAATCAGGATGACATATAGATGGATGACAAATGAGATCTGGTGACTGTGAAGTCATCCTGGAAGAGATCACTCCCATCAGGATAGAAATGCTTCATCGTAGGTTTAAGGTGATCAGCCAGAACTTTGTCGATTTGCAGTGACAAGTAGAACCAAACCATATCAGCAAAATAAATAAATTCTCCTAACAGCATAAAAGAGCCACCAGATTTTTCCTTAATTGGTCATCCATCTATACAGAGTAAAAAAAAAAAAAGTTACAAGACTTTTAAGGCTTTACTTGAAGGCAGGAATTTCCCCTTGCTTCTGAGCTAGGAGGAGGTCCCAATAGATAGTAATATTACATAGAGTTTGGACCAAATGCTTTTGAAAATCCCACTGCGCCAACAGATTTCTAATGGCAGACCCCTGTTGCACCAGTTGCTATTTTTGTAGTACAGACACAACCAAATTAGCAGGATGCCAACATTTATACTGTATGTGCCTGCATTCAAATCATTAAAAAAATATCCTACCTTTGACATTCTGTGCTTGTGTGTGTGTGTGTCTGTACAGTATCAGATTTTATATATCTGATTATTTCTTAGTTAGACACACTTTGTCCATAGAGGTATACATGTCAACAAGGTTTCTCATTAATTCCCAAACAGTGCAGGATGGCGGGGGGATGTGTAGCAGAGTGATCGTTCGGCTGTTTGGGAGAAATTACCCTCATCATTCATAAAGAGATGCACAGCTGCCTGAGGGGAACCATCTCTCTCTCTCTCTCTCTCTCTCTCTCTCTGTCTCTCTTTTTTCTTTTTTTTCCTTTGATATCTGACAAGTAAAAGGATAATACGACATTACTTTTGCAGCATGTTCCTACACCATGACAGAATTAATTTGTAGGAAATAAAAAAAAGAAAGAAAAAAAAGAAGTCGATTTTCAGTAGATATGCACTAAAACTGGTTTATATTTCTAAACTACTACCATTTGTGGTCCAAAAATATCCGCAAAATGGTATCTATCCAGAGCAGAGAAAAGAAGGCGAAAAGTGCTGAAAAAGAAAGCCCCAATAGAAACACTCATAGAATTTGTAATGATTTTAATGGTTATAATGGGAATTGTATTGGTTTTAATAGAAACTATAATGGTATCTATGGGTCTCTAATGGTAATTTGCTGCATTATATTGTTGGCATATTATGTCTAGGTCGCAGCAGCTACAGGAAGCTAGTTACAATGTTTAGCATTGCTTCAATAACGTTAACTTAGAATGGTTCTGTAAATCCCAGCAGGTTTTTGAGAGTATTACTCTATCACACACGCACACACACACACACACACACACACTCAAAAACATGGACTCAGGAAAAGTAACCATTTTTTTCTGGATCTGTAATGAAAAGTTTTGTTCACTGACAGCAAAATAAGAGATTGGAGAAGCAAGTAATACCTTCAGCCAATGTTCATTTATCATCCACATGACAGCTTCACAAACTTCAAAACAAAGCCTCAGAATGTGTCTGTGTGTGTGTGTGTGTGTGTGTGTGAGAGAGAGAGAGAGAGAGAGAGAGAGAGAGAGTTAGTTTATATTGCTTTGTCATCAAGGGCAAATAAAATTCAGAGAATGTACCAGGCAACAAATATCAATAGTCATTCTCCCATCTAGTGCTGTCACCATTTAGGCCTTTATGTTCCACTTACACATCTATTGAAGAAAAGAAAGGAGAGAGCCAGAAAGAAGGATGGGGGAATGATAAAATGGAAATTTTGGAAGAAAAAAAGGGGTTGCCTGGAGCAGAAGGGGTGTAATTAACACACCATAACTCCAGAAACACCTCTGTCTCATTAACTTCTCTCTCTCTCTCTCTCTCTCTCTCTCTCTCTCTCTCTCTCTCTCTCCCTCTGTTACTCTCTCTTTTTTCAGTTTTCTCCTGTTTAACACTGCAATGCAGCTGTGAGCACAGGCAAAAAAAAGAAGTGTTTATTTTGCAGTAATGTTGTCGAATACCTTCATATTTGACAGGAGTCTGACGGCAAAGCTTATCCCAAAATGTATCAGAAATTCATGATATTTCACAATATTTTTGCATCTCAGAGTGTAATCTGAATGAATTTTGATCCAGTTTGATACGTGAGTCATCTCCGACGCTATTTCAAGCATCCGCTCCAAAAGCACCCTTAAAAAAGAAAAAAAACAACAACAACATGGCTTGGTAAGCAAATGAATACATTTAAACAAAGCGTGGTTTGCATTCTCATTTGCTAAATGAGTTTGCACACTGTCGTTACCTCAGAATTCACTTAAACACTTCTCTATAATTGTTGTCGTTATCTGTTAATGGCAGCTGTACCGAGAGCCTCTCTTCTGTGTGAGCTCTACTATCTCTAATGGGGTTTGTTGATCATTTCTGATAAATCCAGACTGTTAACACAGCATGCAAAAAAGGCTTACATGCAGATATGAAGTGGGACTGTGGACTGGCTAATCAGTAGCTTATTTATTTATTTATTTATTTATTTATTTATTTATGTATTTGTGTTTTTTATTTTATTTATTTATTTCCCATCTATTTTGTTGGTTGTTAAATATAAACTATACAAAATCTGTCAAATGAATCTTGTATTCATAATACACTATGAATTGCAGAAATTAAGTTAAATGAACACCCAAGAGAGTGTTTTAGTCTGATGGAATTGAACCAGTATCAGGTATGTAGTTATTGATCGAGACTTCAAAGCACTTCTGTAAGTCTCTCTGGATAAAGGCATCTGCTAAATGGTGTAAATGTAAGTGTAAATAATGTTCTTGTGAACAAATGATATAACGTGTTACGCAGCCTGACATTATGAAGTCATATACTCATGCTTTATACAGTGTTGTAACTACTTATGCAGATTTATAAACGCTTATACCAGTCATAGTAAGGTAATGTGATTGTAATATCTGCACACATTCTCACTACACATTTTCAAGGTTTTCTAATAAATTCTAAAATGCCAATACACTGTAAAACCGGATAAGTTCATTTAACTCAAAAAATTTGAGGAAACTAATTAGCTCAAAAAATTTTAAGTTGAGAAATCAATTTATTTAAGCCAAATACACTTAAATAGAGTCAACTGAGTTAATTTTTTTTTTATATTTAAGTATATTTGGCTTAAAGAAATTGATTCTTCAACTTAAAAATTTTGAGGTAATCAGTTTCCTTTAATTTTTGGAGTTAAATGAACTTATCTGGTTTTACAGTGTATTTCTTTTTAGTAACACTTACTTTTCCAGCCTTTTGTTGCCCCTGTCCAAACTTTTTTGCGACATGTTGTGGCCATCAAATTCAAAATCACCCTATTTTTTTCTTAAAATGGGCATTTCCTCAGTTTAAACATTTGATATGTTTTCTATGTTCTATTATGAATAACATACGTGTTTATGAGATTTGCAAATCACTGCATTCTATTTTTATTTACATTTTACACAGCGTCCCGACTTTTTTGGAATCAAGGTGGTACATGTATATCAATTGTAAATATTTGTAAATCCACCGGCCAACTAACTGGAGTGCTGATTATTTGGGATTTTGGCAAATCAGTGCCTCAATGTTTAGACATTTAGCTAATTCTACCTTTGAGCACGAGTCTTCCGCTAGTCAACAATATTCAGAGTGAACTTATGTCCCAGCCCTTAGCATGGCCTTTCACACCAGCTGTGTCCCAGACATTAATGTCATCATTTCAGCAAAGCCAAACGTACTAATGGCAACTATTTCCCCTCCGATGTTACTAAGACAACCAAATGATGTTGTTTACAGAGACCAGGCGCAGGCCGATGGACCACTTAGCAATCTGTTCACTTGAAATGAACGTGTTATTATGCAAAAGTGGTTCTCAATGCGATTGTTTATCGGCCCCAAGACCCCCATGTAAAGACTGTCTATTCAGCATGTTACCAGATGGATAAAGGACCTTCAGAGAAACGGATAAAACAGTTGTGTGTGTGTGTGTGTGTGTGTGTGTGTGTGTATCTCCTGCAGTGCCTGTTCTTATTGGGTCACTGCCTCCTCCTTCATGCTGCATAGAGGAGCTGGGTCATCTAACTCAGTAGGAAGCCTAGGAAATGTCACGTGTAAGTGTGTGTGTCTGTGTGTGTCTGTGTATGTGTGTGTGTTTGAATATATATATATATATATATATATATATATATATATATATATATATATATATATATATATATATATATATATATATATATATATATTTTAAATATTAAAATAGCCAAAAGCTTTATTGAGATTAAGCCTATTAATCCAGTGATAGGTCCTCATAAAGGAAGTAAGATAAACATTTTAAACATGAACAGCAAGTTAAAAGTATTTTTAATAGCAGTATCCATAGAAAGCTATAGTACAGGACAGATATATGGAAAAACATGACACATTTTTACAGGACTGAACCAGATTTGTCCCATTTTTAATTGCATTGGCACATCAACCATGCATAAATCCTCCTAAATCCCTGCTTTACAATAGAACTATAATTGCAGGAGTGTAATTGCATGCCAATGCTCTGCAACTTCTGTGTATGTGTATGTGTATGTGTGTGTGTGTGTGTGTGTGTGTGTGTGTGTGTGTGTGTGTGGATGTTCATCATTGCTCCCTGTGTCTACTTACAGTGAAGACCTTACTAATTACAACCACAGAAAATATGGGGAGGCAATTATCATAATGCAAAAATGGGGCATAAAGAGGGTCTGCTGACATTCGATTTAACACACCCCCTCTGCTGGCTGAAACAGTGTTTTCTTAAAACTATGTGTCCTTCTTGTCAAAACTGAATCTTAATGCCTCAATATTTAAAAATATATTCTTGTTAATACAAACTAACACCTCAAACGGTACTTTTGTCAGAGACATTTAATGCAACTGACTTTGTGACTACAAGCTACTTTTTATTTGTAATGAAATGGCAAGATTGTGAGAATTAAGAATCGTAGTGTTCTTGGTATTGTTATACACATCACCTCATGTGTCAAATATGATTGTGAAAAGGGTATTTGGAAATGATTATATAATTAGAAAATACATCAGGTCCCCTATTTTCCCTGAAAAACCATGTGTGCACCAGTGGCTTATCGAGTGACATTTTGATAATAACATTTGAATTACAGATTTTCATTGTTGAGGAGAATTATTCAATGTATTTGTACTACACTTTCTTGAGGATGGAAATCTATAAATCTAGTAATAACCAGTTCAAAATAAGAATCACTGTGATGTATTAATACAGTACTTTATTGAGGATTAAAATCACCAACATCTATTCATATTTTAATCTATTAATACCGTACTTTATTGAAGATGAAAATTACTCAATCTATCAAAGATGTACTTTACTGACAATGATAATCACTCAATCTAGTAATACTGTAACTGATTAATACTGTACTTAACTATGGATAAGTATGGTATCAATACTGTACTTTACTGAGGATGAGAATCACTCATGCTATTAACATGGTACTTTATTAAGGATGGGAATTATTCAGTGTATTAATATTGTACTTTATTGATTATAGGAATTACTCAATCTAGTAACAGAGTACTTTGTTGAAGATGACTCAAACTATTTATACTGTAATGCATTATTACTGTACTTTATTGAGTATGAGAATCACTCAATCCATTAATAATTTTTCATGTTTATACTGTATTTTTACTGAGGATGAGAATTACTCCATTAATAGTTTACATTATTGTATAGTAAATATTGTACATTATTACTCTTATATTCCTTCCATTATTGAAGATAAGAATGTATTAATACTGTAACCTACTGACAATGATAATCACCCAAGTGCTGATTATTTTAGTTGAGGACAAGACTAAGTCCCATTACTGTACTAAATTGAGTATGGGAAGCTCAAAGTCTGTAGAATCTGGTCAAGGTGAATGGTGGTCTAAAGTGTCATGGCTTGACACATGTCCATAGCATGTGTCGAATGTCATTTAATGGAAGAAGGTACCTCTTGGCCTGCATTCAATTATGCCTGCCCAATCTCTTCCTCAGTGCAGTGAGCTAAACTGTCTTTAGACAGCATAGCCCCTTTAAGTCACTCCCCAAAGCACACAATCAGTTGGTCAATGATCCACCAGGTAGTGGTCACTTTCACTTGGGCATGCTCCTTGTGCATGATCTGCAAATGCCTTTCACCTTTATCATTAGGTGAAGGTCAAGAGGTGATCACTTTGCTATTAGCACTTGGCTAGGGAATTCAATCACGTACTCATTCATATTAATAGTTTAACTGACTGCTCTGTTAATACTGTTCTTATAATTCCTGAAACTTCTTTCTTTGTTTTCACTTTTTGTCGTTGCTTAGATTTTCCCTCATCTGTAAGTCAAAAAGCATGAATATAAATCATTAAAATGAATAACTTCAAATAGTTGATGTGTCATGCTTTAGTAAAAATCAATATCAAAATCTCCTTTGTCGTCACCAATGGTTTGCATAAAACTTCTAACAGCATTGATTATAAATGGGTAGTTTTATCTCATTAAAAATTCCATTATTATTCAGTAATAATTTGAATTATATAGCAAATTTGGTGAAATGTATAAGAAAAAAATAAATGCAAGTATTAGTTGTGAAGTTTTAAATCTGGAACTGACGAACACAATACTGGTTTTAATTGACACAAACATGATAGAAACTGAATTCTGAATAATAACAGTATACACTTTAGATAGCAGGTGACCTATTGTTCTTTCACACGTAAGCATTTTTATGCCTTGAATAAAGTGTGAAATCCCTCTCCCGTCTTTCTTGTGTGTTAGATTGTTGAATGGTATTTGCTTCGCGTGATGGAACTTTCTGCTGATGGACTCAAAGCCCCTTTCAGTGATCCAAATAAGTGTGCTCGCCTGTGATTGGTATTGGAAAAGCATTTGTCATAGCAAAGCCACAAAAAAGGGCTTTAAATATAAGGCAATCGTCTTGCTGGGCCTAGACTTGAATGCTCTGTGTATGTGTTTGGACTCCCAAGTGGTGCGGCTGCTGGATTATAATGGTAATCAGAGATGAGGCCAAAACAAAGTCAGCCCTGAAAGTGTGGCTTTCTCGCATGGATATTGACAAGGCTTTCTCACACTGGATAAAAGCTATAATTTAAAACTCATCTGAGGTTCAGCTCTCATTATTTGATCCATATGCTCATTTCCCAGCTTGTCAGCAAGGCGCCGGGTGCAGAATGAAATCATCTGTGTGTGTGTTCACAAAGAAAACTGTCCTCTAAGAACTGAATATCTGGACTCGTCATATTATAGGCCATCTCCAAGCTGTGCTCATAAAAATAAATAAATAAATAAATAACAAACATAAACCGGTGCCTTTAGTTTTCCACCTTGGGCTGTGATAAAGCTGTTGGCGTCCTTAGCTAAAGCACAGCACCATATATCTTTCCCAGCCTCTGCAATAGCTCTTCACAATACTGTAGGACACAGAAGGTATGAGTGGGCGTGTTCTTCCATTTTGAACCTCCACTATAATAAGACCTTGTCATGGCGAAAGCTTCTGCTGCCAGAGTGCCTCCTCAAATAAGCACCTATTGTGAAGTTGCTGCAGAAAAGAGTGCTGAGACAGCCATCATTGGTGTCGAAAAGAAAAATGGGGGTGGTGAGAGAGAGAGAGAGAGAGAGAGAGAGAGAGAGAGAGAGAGAGAGGAGGATAACAGAAGTGCAAGGAAAATTGCAGAGTGATTTGCTGTGTTAGGCATTCAAGCATCGCCTCCACAGCACACTGTTCTTTCTATTGTCCTCCACCACAGTACGGAATCGCTCTCTTTCTCTCTTTCTTTTTCTCTCTGTCTTCTGTACTGACTTTCCCCTCCTCTCTCTTTCTCTGCCTGCCAGTTTATCAAAGCAGCAGGCCCTGTGATTCAGAACATGCTAAGCTTGAGCGAATAATTGATCAAAGTGAAAATGAAAACAATTGGCTTTGTGCTGTGGCAAGAAATGAAAGTCTATTGAGCCTCAGGGCAGTCAATCTGAGCGTTTGGAGTTATGTACCATGACCAACTCACTACAGTCTTGGTGCATACAGTACTGTATATTTGAACCTGCATTAAAAGTCAAAATTTACAAGGGATAACACAAGTTCTGTCAAAAAGCACTGAGAAAATGAATCAATTTGAACCAAAATAATATCATGTATATACAATATCTCACAAAAGTGAGTGCACCCCTCACAGTTTTTATAAATATTTGACAGATCTTTTCATGTGACAACACTGAAGAAATGACACTTTGCTACAATGTAAAGTAGTGAGTGTACAGCTTGTGTAACAGTGTAAATTTGCTGTCCCCTCAAAATAACTCAACACACAGCCATTAATGTCTAAACCGCTGGCAACAAAAGTGAGTACACCCCTAAGTGAAAATGTCCAAATTGGACCCACATTGTCAATATTTTGTGTGGCCACAATTATTTTCCAGCACTGCCTTAACCCTCTTGGGCATGGAGTTCACCAGAGCTTCACAGGTTGCCACTGGAGTCCTCTTCCACTCCTCCATGTCGACATCACGAGCTGGTGGATGTTAGACCTTGTGCTCCTCCACCTTCCGTTTGAGGATGTACTACAGATGCTCAGTAAGGTTTAGGTCTTTAGACATGCTTGGCCAGTCCATCACCTTCACCCTCAGCTTCTTTAGCAAGGCAGTGGTCATCTTTCTGGTGTGTTTGGGGTCGTTATCATGCTGGAATACTGCATTCTGATCATGCTCTCCTTCAGTATGTCACAGTTCATGTTGGCATTTAGGGTTCCCTCAGTGAACTGTAGCTCCTCAGTGCCGGCAGCACTCGTGCAGCCCCAGACCATGACACTCCCACCACCATGCTTGATTGTAGGCAAGACACACTTGTCTTTACTCCTCACTTGGTTGCCACCACACATGCTTGACACCATCTGAACCAAATAAGTTTATCTTGGTCTCATCAGACATGGTTCCAGTAATCCATATTCTTAGTCTGCTTGTCTTCAGCAAACTGTTTGCGGGCTTTCTTGTGCTTCATCTTTTGAAGAGGCATCCTTCTTGGACGTCAGCCATGCAGACCAATTTGATGCAGTGTGCGGCGTATGGTCTGAGCACTGACAGGCTGACCCCCACCCCTTCAACCTCTGCACCAATGCAGGCAGCACTCTATTTCTCTATTTCAGCACTCTATTTTTCTACATCTATTTCTCAAAGACAACCTCGGGATATGATGCTGAGCATGTGCACTCAACTTCTTTGGTCGACCATGGCGAGGCCTGTTCTGAGTGGAACCTGTCCTGTTAAACCGCTGTATGGTCTTGGCCACCATGCTGCAGCTCAGGGTCTTGGCCAAGATGCTGCAGCTCAGGGTCTTGTCAGTGTCAGGGTCTTGGCAATCTTCTTATAGCCTAGGCCATCTTTATGTAGAGCATTAATTTTTTTCAGATCCTCAGAGAGTTCTTTGCCATGAGGTGCCATGTTGAACTTCCAGTGTATGAGGGAGTGTGAGATCGATGACACCAAATTTAACACACCTGCTCCTTATTCAACCCTGAGACCTTGTAACACTAACAAGTCACATGACACCGGGGAGGGAAAATGGCTAACTGGGCCCAATTTGGACATTTTCATTTAGGGGTGTACTCACTTTTGTTGCCAGCAGTTTAGACATTAATGGCTGTGTGTTGAGTTATTTTGAGGGGACAGCAAATTTACGCTCTTACACAAGCTGTAAACTCACTACTTTACATTGTAGCAACGTGTCATTTCTTCAGTGTTGTCACATGAAAAGATATAATCAAATATTTACAAAAATGTAAGGGGTGTACTCACTTTTGTGAGATACTGTAAGTGAAAACCTTCCATCAGTACTGGTGTATGTGACTCCAGCTTTTGCATCTGTACCATATCAGCATGTGGCTCATTAGCCCAGATATCACTGTTTTGTAATTACTTCACAACTGTTCTTCATGCGCTCATTTTTTAAACTTAACTAAACAAATAACATTTCATTTCATGTTCAGTTTATGAAACAACACTGCCTTTATACTACATTTAAGTTCACCTTGGTACCTTGAATCACCATACTGTAGATACCTGAATACTACCTGAATTGTTAATGGAACAATACTGATTTTATGAAGGGCATGCGAGAGAATTTACGGTTCACATGACACTAATGAGACAGAGAGAGAGAGAGAGAATATTAAATAACCTTTTACTTAAAATAAATGAAAATTACATCAGCAATGGACTTGCTTCCTATCCAGAGTGTTCCCTTGCCTCATGTTACAGAGGACATGATTAGAATTGTATGGTAATGCTCAAACATAGTACAGTATCTCAGAAGATAGGAAAACATACATAATACATTTTAAACATTAACAGATCAAAAGTTGTACTTTTAAACCCTTCATTCCAGTTCCCTTAACTTCAGGTACTACACATTATTTGGTTTATCAGCATCTTCTACATATTTGACCCCTTTCCAACAGTGGCTATATGATTTTGACATCTTTTCACACTTACAGTGAAGGAAAGAAGTATTTGATCCCCTGCTGATTTTGTACGTTTGCCCACTGACAAAGAAATGATCAGTCTATAATTTTAATGGTAGATTTCTTTGAACAGTGAGAGACAGAATAACAACAAGAAAATCCAGAAAAACGCATGTCAAAAATGGTATAAATTGATTTATTACCTGTATAAAAAACACCTGTCCACGGAAGCAATCAATCAATCCAAACTCTCCACCATGGCCGAGACCAAAGAGCTCTCCAAGGATGTCACGGACAAGATTGTAGACCTACACAAGGCTGGAATGATCTACAAGACCATTTCAAAGCAGCTTGGCGAGAAGGTGACAACAGTTGGTGCGATTATTCGCAAATGGAAGAAACAAGAACTGTCAATCTCCCTCGGCCGGGGCTCCATGCAAGATCTCACCTCGTGGAGTTGCAATGATCATGAGAACAGTGAGGAATCAGCCCAGAACTACACGAGAGGATCTTGCCAATGATCTCAAGGCAGCTGGGACCATAGTCACCAAGAAAACAATTGGTAACTCATCATTTCTTTATCAGTGGGCAAACGTACAAAATCAGCAGGGGATCAAATACTTTTTTTCCCTCACTGTAAGACAACTGAAGGACTTGTACACAAATATTGCAAAAGGTGAAAATATTCATTGATTCTCAAGAAGGCAACACGATGCTTTGACAGCCAGGGGGTGTAAACTTTTCAAAGGATCAGTGTAAATTGTTATTATTTTGTCTTCTGGAAAACATGTAAATATCTTATGCAGCTTTTAAATGGCAGTACTAAATGAGAAAAAAATTAAGATCTTCAAACAAAATAATAATTTACACCAGTCATGCTGTTCAAAAGTTTACATTCCCCTCGCTCTTAATGGAGCATTAAGTCTTCTTGAGCATCAGTAGACACAGTAATATAATGCATTACATTTTAAATTTATGTCTTTGGATTACAGTTACTGATGTCAGTAAAATTACGTTACATTACAAATTTAATGTTAAGAAAACAATATTATGTAAAATGTATTTTTTTTTAAATAAATCACATTTTGAGCAGTGGCCAGGGGCGTAACCTGGCCTGGGCATTGGGGGCTGTAGCCCCGAAGATTTTTCTTTAGTCCCGAATAATTCTCCACTAGGAGCGGTTTGTCATTACGTAACTGAACGTCAGTAAAAGAAGACGGCAGTGTTGTTATTTTATATCTTCAGTGAACGAAGGTGAGACCAATCAGACAGTGTTTACAGGAAAATATGTGTAAATACTCGTGTCTTATTGTCTCGCAGCTCTCAATTCTGCCAAACACTAGCTCACAGTCAGTGTGAGGAAAAATGGATACACGCTGATTTGTAAAAAAAATAAAATAAAAATTACCAGTAAAGAGGCTAAAACTGAAACACGAACATCCTTTCATTCTGAGCAAGAAAACAAGGTGTGTAAATGTTTATATAGGTTCTCGTTTACGTGAACATGATCTGAGCAGAGCGTAAGGAAAGATGTCGTAATCCGCATGGTACTGTAGCAGCTAAACCCATAAAGTGATAGCTTAGTTGTGCCTCCCCTTGGCTAGCGACACTTGGCTAGCCTAGTTAGAAAAGTTTTATATTTCATCGGTCTGGTAATCCTACAACCAGTAACATCACCGGCGGCAAGTTTGATCATAAATCCAACTTTTTCTGATCATGTCATTCATTGACTGAACATGTTTTGTGATCAAATTACAATTCTAAAGTAGTAATTAGTCATTTGTAGTGGATTAATAAAAAAAATTTTTTCGAGTAACTTACACAACAATTAATGTATATACATTAAATCTTTGCACTAATCTGGATGTGATTAAATATCACGGTAATGATGAATATTCTCAACCAGGTCAGATAGTACTGTACTTAGATACAAACGGCACATTTCAAGTCTGACATACAATATGTATGGTTCATGCTTTCTATTTCAAATGACTGCACCCATGTACAAATAATGGGTATATTGCCATCTCTTTCCTTGTTTGTGTTTACTGGGGATGTATTGAGGCCAATTAAATGACTTTATTTATAAAAATGCCATTAAATGATCTGGTGCCATGCTTATTTACTCAAGTGCTTATACTCGATGCTATGTGATGTAAGCCAAGTGTACATTGTTGCACTAATGAACAGATGTCACTATATGACAGCAGTCTGGATGTGTTTCAGGATTAATGATCAAAGCATAGCAGACTGCAGAATTGTACTCTGGAAATATCAAGACGAGGAACTACGGCATCTTCAAGTACAATTCAAGTGACCTGACAAAGCATTTTTATGGTATAGTATCTTTAATAGAGAACACAAGTACAGCTGACTTGAGAACACAGAGCAGTGGTCACTAAAAACACAAGGTGTCTGTGAAGTGAGTGTGCAGATTACTTGTGTGTACGAGCAATTCAGTTCTGCGAGCACTGAGACATGTACACGTCCTCGACACCTTGCACAGATTTATAATGACCACGCTCAATAATAATGCTCTGTGCGCTCACATGGGCTGCCCAACGTCTCGTTATTAAACATACTGTTTAATCATGATAACATCTTCAGTAGAAAACTCAGCAAAAGGAATTAATTTCTAGCAGCACATAGCATAAACAGAGCTAAACAACATGTTTAATGGCACCACTGATTGATTATTACTATGTAGGCTACTCAATTCGAGAGCAATATTGGTATTGATATCATTGAGTACCAGAAAACCTGTACTTATATGCATACCATGTCTGAAAAAAAATTATACCGATGCATCTATAGGGTTTACATTCATTTGTTTTGTCTTGTGTTCATCTTCATGCACTTTTCCATTCTATAAGAGGCCACATTAGTGCCTAATAATCTCATTCATTAACATGCGAGTCTGGTTTCTAGCCAAGCACAGGAACGAAGACACAGACAGACCTGAATACCACACCCTTTATTCTTCATCTTATCGGTCTGTTGGCTACGGCTGGCTGATTCTCTCTCTCTCTTTCTCTCTGTCTCGCTCTCTCGCTCTCTCTCAGCCTGTTCTACTGGCCATGCTTTAATTACTTCATATTCTCTCGCACTAATGGAAACCATGATGAAACTGATTAGACTGCAGCCAGGCCTGAATAGAGTCTCAAATGAAGAGGGGGTTCAGAAAGAAGACGAGGAGAGATAGAGAACAAGGGGCTTGAAAATACATTAGCTCTTCTGAAATGTGTTTAAGCTTTAGTAGATATTCCTTCTGTTTTCCTTTCATACCTTTAGTATGAAATGTAGACGTGCCTCTGCACATTCACTGTTGTATAAAATCTATGACAAAACAGACCGAGAGGGTGAAATAAAAGATGAAATGGAGAAGGGCATTGAGAAGGATGGCTGAGGTTCTTTAATTCTCTCAGCACGTTGCTGCCGTTGGGGCAAAGGGAGACGATTAGCTGTGATGCAGCCAGCAGTGTGACGAGAGGGCGAGGGGCCGATGGGGCGAGGGGCAGTGAAAGAGAGATGAGAAAAGAAAGAAACATTATCTCTCATGTTGCTCAGAGGGACATTCATTTTGATACCACACACATGCAGCAGCACAAACACACACACACACACACACACACACACACACACACACATACACACACAGATAACACTATACATTAACTGTTACTGACACATTAAATGCACATACTGAACAACACAATAGCATTCATGTACAATTAATTTGGCAAGTAATTTCCTTCTTTTTATATTTTATTGTATGGGTATTTCACTCAAAAAACATCATCATCATCATCATCATCATCATCATCAGGGTCATCATCATTGTGCCACACTCCTAAATAGATGAAATGTTAAAAAAAGAAAGAAAAACCTTAATGACAACTGTCATAACCCTATATAAACACACACACCACACACACACACACACACACACACACACACACACATATATATATATATATATATATATATATATATATATATATATATATATATAATATATATATATATATATATATATATACTATACACATTGTTATAGTTATTTATAAAAATGCAAAACAATTTACACAATTTTTTTCTTTTTTAACATTATTCAATTTAACATTATGCATCTTAATGCATTATATCACCAATACCAAAGCCCAACATACTGCATCAAATAAACTATCTCTGGATTTCTTCGGCATCGATAGTATGGTATGTTATAACGACTGCTTATAATAGAGTTTGCCAATGTATTAATATTACCACAAACCATAATGCCTTTCATAAATAATTATTATAATGTGTATAATGGTTTATGAATATGCTATAATATACTGTATGTTGAATATTATAAGATTATTTGACATAAGTTTGCCATGTACGGTTAATTACAATATTAAACACAGGTTAGTGTAATAAGACTTGCTCTACAGTGTATCCTGAATTTAGCACTTGGCACTAGCAACACTAACATGAACACAGATACGCGACAAACATTACATGGTAATAACTATATATATATATATATATATATATATATATATATATATATATATATATATATATATATATATATATATATATATATATATGTGTAAAGATTAGAGCTTGATTTAGTTATATATTAGTCTTTCATGACTATGGCCATGACACTCTAATGACAATGAGTTTTGTATATTTTATCAGACCTTTCAGTAAATGTTCATTTTAATATTTATATTCTATAATGATAATGATAATGAGTCTTTAATGATTGCATATAAATATGCACAGTGAGATTATTTTCTTCACATGTATCATGGCTGACCCTGCGCTCTGACCCCAACGCCCTGACATGCTGGGGTCAGAGCGCAGGGTCAGCCATGATACAGCGCCCCCTGGAGCAGAGAGGGTTAAGGGCCTTGCTCAAGGGCCCAAAAGTGGCTGCTTGGCAGTGCTGGGGCTTAAATCCCCGACATTCTGATCAGTAAGTCAGAGCCTTAAACACCAAGCCACCACCTCCCTTCCTGGTAACAATAACTGAGAATCATCAGTAAAAGTAAACCAATATGTGAAAAGCAGATTTTTGTCGTAAATATCATTAAGCGCTTAAGCTTCTTTATGACACGGAAAGAAAGAATCGTTATGACAACTAATGTATGATCACAAAAAAAAAAAAAAATTCATGTGCCATGTAGCTTCATGAACTTGATTGCACAACACCTGTTTTAAGAGACATTTAAAAAGGTTAATATAAGTTAATGTGCTTATCAACTTTAACTTACACCCAGTGTTTACCTAGGTGTCATGTAGTCTTATGTGCAGACTTCTTGAAAGAGAAAAACAGGAACGCAACTTACATGAATCCATAATTGCAAAAATATATATTATGTACTCATCCAGCATATACCATATTTTCGCTTCTTTTCTTTTCTTTTCTTTTCCTTTCTTTGAACAGGTTCTGTTTAAGTGTGTGCACATTCACTTCCTTTACGACAGGAAGAGACAAAACCACAACAAAGCAAATGTCATAAACCCGTAATGGCTGTTCTAGCACATTGGCTCCATGTTGCACCCTCACTGAGCATGTGGAAGAGATTAATTGATGGTAGTGCAAAGTGTTCTAATAACCATAATAAATAACAGTTAAGAGACACGTCAGCACATGCAAGCACATTTACCGCTCCGTCTGACATCTCAATTAGGGTCCAAATGGCGAATTGGATCACTCAAATCCATCAACTGGCATATTGCAAAGACTGTTAGGCACACAGTGATACTTCCAGCACATGTTCTATCCCATTTTAATGGATGACAATCACTATTATATACATTCCCGACGGTGCACATGTGTGTGTCTGTCCATCCCTGAGCTGTTTCAACTCTTTCGGATATCTGCACATTATTAACGACTCTACTATCTTATCTTAAATCCACGGAGAAATTATCGCTCGTGTACCGTTTTATCGCATACGCTTACATGCACGTGCATAAATACATATTTCTGCTATAGAGACAATGGAGAGCTAAATGTTATATTCTGAGAATGCCCAACAAATCAAAACTGCAGGCAGGCACACGGATTTACTTTCCAAATGAGCAGCTCCAGACAATTTTGTATTATACAGTATTTCACTAATCTCTCTAGTATGACATAGTGTTTTCATGGCAGCTATGTTCATTTTTCTCCCTCTATGGCATGTGTACTGCCAGACCATATTCAAATAAGCAGGTAATCAATGCAAATTAGCCCAAGCATAAAAAAGCACATGAAGCGGAAACGTGCCCGTCCAATCCTGTCAAGTCTGTTTAACGAAATAACTGACTCGCCTATACTGGGATATGTAAATTTTCAAAAATACACACAGAGCTCAATAAACCGACAGTAAATTGGAACAGGTGCACGGATGGTTATTTCGAAGCATTTCTCTCTCGCCCACACTTTCCTGGTATTTCTATCATTCTCTTACTTTGTACACCCGGCCATATATTGTACGTATGTATGTATTAGAGATATATTTCTTTCTTTCTTTCTTTTCTTTAATCCATATTGGTTAATTTTCATAGGGTACCTGGTAGAGACTAGAAGTGTGAATCGAGACTAGGGTGCTGTGAGAGGCAACAAAAACGTTAGAGTAGGATTGTTTTACTTCCTTATGGGTCAAAAGGTTAAACATTATATATATAGCATTTGTTCATGATAAAAAGTGATGCCAATATCCATGAGAGCAGAGTATTTAAAAAAATTAAATATTAACAAAAGGTCAAAAGGTTAAACAATGAAAGGTTCAACATAACAAGGGTGCCAAAATTAGTGGATATTATACAGTATTTCTTTCTGCACACCCGTCCATTTATGTTAGGCCTTACACAACGTGCAGTCATTATGGATAATAAGCTCTGTCTGTCTTTACACTGACCCAGTTCTTTACTTTTCCAGCCAATTAGTTACATCTCAGCATCTGTCCTTGTGATGCACGTTAATGTATATATATTTCTATTCTCCATTCTAACTTACTGCCTCAGTCTTTGGACATTTCTGTCACAAACTAGTCAGAACAATTACATCTCCTTAGCATATGCAATTACACTGTGTAAGATGACACGGTGCTGCAGATGCTGCTGTTATGCCTAATGGCTTTGTGTTGTTAGCGTTGAGTTTGCCATCTACGTAAAGCTACCATCCGAAGCATATGCGAAGCTGAAAGGTCAGTGAATGTTTTGTCAGTGAATGTTCTGTCAGCGAATGTTCTGCAAAAACATTGTTTGTTAAAAAAATGTAATAAAAAAAAAATTATCGCACTAACCTGTGCTGTACAGATTAATAATTTTAAAGTGACAGAAGCAGATCTGAAAGAAGAGCTTGGATTGGATCACTCAAATCCACGTTTTTTTTCATCAGGTACCTGCTGCCATCATGTGGAAGGGCACTTAAATAAGGGTTTCCAGTAAACAAACCGAACACTGAGCTATGAAGTGTAGGAATAGGAATAATAGCTTGATTTTCAACCTTATGTCTATCTACTGCGTCTGTGCGTCTGTGTGTCTGTGTGATTATCACAGAAATTAATTTCCACATATTTCACTGGACCAAGAAAAGACAAGAAAACCCTTTATGCAAAAACTCTATTACAATGGAAGCCTAAAGACAGATATGACATTTAAACATTAACCATGTGCAATACTGTACTGCTGTATAAACTCCTAAAACTGTACACTGAACTGAAATAAAACAAACAAACAAACAAACAAACAATCAAAACAAACAAGTAAATAAATAAAATGCAATCACAAATTTTGCTTGGAACAAAAGTACAATATCTGAAAGGATGCAATCTATATACTATTTAAAGCCTAGGAGATATATATATATATATATAGAAAGTAGAACTCCCAGTTTCTTTCAGGACTTCCATTATCTGTGTGAGTGTGGTGAGTGTGTGTGTGTGTGCGCGGAATAGAATAAACCACATTTCTGATGACCTCTGTAGTTATTAGATTGCAGTCTATTATATAACTAAATCTATCTATCTATCTATCTATCTATCTATCTATCTATCTATCTATCTATCTATCTATCTATCTATCTATCTATCTATCTATCTATCTATCTATCTATCTATCTATCTATCTATCTATCTATCTATCTATTAGATTGCAGTGGATTAAGATCAAGTTGAAAAATGCTAGAGTATATATTTAAGGTGAATTTTATTTTGGTCAGCAACTGTTAGTAATAAAACAAATGAAACGATCGAGATTATTGAGAAGAGGATACCTAGAGATAATGATGAAGGAAACAAGACTTTTTAAAGCTCGTCTTTAAGAAATGCTAGAATTACTGCACAGTAGTGACATCTGCTGATCGAATGAGTGAAAATTCAACAGAAAAGCCAAAAAAATAAAAAAAAATAAAAATATATATATATATATATATATATATATATATATATATATATATATATATTAAAATAAAAATAAACCAATAAACTATAGGAGACCAATGAACTTTTACATACTGTATCAGTACAGATTTTTATATGGTTACATGTGAATCATTATCCTTATTATATTTCAGTACAGTTGTAAATGGCATCAGAGGTGTATATATTAAATACAGCTTTTCAGAGTGTTACATTTTGTAAAAAATAAATAAATAAATAAATAAATAAATAGTAAATAATAATAATAATAATAATAATAATAAAATAAACAAAACTGGGAATACTATCAGGATTACACTTTTTTTTAATTTAAAACCAAAGACATGAGTCTTTTGATATAACACAATGTAGACTGCTGCTTGATTATAGTTCTGGTTCTCTCTCGCCAGTCGTGGCTCACGTGAGAAACCTCCTGTTACATACACAAAGTTAATTTGGTAGAAATTAACACAAATAGTTCTCTGAAATGTTCTTTTAGGGGGGCCATTGAGGTCATCATCCTCTTTTCCTTTGATACGTCCTCTTTTTCGGACCTGTTACACGCATCAGGGACAGTGATTTTTTAAAAATTTATTTTGTTAAAACAAATCCAAAGTTTGAAACTTCACCGATGTGTGAAGGCGTGCACATGGTACCCTTCGATGGCATCCCATTCAGAGTGTCCCTGCTGTCATGCTTTGCACCCAGAATCAACTCCAGCTCCACTGCAACCTTTTCCAGGATAAAATAGTTACCAAAGATCAATGAGTGAAGTGAAACATTGTGTCAATACTCAATCAGCAAAACAGTATGACCAGTGGTGGCTTATAAAAAGCAGGGTTAAACCCTATTCAATTCAATTCACTTTTACTTGTATTGCACTCTAAACAATGGACATTGTCCCAAAGCAGCTTTACAGAAATATATACATTCAGGATATAGATTTTAAATATATGAATTTATCCCTACCACTCTCTCACTTTTTGACATCCACATCATCTGCCACCTGACCATAATACCCAGACGTGCTTCTTCTAGAAACTTTTGCCACAAAGTTGGAAGCACACGATTATATAGAATGTCTTTGTATGCTGTAGCATTGTAATTGCCTTTCAGTGGAACTAAGGGGCTCAAACAGCACCACCAACTAGTCGTAAAATACAGTATGAAGTAAATACTGGTGCTGGTTTATTTCTAGCCCAGAATGTTGATTCGAGCAGGCAGTAGATAGATTCAACAAATCTGTCAGTAACATTTGTGTCAAGTGATTACACTATAAATTTTATATGCATTGGGGCAAATTAATTTTATGACACATCTAGAACACGTCATCAGCAATGATTGAGTCGGCAAACATAAAATGCTGTAGTGGATGTAGTAATTAATATTGACAAGGTGCATTGCTTTCTCAATCAGTACTTTTTCCAAAATGTTTCTGTAGGAGAAACTATAAGTAAATAAATGAAGTAAAGTCAGTTCAAATGAACGGCAAGTACAGCGTTTCTGTTTTGAAGGTGCATACCATGACTTAAAAATGCTAGACGTTAAAGTATAGCAATCACAAATGGTGTTACCAACATTAAAGTGCTATAACACGAGCAAGTGTGGCTTGTATGTGCACTATAATGTCCACAAGGTGGTGACTGTGCATTAGAAATAGCAATGTACCATTGGGCATTGATTAAGGCTTGGTTGTTAAGGATCTGGGTTACTGATCGGAAGGTTGAGGGTTCAAGCCCCAGCGATGCCAAACTGCCACTGTTGGGCCCTTGAACAAGGCCCTTAACCCTCTCTACTCCAGGGGTGGTGTATCATGGCTGACCCTGCGCTCTGACCCCAGCTTCCTGACATGCTAGGGTATGTGAAGAAAAACGTGCACAAGCTAAACTAATAAAGACAAATAAATAAAAATACACAAGAATGTGATGAAATTCTGTTATATTTCAAACACATTAAGTGGTAAGAAAAGGTATATATATGATACCTCCACCACTAACATTAACCTTCAGATCTTTGCACACAGCTTGTGTCATGAGGATTGTGTTCTTTCCCAGGCCATTAGTGCTGAATTGTTGTGGGTTTGTGTTGGCAGGCTGTCATTAGGCCTGTAGTGAGAGCCTGCAAAAGTGACAGTCTTGGGAACTGTAGGTTTTCATTTACACTGACTGGACTACACACCTGCCCACGTGTGTGTGTGTGTGTGTGTGTGTGTGTTGTAATCGAGCTCCAGAGTGAGTGGATGTTTCAGTAATGACCAGTTTGTTGGCTCTTGGTGTGTAATAGCAGTCATTAGCAAGCGAAAGATAAAGATGGGTAGAAAGAAGGTTGAGACTGTTTCTGTGTGTGTATGTGTATGTGTGTGTGTGTGTGTGTGTGTGTGTTAGTGTGTGTATTTGACAATAATATGGGAGAGGGATGTTTTCATTTTGCTTCTTAAATTGGCAGTTTACCATAATGCTAGCCATAGTATATATATATATATATATATATATATATATATATATATATATATATATATATATATATATATATATATATATATATACACACAAATTGTATCCAACCAGAATACGTTTTTTTTTGCAACCGAGAGTACATATATTTGCGCCAAGTGGCGCTATAACCACCATAGATTATATACTCAGCAAAAAAGAACCATACTATCCCATTCAGCTGTTTTTATTTCCAGCAAATGTCTTAACATGTGTAAATGTTTGTATTAACATAAAAACATTCAACAACTGAAGCATAAACTGAACTAGTTTAACAGACATTTGACGAAGAGAAATGGAATGAGTCCTTGAACAAAGGGACTGTATATTAAAACTAACAGTCAGTATCTTGTGTCTCCACCAGCTGCTTTAAGTACTACAGCGTATCATCATCCTCATGGACTGCACCAGCTTTGTCAGTTCTTGCTGTGAGATGTTACTCCACTTTTCCACCAAGGCATTTACAAGTTCTCGTTCACGTCTGGGGACACACACACACACACGGTTGCATGTGATTTCACAAAGCGAGGACGATCAGCTGTCCTTCCTGTCTCCCTGTAGCACTGTCTCAGCCGTCTTAAATTACAGATATTACAGTTTATTGCTCTGGCCACATTTGCAGTTCTCATGCCTCTTTGCATCACGCAGGTGAGCAGGAACCCTAGGCATCTTTCTTCTGGTGTTTTTCAGAGTCAGTAGAAAGGTCTCTATAGTGTCCTAAATTATTGTAACTGTGACCGTAATTGTCTAGCACCTTTAAACTGTTCGTGTGTTGAGGACTTTTCCATAGGTACAAATTAAATTAGCTATTCAGCCTGCAGCATGTCTTTGGATTAGGGTAGGAAACCGGAGTACCCCGAAGCATGGGGAGAACATGCAAACACTGTGCACACAGGGCAGAGGCGGGATTCGACCCCCAACCCGGAGGTGCGAGGCAAACATGGTAACTGCTAAGCCAAAACTAACCACTGAAAGGTTAAAAATGCACACAATTAGGTAAACGTGTATAATAAACAAAATAAAATGACTTTTTTTAAAAGATTTGTTAGACTGGCACAATAATAATAATAATAATAATAATAAAATAATAATAATAATAATAATAATAATAATACTGACACCCTGTCCAGGGTGTAACCGCCTTGTGCCCAATGCTTCCTGGCATAGGCTCCAGGCTTCCCCGCGACCCTGAAGAAATAGTAAATGGTAGAAGATGGTTGTATGGATAATAATAATAATAATAACAATAATAATAATAATAATAATAATAATAATAATAATAATAATAATAGCTTCCTCCGGGTACTCCGGTGTCCTCCCCCAGTCCAAAGACATGCATGGTAGGTTTATTGGTGTGTCTAAAGTGTCCGTAGTGTATGAATGGGTGTGTGAGTGTGTCACATGATTGTGCCCTGCGATGGACTGGCACCCTGTCCAGGGTGTACCCCGCCTTGTGCCTGATGCGCCCTGGGATAGGCTCCAGGTTCCCCGTGACCCTGAAGAAGGAATAAGTGGTAGAAGATGGATGGATGGATAATAACAAAAATAATAATAATAATAATAAGATACCATTTCTTATGAAGAAGTTGACTTATCAACAAGGAAACAAAATTAAAAGGAGAAGGTTATTGGCCTGCATCCTTAATGATCATTTAGCCTGTTGCTGAAAAAAAAAATTATAGAATTATTATAAATTACTTAACGTATTTTATTCTATTCTATTCTATTCTATTCTATTCTACTTGTAAACTCCATCTTTGAATATCAATCCCCAATCTCTGTCTCCCTTGGCAACAGGTTATAATCCATGGTTACGAGGAGCAGTTGCTAGGTGCGTTGCCAAGCTACGGACCCCTCTTCACATCGCGGCTATGTGGGAGGCCACAAGGTCCTTCGTGATGGCAGGGCGGGGGGGGTGTCAAAAGAGAATGAAAGGCAGATGCCAATAATGAATTGGAACATCAGGAATGTGGAAGAATGATGGAATGACAACACCTTCTAACGTAACATAAGAACGAACAGAGATGGAGTGATAAAGTACATTGCTCATACAATTAGACGATAATCCCTTGCTTGTAATAAGTATGTTTCAGCTTACCATTGAGCTGGGTGAGTAAAAAGAAGCTGGTTTATTAAACATAGTTATCATTTATTTGTTATATTTATTATGATTGTTTTGTTTAGTTTTCTTGCACACAGTTCAAAAGACAAAATCCGGAAAAAAACATAAAAAAAAAAAATCAATACCAAGCCATGTGTGAATACGTTTCTCTGATCCACAATCTTTTATCTGTTCATATGATTAATGAAACACCGTTTCTGCTTTTGTGTACTACATTGCACACTGTTGCAATGAGCTAGTCTCTGCCAGTGCACACAGCTGTATTTCCTGATTAGCATTTATTGCACAAACACCATTTAGCTGTAGTTCCCACTATTATCTCACATCTGTTCCACATCACTGTGACAAACCTGTGGCATTTGTATCACTGATGGCTCCTTTAACAGTTTTATAAACTAAATCATGCCTCATTTTTTTGTATTGTCGAATAAAGCATATCTCACAAAAGAAGATCTGTGAACTCAATTTCCTGTTCTATTGTGGCACACCCCCACATCTTCGTCTTATAACCTCCCTGCTGCAGATCAAACGATTTCATGTATATGTGTATCCCTGTGCATATGTGCATGAATAGAATAACACATGTAATATATATATATATATATATATATATATATATATATATATATATATATATATATATATATATATATATATATATATATATATATATATATATATATATACGTATATATATATATATATATATATATATACGTATATATATATATATATATATATATATATATATATATATATATATATATATATATATATATATATATATATATATATAGTGCTGCAGCTTTCTCGTGGTTACATTCTGTTGAATTTCTCAGGTCTTTCCTCCAGGGGGCACTGTCTGTACGCTCAGACATCATCAGAAAGTTATATTGCTGCATTTTAACTTCAGCTTCTTTGCTCCCTCTATGATTACTTCTTGTAAAAAAAAAATGTGTACCGTGAAGTGAGTTCAATGCACTTTTCCCCATCCCAGTGCAGCTGTATTTTAGAAACACTAAACACCTTGTCTTATCCCGAGGCTGTGCTCTGATATTTCCATGCTCCACGTGGAAACAAAGCTTTCAAACAAACATGGAAGCACACTTTATACCAAATCTAAAACTACAGTGTTTCAAATTGTTTATATATTGAATCAGGGAATGCTATGACAAATTTATAACCAGTGATTCTCGGAATGGAGTCCGTGAAGCATAGCCAGGTATTTATTTATTTATTTATTTATTTGATTTGATTTGAATTTGTTACAGGAAACCACAAGCTACAATTATCCATGATAGAACATTTATTATTGAGCTGCCTGACTGCACAATTGATCTGAATGGGTTTAATTCAAATTTTGAAAACGCCAAATAAAGATAATATATAGATATATTCAACACATTTGAATAATAAAGCTCATATTAGAATAGTTGGATTGTGTTCATAAAATAAATCCGTAATGAGCGGGTTTGTGAACTTCATTTTACAGTTAAAGGGATGCAAAAGCTTTGAGGACCCTTGATTTAAATGTCTTGTGCTGTTAATTTGACGTTTTAAAATGTATTTCTATATTTATTTTAATCCAATTTCCTTTTATTCATATATATATAACAGGTCCTTTTTTTATGGATTATGGGCGTTATGAATGTTACTATAACTGAAACGAGTCAAACTTTAGTCCTTGAGTCCACAAGACAAATGTGGAGTTTTGAGCGTAACAGTTTAATTATCATATACAATTGATTATTCGATTATTGTTAATTATCACCCTTAACCCTCTCTGCTCCAGGGATGCCGTATCATGGCTGACCCTGCGCTCTGACCCCAACTTCCTAACAAGCTGGGATATTCGAAGAAAAGAATTTCACTGTGCCGTAATGTATAAGTGACAAATAAAGGCTTCTTCTTCTTCTCTATCTATAACAACACTCCATGCAGTGTTCATACATCTGTTAAATATCTGTTTAACAAGTTAGTTCCTCTTACCACTTACACTATAGCAGCTTTAAACAGTTGTTCCTTCAAGACTTTTTTTTCTCTCTGAAGTCCTGAAGTTAATAAGACAAAAAACAAACAAACAAAAAAATGAATAATCAGCTTGTGAGGAACTGTTAAACATAACCTCCTCTATCATGATGACTTTCCTGAGGAAGAAAACCTATTGACTGTTACAAGCACTGGAACTGGAGACTCCTTCCTTAAATGTTAAAGAAAGGCCACCTAGCATAATAAAATGTCAACGATGATACCGTACGTATTTATTTGTCATGTGTAATATAACCTGCGATTTATATTATAGGCAGCACTACTGTCAGTGTTAACGTCTTCTGACCAATCAGATTCGAGAATTCAACACGTTATATTTTCCAGCATTGTCCTAGAACACATATTTTCTTATACCCTAGAAATCCCTGTGGTTTGAATCCAGCTGCGTCATGCTGTTGCTGTAAGTCATATTCACTGTGCTTTGTTTTTTTTGTTTTTTTTATAAAAAAAACTGTTATACAAGTTACACTGCCACTTTATACGCGTTATATAATTATAAAATCTGTGTGCTGACACTTTAAATGTATGCAGTGTGAATTCTACTGCATGGGCCTTGAAGCGGAATATTGCAATCGAGCTGCTTCACTACTGTACATAAAAGAAAACTCCACAAATTAAATACGTTTATATTGAAATATCTGTGATGTGTTTAGTGACGCTGGTGTTGATTTGTTGGTTGGTGTTGGCTTTTCATTATTCCTGTGAGAAGATAGTGGTTTTCTGCCGCATTTATGCCATGAGGGGACATTTCTAACATGGTTACAGTGAAGTTTAATTGGAGAAAAACGAACAATGTCAAACATTATTGTCAGGCTTTGGTGTTAGTTCATAAAAAAAATGGTAAATGGTCTGCACTTACATAGCATACTTTTTTTTTTTTTACCTTAGTGATTATACAAAGTGCTTTACACTGTTTCTTATTCACCCATTCACACACTCACACACACCAATGGTAGCAGAGCTGACATGCAAGGCGCTAACTTGGAGCAAGGAGCAACTTGGGGTTCAGCATCTTGCCCAAGGACACTCCGGCACGTGGAGTCATGAGGACTGGGAATCGAACCGCCAACCCTACAATTATTGAACAACCTGCTCTACCACCTGAGCCACAGCTGCAAAAGAGCAAGCGCTTCTTTTGTCTCTCACCATTAGAGGAGTAGAAGGAGTGCATGTGTTGGTGCAAACGCTGGCCTCAAAGATCCGAAATGAAATATAGGCAAATTACGGCAGATATTCAGCTAGCTTGGCTAGTCAGCAGTCTATGGTATGATGTGCATGATGGTAGTAGCATGAAATTTGAAGCTTTGGAAGCTTCTGTTTGGGCAAATGTACAGATGAGGACGTGAGAGAGCTGGACAGGTGAAAGGACTAAAGTGCTGCTGCACTATTCTCTTTAGGTAGTGATGAATTCCCACTGGAGCTACCATCAGTGCGTAGTTGAATGGCATTGTGGGTAATCCAGAAAACTGTGAAAGTAGATCAACATGCAGATGAAAGAACTCAATTTCAAAATAAATGTTGGATGCCACTGAACAGCGCATATTTATAAAGATTAAAATGAAAGCTGTTCAGAGTGGAGTTTTACTTTAATATTTGTCTAATTTTAATGCTTTTGTCATTGTGTATTACACTGTCTATGGATATCTTATATAGAATCTGCACTGAGATACATCTTATATGTGCGTACGACGTATACTGTAGTGTATACGGATAATCACCATAGAATAGAATTGAGTTGGGTCGAATTGAACTGGAATATATAGATCTTCATACAACTGGACAGAAAGAGTCAAACTTTGCAAGAAGAGTGCAAACACACTTGGCCTCGTTTCCACCACTGACACGGTGATGTTTTGAAACGGTGGCAGAAAGCAGGAAGCCTTAAGCAAAGGGTTAAACACATCTTAGCACTTTATTGCCCACCACTGTAGTCATAGCAACAAGTTAATAAGTAGCTTCTCTGATCTCGCTTTTTGTCGCCGAGTAGGTTGCTAAGATACAAATCGAGTTCCATAGAGACTTATGCAAAATAATAGAAAAGTAATTTAAAGGGTTATAATAAAATATATTGCAGGACTTATCATAAGAAAAGGAGACTCATAAAAGGAAAATGCAGAATATGAATATGAAGCTGACGTGTCTTAACAAATGATACCTAATAGCTGTTTTCGGTTTTAGTTGTTGTTGTTGTTGTTGTTGTTTTTTTCAGGTGATGAATTTTCAGGTGGTCTTGGGGTTGCAGGAAGAAAAATAGGCACAGTGGTTCTCTTCTGGCCGTTGAGAGTGGAGCATTACTGAGCGCCCTCACTCATTTCACTCCTGTGGTGAAGCAGTAAAAAGAACAAGTGAGAGGGAAAGAGAGAGAGAGAGAGAGAGAGAGAGAGAGAAGGAGAGAGAGTGATAGAGGGAGAGAGACAGAAAGAGAGAAAGAGAAGGAGAGCAAGAGACAGAGAGAGAGAGAGAGAGAGAGAGACAGAGAGAGAGTGAGAGAGAGAAGGAGAGCAAGAGACAGACAGAAAGAGAGAGAGAGAGAGAGAGAAGGCCTTGCCTCGCACTTGCATCATCCAGCTCAGGGCGGTGTGTGATGGTGTGCCCTCTTTTTCTTTGTTCAAACTCCTCTATCCGCAATGGCAGGGCGAGATGAATGTGATGCTGTAGGGAGCATATTTAGCCAAAGATTCTGCGGTTTAAATTCCACAGGGTGGGAGGGATTTTAAAGCAGTTGGCACAGAATCTTCAAAAGCCAGTGTTGTTTTTTGTTGCAAGAAAACAAAATTAAATTTGGTAGAAAAAAAAATGTGCATTAATGAATTTACCATTTGTTCCCTGACAAGGATTAATTAAAAGCATTTTTTTCAGTGTATGTAATTAGCAGCGGCAAATTTTTTGTTTATTTTTTATCCAATATGTCCCCGAGAACAGACGTCACCTTTGCCTCCATTTATAATGTGTTTGTTATTTTTTCACTTTATTGTTTTTCTGGGCTTGTTTGTGCCAATATATAGAGATGGAGTGGGGGAGTGGAAGGGATTTATATATATATATATATATATATATAAATCCCTTCCACATATATATATTCTCTACACACATCTTTGTGCCTGAAAAAAATCCACAAAATCAAATTACAAACTAAAAAAATGCAACTTTAAACCAACAGGATAAATGATTAAGTCCCAATAAAATCACAATAAAAAGAGCTCTTGAGGGGAAAAAAAACAACTACAAAGATTCTAAAGCACTACAGAACTCAAAGTTGGTTTTGGCATTCTTACTGCTCATATTGCTGGGGTAAAGGGGCTCTTCCTATTCTTTCAAGGAGATTTATGCATCCACTTTCACTTAACAGTCACTTGACCACTGCCCTGAACACCCAGATTGACAGCAAACTGTAATGATCCATTAACCGAGGGGTTAATCAGCCACCAATACTCAGCCTCTCATCATTGACTGAGCACACAAAGGTTAGTTGAGTGTGAACACACTATCACTGCGTCTCTCCTCGCAAAAGCTAGGCAGTTTCCTTCTTGAGTGTGCCACAGAACAGATGATCGGAAGGGATAAAAGGTCAACCTCTGCGACGTCGACTCGTCTGCCTGCCGCTCCACAGAGGTCGTTATCAAGTATGATGACATCGCTCTCCAACGACTCAGGTGTTCCTCGCGCCGCCCGAATCATTGGCCCCATATTTCATTATTATACTTTTATCATCCTCTGAATCACAATGAGATGAGAGAGAGATTGGGATATAAAAAGGAGGCTGTGTATCATCTCTCATTGTACGCACCTTTCATTTTGTATTTATGGAAACTATGCATCAGAAATCACATAAATTCAAAGGGAAACATGGAGCCTTGTAAAATACTATTGATTCAAATGGGAAAGAGGAAAGGAAATATATATATATATATATATATATATATATATATAGGCTCCTCTGTTTGAAAGTTGACAAACAGCACAGGCTTTGAGAAGTGTGTATTTTATGTTTGTATAAATATAGTGTGTAGGGATTGCATTATTATTATTATTATTATTATTATTATTATTATTATTATTATTATTATTATTATTATTATTATTGCAAAACAAGTATCTGAGTACAGTGTATTTATAATAATTCAGACCTAGTTCAAACCTCAGGGCATGCAAACAGAGAGACGGCTCAAATATACAGCATATGAGACAATTATAAGTTATTCTAAGTGTCATAATTTAAAATTAATAACAACAACAACAATAATAATAATAATAATATTAATAATAAAAATAATAATAATAATAATACACTCTAAAAAACACTGGGTTAAAAACAACCCAAAATGGGTTATTTGTAGCCCAACAGCTGTGTACATATAGAACAGAACACAGTTTGGGCTAAACTAACGCAAGTTAGTCAAGTCGGCTTGTTAATTTTAACCCAGCTTGTTAATTTATAAAAAAAGGTTTCATTTTTTTCAAAAACGCTGGGTTAATTTTATTTCAAAAATGTGTTAATATTTTCAGGATTAGTTTCGCCCTTTGAAAACGTCAAATATACCGCATTATAAACAAACATGTCAACATGATATCTCCTTTATTTATACACAAGAAGGTGCTCAGAAATGTGTTGATAGAGTTACTGAAGTGGTGTTTATATAAAGACTTTGAAGTTAATTACTCAAATAAGTCACATATTTGAGACAAAAATGTCAGATTTTGATCAAAGGAGGTGTTTAAAACATCCAAATAAAACTGAGTAAGCAACTTACGATCCAGTGGGCGTTACAAACATGTAATCCAAAGATAACGAAGATAGCGGTGCACTTAGTGTCATGTAAACTGGACTGTTATCACACATTTTTGCTTTTTCTAGTGTACAGTAATGGGTTTATGGATAAATATATTGATACGAACCTTGTTTTTCCAAAAAAAAGAAATGTAACAGTCATGTTACATGTGAAAAGCGCTAACTCCACCTGAGGCGAATTCAAACAGTCCGCTCTGAGTTGATTTGGGTGGGGGAGGGGTGCATTGATTCAACTGTCAGTGAAAATGACCTACCACTAACCCAACGGTTGGGTTACACAAAACTACCCCAAAACTACCCAAGACTGAGAATATAACCCAATTAAATGACCCAAAAGTCTTAACCCAGCATTTGATATAAAAAAAACAACCCGGCTTTTTTAGAGTGTAATAATAATAATAATAATTTCTGAAATGAATTGTTGATATGATTAATCTTAAATATATTACTTTATTACTACTACTAGAACATACTGTACACATATTAACTTATATTAAATGAATTGATTTGAGCTCTTGAAGATAAAAACAGCTCTTTGAACTGGATTCTAGCCCATACAGCAGCTCAGGAGAAACTAATATTATGTTTGATACTTTTATTCCATGCCGTATTGTATAACGATGTTCCTCAAAAATGCATGTAGCATGACATTATGATTCTTTCTGCTCATTGTACTTCTCTGACCTGCTCTTTGTATCTTTGTATTGCATTAATGTATTTTGTAATTCTTGGTATTGCACTCGTATTTTCTTTCTTGCCTACAAATATTTTGCACTGATTCTGAAAAGGAACAATAGCACTTCATGGCTTTACATGTGCATTGATGATGAACCTCTAACGACACGCCTAAAAAAAAACGACTACGCTCTGCTAGTGTCATCAGTCAACTCATCTGAAAATTGAACAGAGCGTGGAATTAAGGTAATAATTATATATTTTTTTGTCCATTAACATGTTTAGCTTACATTTTGTCAATACTTCTAGCGTATTTGTATCTGTGTCATGATTTTTGGATTATCGTATACCGCCTTCCCATTCGTGGCTTTCAGGTGAGTGTAAAAATAGGGCTCACACTCCGAGATTTTAACAAATAAATATTTTTATTTTAACAAATAAATATTTCTGACACTGCGCAAACTTTATATCAGCTGTGTATCAATGTGGTATGCTATATCTCCAGTTGTAATCAAGATACTTCTGCTCCAATAATATTCCTTCGCTTCATTATCTCCACACATTTCATTATCCCTTCATTAGCTTTTCTTCCCAAATTTCCATCAATACGCGCCCTGCCCAAGATCCGCCACACCTGGGCTGTTGCCACAGCAACGCGACCCCTGACAATAAGCAACCCTGTATGACATTGAACTCTGCGCAACTCCTGATTGGATATTGATTACACTTTTGTGATACATAATAGGATCAAAAGGATTGAGAGGCTTTGCCTATGCCTGGGTCTCTTGGCTTCTGATTGCTACTTATTTATAAGCTCTTGCCGTTCCGGAATCTGCATGTTAAGAAGGGAAAATATAATGAATAAAATAAATAAATAAACAGTTTTGTTTTGGAGGCTCAGAAATAAAACTCTATCAGGAATAGGGCTACGAGTGCAGGCGCAGATGTGCAAAGGCTGAGCAAATACCCTGGCAATTAGACACTCATAAAGTCAAAACATACTGTGAGCTTGCATTATTGAGACCATAATAGTTTGAGATGCCATCAAGTTGGACAATTTATTAAATAACTTCTGGATGTAAACCTTTTGTAATGGTATGAGCCTGGCTTTTTGGTCTTCTTTTGTTCTGATTCTAGATCAGTGATAGCAAAGAGCAATATATCAGTGGTACAGTTCACAACCATACTGTTAGTGATTGACTTTCATTATGCTGTGATGGACTTATATAGACTGGACACTGCCTTTGTAACCTTGAACAAGGAACCTGAACTGAATGTGACCTTCAGTGAGCCTAGATTTCTTCCCTATGTACAGGTTTATATATGAGAATACTGTATGAGTGTGCTGTCTAAGTAAACATACAATGACTCCTAAGAAAACATAAGAATCTCACACTTATATTTATGGGGTGCATAGGTCTATACTTCACAGATCCCTTTCTTACCTAGTGATCATTCTCGCACTCTCGTATAAGAGTGGAAGTATAGAGGAACCTCAGACATCACTCTTGGGTACAATACAGTCTCATCATTTCTCATTTCGTTATCCAACCTTTAACCGTTTTTTTTTTTTTGGCATGAAATATTTGAGATTGTATAAATGCCTTCAAATGATTTTGGTTTGAACAATTTAACTGTACCACGGAACTCTGGGAACATGGGTTACATTGCTAAAAATAAATAAATAAATAAATAAAACCCTACTGTCAAAAACGATTGTCAAATTTATAGCAATTTACTAGCAACAGGGTTGCCGGTAAAATTCAGTAAAAATATACAGTAAGCAACCATAAAATATGGTAAAGTACTGTAATATCTTACGTAATATAAAATAAGACAAGATCCAATACATTTGCTCCCATCCATCCATTTTCTGTACCACTTTTCCTACATGGGGTTGCGAGGAAACTCAGTGCACAAGGTGGGGGACACCCCGGACAGGGTGCCAACTCTTCGAGTCCCCAACCTTGGAGGTACGAGGCAAGCGTGCTAACCATTTAGCCACCATTCCCCTCTCATTCGGGTGATTTGGCAGATTTAGGGTCTTCAAGAGGTCAACCCTGGCAGTATGGTGGTGCTGGGATTTGAACCCCATCTTCTATAGTATAGCACAAAGCCTTAACTACTGAACCACTAAAAGTTACTCAAATACCTTGCGTTGATTCAGTGTAAAATTTACAGCTAGTTTTTTTTACAGTGAATATTTCTAGGATGCTCCTTCACAATTTAAGCCGCCTAGACTGACTTGCATTTTGAATTAACATGTGATCTTCACTGGTGTCCAATTTCATTTTGTCGCGGAATTCAAAGTTTTTCAGTACAAACTTCTTTTGGAGTCATGTTGGTTTAGTTTCCTTTTGGTACATGGTTTCCCATTCGACTACCTGCTGATAGTGGTGACAGTAGGATTTAGCTCTTGCTTTATCTGTACTTAAAGAGAGCTTTAGCCGGTCCAGCTCTCTCATCTCCTCATTCGCACATTCTGCTCAAACAGATCAGCTTCCAAAACTTTCATGTTAATACTGCCGTCAGCACCATTGTCACTTTGTAGATCACTGCTGTAACTCTGCATAACCACCTCATATAGCTGCATTGTGTTCTGGACACAAACATCTCCACTACTTCTACACTGGATTTGTCACTAACATGACATTGAGACTCACTGGAAAATGACAAAATAAGCTCTAATTCTTTTGTTTTTCGGAGCTAACAGTGACCATTATCCCTTATGTTTGAGATTAAATCACCTTTGGAACTGCACTTGCAATGTGTGCGATGTCTGTGACATCAGAGTGACAGACAAGCACTAACTTCTCACAGGAATAACAACAATACAGCACCAACCAACAAATTAGCACCAGCAACTCTAGGCATATCACAAATATTTTGAGATAACTGAGCTTAATGCGTTTCTGTATGGAGTTTTTATTTATTGCTATACAGCCAATGGGTGCAAAAACGTCCACACGTGGAACCAAAGGTGAATCACCTGTTCTACCACATCCCGATGGTGTTCTATTGGATTCAATAGAAGGACCGGATCTGAAGAACTGAAGGCACTGAAAAACACTGAACTCATTGTCATGTTCACGAAACCAGTTTGAAACTTTTAAACTTTTACTTTGTGACATGGTGCGTTATCATGATGGAAGTAGTCCTTAGAAGATGGGTAAATTGTGTCCATGAAGGGATACACATGGTCAGCAACAATACTCAAATTGTCTATGGCATTCAAGCGATGATTGATTGGTATTACCAGGTCCAAAATTTGCCAAGAAAACATTCCCCACATGACTACACTACCTCCACCAGCCTCTAATCTTGATACAAGGCAGGTTGTGTTATTAGGACCACATTCTGACCCTACCATCTGTGTGCCTGAGCAGAAATTGAGCTCCTTCAGACCAGGCTATGTTTTTCCAGTCTTCAACTGACCAGTTTAGGTGATTCTGTACCCACTGCAGCCTCAAGCTTTCTCTTCTTGGCTGACAGAAGTGGAACCCGATGTGGTCTTCTGCCGTTGTAGTCCATCCGCCTCAACATTTGATGTGTTTTTCTGCTCACCACAATTGTACAGAGTGGGTATCTGAATAACTGTAGCCTTTCTGCCAGCTCAAACCAGTCTGGCCAATCTCTCTTGACCTCTCTCATCAACAAGGTATTTCACTCACTGGATGTTTATTGCACCTTTCTGAGTAAACTCTAAAGACCGCCATGCTTGAAAATCCCAGGAGATCAGCAGTTATAGAAATACTCAATCCAGTCCATTTGGCACTAACAATAACGCCACGGACAAAATCACTGAGATTACATTTTTCTGATGGTTGTGAACATTGCTGGACCATATCGAAATGATTTTATGCACTGCCCTGATGCCACATGATTGGCTGATTAGATAATTGGAAGAATGAGGTAGGTGTACAGGTGTTCCTAATCAAGTGCTCAATGAATGTATATAGGAAGTAAAATAGAGGGGAGGTGATGTTCCAGTCATGGACTTTTTCCATAAACTGCTTCACTCTATTTCTGTTAACAATAGAACGATTCAGCTGATGAATAATTGGTTAAACGCCGCCAGACTGGCCGTTCATTAAATATGCTATGGATTTGCCTTTAAATCTATCCTGTGGAAACATTTGTTTTAGCTAGCACGTGCACACCAAAACTAATTTCCTTTTGGAAACTTCATTTATATTCCTTTCACATGTTGTCAGGGACCTGAGGGACAGGGAAGACATTCTTCCATTTGGGTCCAATTTCCTCCCACTGACCTTTCCCCTCAAAGCAAACACTACATTGTTTCTTCTGCTTTAACACACTGGGTAGCAGCGGTGCGCTTGGAGTGTGAGGCCCACAGACGGTGACATGAATCATCCCGAAGGAAGCGTGAGACAGAGCACAGTGTTATTGCTTTGCCATGACACCATGAGCAGTCCACAATATCTGTGTGCATTACATATTGACCAATATATATTCTCATACCTATAACACATATGAGTGTACAGTATGGGTATATACTCAATATTCATAATAAATGTTTATACGAATTTACATAATCTAAGTCTGAGTTATTAATCTAAGTTATTTTACAGATTTGTAACTTTTATGAGAAAATGGCATAAAACGTATTTATAAATATTAATAAATATGATAATGCTGTTAATTATTCTTTAACAATCAAAGAAAAAAGTTTTCCAACTGTCACGGTTTCTAGAAAACGCACTGTGTTATTTCTTGATTGAGACTAAATGTCCCCACAAAGATATAAATATCTGACAGTTTGGAGCTTATGGGTACCTTTGGTTTGTCCCCACGAGGAAACCGCTATGTAAAATGCTTTTATTAAATAAATAAATAAGCTTATTTTTTGTTACTAAGGTTAAAATGAGGTCTCAATTTAGATTTAAGTGCAGGCATGGCGTAAATAATTATGTCAGTGCAAGATCCTCACAAGGATATTAGGATAAACGTGTGTGTGTGTGTGTGTGTGTGTGTGTGTGTGTGTGTGTGTCTGTAATCATTGTTTTATTTCACTTTAATCAATTCACCCTTCAACCCCCTCCCACTCCTCCCCCCATTTATTATGCATTATTCGCCCTTTCTAAACAATTTGCTACCAAGCCTTTCGTCTCATTTGGTATTCAGATGTGCTTAACGTTATTATCTCAATTAATACAATGACACGTGCTAAACACACTCTCTGTATAATGTGAGTGACGAAAATAAAAAAAAAATAATAAAAAAAAGGCCACCACAAATTTCTCAGCCGTACAAACCAAAAGGCCGTTCCTCCTCGAGCGAAGGCGACAGCTCTGACTACTTCGCTCCCGAATCGGGAGACAGCGCCGGAGTCAAATAATCAGACGAAGGAACGAAAAGGAGCCATGCTGGTCTACAGGACTGTGCTTTATTTTTAGCCTAAGCAGAGAATATAATGATCTAGAGCTACACGGTTCAGGAGCAATGAGGGAAAAAACAGCCCATATGTAGAGAGGATGGGCTCGTGCCAATGCTATTTTACAGCTTTTTGTATTCAAGAAAGAAAAAAAATTCATTTCGAAATAAACATCATTTTGAATATGTTTAATTTAAAAAAAAAAAAAAAAAAAAAAACGAACACAGACATTAAATGAAAAGAGAAAAAAGTAACACAAACAGGAAAATAAATAAATAAATAAAACAAGGCATGGATTAAGAAGCAGGGAATGCAGTGATTCGTTTCTTCTGGAAAACACATTTTCCATGTTCTCCACTGAGTCAATTTGGCAACTGTATTGTAATAAGTTTTTTTTTTGTTGTTGTTGTTGGTCCTTATAGTGGCATTGAAAGACCAAGGGCCTCTGTAAAGCCCAAACACAGAGGCGATGATACGACACACTGGCATAGAGTGGAGTTTCTGATGTGTAGGTAGCATCACTGGGGACAATGTGCTGGATTTAAGGCAAAACACCCCTCATAGATTGGTATCTACACTATTGACAAAAGTGAATTAGAGCAGCTGTTCAGCTGTGCTCTCGGCTACTGACATCTCAACTTCATCCACAGCTATGAACATGCAAGATGAGTTAAAAAGTCGAATATAAAGTTTATGCTTTTTTTTCTTCCTTTTTTTCTTCCTGAATTTGATGAGATTAGAGCAGAACAGCAGAACAGCACAGATTGAAGCAGAACAGACAACAGAGGTGATGCTGTGAATAGTAATGATTCCAGCCGGATAAAGATTTCAAGGCATTTAAGATAAAAAAAACAAAACCAAAAAAAAAAACAACAACAACAAAAAACAAACAAAACAAAACAAAACAAAAAAACATGTAACTTCCAGACATTGTTATACGATTTCATGATTTCCATTTTGTCATACAATTTACATAATGTAGGTCATAATGTAGGTCAGATTTTTTAAGAAAGACAACAACATTTAAAAGAAAAAAAAGGGGGAACAAAAAAAAGGAAAAATAAATAAAAGATTAAATCTTTCTGTGAATAATAACGATCCCATCCTTGTAAAAGATTTCAAGGCAAATATCTGATTTCAAATTTTGTTATAAAAATGACTCATGAGCGTATCCGTAACTCATAAAAACATATCATTCCCAGATATCCTTATATGATTTCTTCATCTCTCTCTCTCTCTCTCTCTCTCTTGTCTCTCTCTCTCGCGCACACTGTCCTCAAACTCTGCTGGATTAAAAAAAAAAAATTCTGTCACTTTGGGCTCCATAAAATATCGCTTCAAACTGTGCCATAAAAATGCAACCGAACAAACCATTTCACAATTTAGGTCATCGCAGATCTTCCAAGACAACGTAAAGAAACAGAGAACATATAAAACTTGCAATAAATCAATCAATAAATATCATTTGCCACCATACTGTACATACAGTATAAAATTCATTTGAACATAAATAAAAATGTGTATAGTTTCCCCTCTCACCCTTGATGAAATATAGATATATATCTATATATTTTGTTTTTCTTTCAGAAATATTTGTGACCGGTATCTCTCATGTAGACTAGAAAGATGAAACAGAATTGAAAAATATGCTATGTTGTATTTACAGTTCCCAGGAAAGAGCAGGCTTGCGGATACTGGAGAGAATATAAAGAGAATGCTATAGAGGTGAGACGCACGCGGAAGGTTCGGTCTCAGTCTCGATGCAGGTTATGACCAAACACCTGCTAATGCAGCCTGTGCCTGATGTACATATACATACATATGTACATATCGCACACGAGCAATCCCAGGTCACGTTTTCACCACTTGCTACACATTGACACTGCATTTAACCCTCATGTTCTGTGCAATACTTCGCACGAGACGTCCGAGCGCGTTCACTTTTCAAGTAATACAATTGAAAATATTTCAGAATACCCTTCAATCTTTATTCATTTGAGTTATTAGAAATATCTGTGATTATTTATATATTGTTAACAGATACGTAAACCCTTGTCGTATGCTCAGGGACACTCCTGACAAAATGCCATCATCTCCTTCTTCTTCTTCTTCTTCTTATTATTTATTTCTTTTCATATTTACAAAGTTTTTTAAACAGTTCATACATGCTCTTGATGACACAACCTATCGGCACAAACCAGCAGCTGAGACACAGCTGTTCATTCAGATGTCAGTAATCTCCGAATATAAACATTAGGCTCCGAACTGAATTTTCATTAACTTAAAAAAATGAATAAATAAAAATCATTAATTGGGATGTGGTAATAATTCAGGGAGAACAAAGACTCACTCAAATCAACTCATTTCCCTGAATAAAGGGTTGTTTTGAAATTTTATCAACAGGAAAACGAATTGAGAAACTTCACTGTACTATCTGTGCTAATACGACTACTACTACTACTACTAATACTACTACTACTACTAATACTTTGATAAATAAAAGCCAAAGCTTCACTAGTCTTCCTGCCTAAAAAAAATCATAACCTTACCTTCTTTCCACAAATCTCAGCCAACGTGTAAGACGTTTGCAAGCAACCACAAGCCGTGACATCATTTTACGTGATGCCCTGAGTACTAGAGTTGGACTTGTGTCACTTAACTTACAGCAGCTACACACACTTTCTGCCGAGCATGCACTCTCCCGCCATCACCTTTTGTTCTCATTTCTTTTCAAACAAGACCTCTCATGTTTAAACACGATGACGAAATCTCTCTCTCTCTCTCTCTCTCTCTCTCTCTTTTTCACCCAAAACCAGTTATTAAATGAGAGGCATTAATTTTTTTGTGTGTGTTCTGTCCAACAGGTTCCCTTAATTATCTCTTTACTTTTAGTCAATTACATTTCGCTTCCTTTCCTTGACAATCACTGCTATTTTAGGGAGAGCAGTAAAAGCCTCAGGGGGGGAATGGAGATGAGGAGCTCTGTTTCTGGCAGGTCACCCCCTCCTCTGGTTGATTAACTCATCCCACAGTCATCTCTGCAGCAACATGATTCTGCAAGGAGAATAAAAGGACTAACGGCATGCAAAACGACAACATCTGTCTAACAGGCAAAGAGCCGGGGAGCCGACGGACGCAGAAAGACTTGCCAGCCTTGGCTTTTTAATGGACGTCTGTGGGAAGTGAATATTTCGATAATATTAGTGTGTAAATTTGGTCTAAAATGGTGGAATTGAGGCGAAAAATGGTACAGAAAGGAGCCACAAAACAAACATTCTGCATTGTTATTTTTTTTTTCTTTTCTTAACAGTAGTCTTGTCCTAACAGCGTTCTTCCCTTGACATTAAACACTCGATTTAGCCTTCTGTTTTGCAGCACAGTAACTGTAAGCATTTAATCCAAACACTTATTAGGAAGTCTTGTCAACTTTACATTTTTGTGTGTGGAAATTGAGTCAAATAAAAGAAAATAAGGCAAAACAGGCAAGAAGGAACACATAATCGAGAACAATGCAGTCATCTGTATTAAATTTCCCAGTATACCAGTAGCAGTCGCTTCTTAAATATGTACCTTTAGATATGAATTAACCCAACTAACATCTGACAAAGAAAAAAAAAAAAAAAAATTAACAAAGACACTGAAATGCTTCTGTTTGAAATTGAGGTGTCTTCCTGTTACATTGCATATTTTTTTTCTAGGGATGCATCAATACCATGCTATTCAATCCAATTATGTGTACAATTGATTTCTTTCTATATTCACTGATATAGATACAAATACTGGAATGAGTAACATATTTAATATTAAGCAACTAAGTGATCAGAGGTGTCATGAAACGTTTCTTTAGCTCTGATGTTGGTTGGTGAGACGTTGAGCTAGCAGCAAAGAACTCCTCAGGTTTATGAGTTTTATGTTCAAGATGTCATTCTTTATAAACAATCTTTATAAACAGCGCGGCCATTCTGAGAGCATGGATCTTTAAAAACTGGCTGTAAATTGCCATGACTTGCAACTCGACGATGGGAAAAGAAGTGTGCGGTATTCAGTGCTCAGTGCTCGCAGAACTGAAGTGCTAGCTTTGTGTCACACCGCCCTTGTGTGTTCATAAAGATGTTTTATCGTGTTACTTGTATTATACGACGGAAGATGCAATAGTAGCTCCTCTTGATATGTTTGCAGATTTGCTTTGGTTATTAATTGTGAAATAGGCCACGATTGATGTCATTTTGTGTCATGTGCTCTTTAGGCTTATGACACTAGTTAATGAGTACGTTAATAGACCGATACCTGATAAAAAAAAAAGTATTTTATATCGATGCATCCCTATTTTTCAACAATAAACGAAGATCAAGTGACTTAAATTGTCTGTCTTGGCAATTTTATGCAACCTATGAGAAGCAAAGTAGGGCAGTATATTGTTGCAGTAAAGTAGCTGTTTATACTGTGCTTCACCAATATTCTTCCAGTGCTTAATAATACGTGTGCTTTCCAGATGTCCTACATTTACAGCTGCAACAAAACAGGCACAACAACCTGAATGAATGGGTCGTTTTGCGAAATGAAAGTCCGTAGATCAAATGGTAGGAGTGCAATTAAGTGCGGAGATGACAATAATGACAGAGGGCATTTGCCAAATGTATGTGGCTTTGGAAAAACCAAACAAACGAACAAAACAGCAATCAGATCAAACAGTTTGGCACTTCCATATTAATATGCCTCCAGTTTCTTTCAGTAAAGGAAAGTTTTCCAGTCATACACTAAAAGGTTTAAAGTCTTAGACAACAAATCCAGGATGATTAACCGAGGATGATTTGAAGCGTTTTCGATGTGTATAATTCAGACATTTTCTATTACAGTGGAATATAATCATTGGCAGGTAGTGAGGTGATAACTAGTGCAAATTGTTCAGATTGTATGTAGAAGGGATAGGATACAGCAGATGTTCGTGGCTGAATTGAACAAAGAAATATAAGCATGCATGGCAATTGACAGTAAACGGGAACTTTAAATAAAATGCAAAAGTTATTTAGAAAATCCGCTAGTCAGCTCTCCGTTTTTCAAAACCAACCTTAATGTCTTCTAGTGTGTAGAGCATCTGACATCATGATACTGTATTTGTGCTACTTTTGTCAATTTTGTGAAGCTCAACCCAGGTGTGTACAATCTCATAATTTCTTTCATACATCTGAACTAATAAGAATCTCTGGGATTTAGATATGGACAGGCTGGAGGTCACAGTTTCAACAAAACCTCATTCCTGCTTTCAGTCCAGTGGAAGCAGGCAGGAAGGACAAATTTCATTCAGCAAGGGCAGGGAGGCAGCAGATTTGATTTGCGCAATTTTTTTTGGTCCAACGGAAATTCCTAAAGAGGATTTAAAGGATTAAACGCGAGGTCTGACATGCTGGCATTAAAGGTCAGAGGTCAGGTTTATTTGTTTTGACATCCATGATACCCTGCCTACTCCACTCATCTGTGTAGACTGTCTTGCCACTGTAAACCACCGAGCCTATCCTTGAAAACAACAACAACAACAACAACAAAGAAATAAATAAAGCTATCATTCTATATTTCAGAAGATTTCAGAAGTGTTGTCCACCATTTGTAAAGGTTCTCAAGCTAAAGTTCGATTAGAAAACTGTTGACGCTGTTTTCGCTAGCTTACAAAGAATCTGACGAACAATTCATAGGTGTTTCCATGAGAAATCAATTTGTAAGAAAAGCGATTCGATATTCATACCTTTTCATACAAGTTTGCTTGTGTGCGTTTGTTAAACGCCGGATAAAGAAATGAAACAAAAAGAAATTAAAGGAATTGAAGAAAAAGAAACAAAAGAGTTGGTTGGCAGCATTGCAGGTATATAGAAAACTGTGACTGTTGAAAGGAGTACAATCATGGACAAAAAGCCCCAGAAATATGATTATGTCATTGAGCATGTTCTCTACATTACATTTCTGATAACAGACAAAAAAAAAATCACCTTTGAGTGCAATACAGGCTTGGGTAGAGTGTTGACTGACTGTCGTACGTTCTTTCCCAGGTTCGTTCTATCATTTACGGTGGCATAAGAGAGAGCAGATGAATAGTGTTCCATTTACATCAGATTACAACAAAGCTTAATGGCATCTAAAAGCTTTCAGCTGCTAATGCTGTGAGTGCATTTGTTTTTTTGTATATTTTTTTTTCTTTTCTTTTTTTTAATATTATTATTTTGCCTTTCCCATAAAAGTTCAGGATATATCCGCAGAGCACTTAGTAACTCGAGTGAGTTTGCAGTGGCTTCAGTAGACCTCTAGATCGCTCGGTGTCTAAGTCATTTCCCTTCAGACCAACACTGTGTCACTTCTGATGATTTTCATTCATTTTTTGACTTAAAAAAGAAAGAAAGAAAGAAAGAAAGAAAGAAAGAAAGAAAGAAAGAAAAAAAAAGCCACTGCAGTCGTTATCTCTTCGGTACGTTTGGCAGTTTCTGTAGCTATCGACTTCCACGTCATTGTCATCATACGGACAGAATTTTAGAAAGTCCATTCTTAAAGGACCACGCCTTCCCCCACCCCACCCAACACACACACACACACACACACACTGCAGTAGTAACTGTGAGATCAGTCTAGATAGCGCGCTCCCTGTCATAATACAAAAAAGAGTAAAGAAAAGAAGAGAGTCCACATCATATCCAGTAGCTTGGTCTTTACAGTGGATTGTCGCTTGAACAAAAAGGCTTATGGGAAGCCTGCACCCTGTCAAGTACAGACTTTAGACACTCCTTTACGATCGTTCCTTGTTTTTTACATTTTTTTCTTCATTCTTTCCAGTTTCCTTGTGACACAGTTAGACATAATAGCTGTCAGAAGGCAGGGTGAAGAAATTGAGATGAGCTGCTTTATCTGTTCAATAAATGTGGCATGTTGAAGACACGGGGATGAGCTGTATAATCCATCCAATACATATTTTTCTAGAGTGAGAGGCCATTAAGACAAACAATGATTTTTTTTGTTGTTGTTTGTTTGTTTTCATCGTGTTTCTCTTTTTTTTGTAGATTTTTCCTTTTTTCATTAGAAGTTCAAGTATTTTTTTTGTCATTAAAAAAGAAAACAGCAAAAAATTGGCAAATCTACTCTTAGAATCTATACAATACATCTAATCTACGGTCTGGTGTAAATAAACCACCACCAGAGCAAAGGGTCAGCCTTGGTTTGATTATTTTCCTTCTCTTTTTTATTAGTTTTGTCTTTATAATCAATACTTAATGGATACTGACTTAATTATTTCTTTCAACTACCACTAACTATAATTGAAATACTCGCAGCTACAATGTAATATATATATATATATATATATATATATATATATATATATATATATATATATATATATATATATATATATATATATTATATATATATATATATATATATATATATATATATATATATATATATATATATATATATATATTTAAAAAGCATGTAGTCCTTTGGTCCCTATTTTCTAAGGAATGATGCATGTAAATAATCCTGGATTACCATTTTCTCTTCAATCTCTCCAGAGCTTTCCCTGGTACAGACTACAACACCTGTATAGGCACGAAAACCAAAATGGCAGCAGGCTGGTGTGTGTGTGTGTGTGTGTTCGTGTTTGTGTGTATGTATGCGTGTGTGTGTGTGTGTGTGTGTGCGTATGTCTGCGCATTCATATGGATTTACAAATAGAGATATCAGTATTAACCAGTATCCAAAATATGAAGTTTCTGCAGTGCATTTATGCATCAGCCTAAGTGCAAAGGGTTTGTGTCTTTAAATATGTGTCGTTATGCATGGGTGCGTGCATGTGTGTGTGTGTGTGTGTGTGTGTGTGTGTGAGAGAGAGATAGATATGTGTGTTTCACTGCATGTATGATTGTATATCTGTATATGCATGCTTTGAGCATAATGTATCTATAAATATTTCTCCATCTTGTCTAAAAAACAGCAGCAAAAAAGTTGGTCTCTGCAAAATCGGCTTCCACAGGTCTGCGATGCCAAAGCGAGTAAATAAAAAAGGAAATATTTAGCCAAGAAAAAAGAAAAAAAAGAAAGAAAGAAAAAAACCCCTCGTTCCTTCAGTCACCTAGTCTCACATCTCTCTGCAATTTTCCCACAGAATCAAGGGACCACTCTTCTTCTTTGTGGCAGAGCGGAGAAGAAGTCTTTTGTACTTATACTGCACTTGTGAAAATAAGGTGTTGTCATCCTTCATCCTGAAAGAAAGGAAAAAAAAAACAGAAAAGGGGGGAAAGGAAGAGGAAAGGAGGGAAAAGAAAAATGTGAGCTGTAACATTTTGTCTGTATAAATATATAAACATATATACTGTATATATATAGAAATATATATATAATTTTACGTGAAAATCTGCCAGTGCTATACACCAACATCTACAGCCAACACTTAGAAACACACTCACAACACATAAAGTGAAAGACGTTAGATATTATACACGATATACGTACGAATATTTGTGGTTATATAAACACAAGCGCAGATGGACAAGCTTCGATAATATAACGAAAGGACACTCTGTAAATACAATACTGTGACTCTGTCTCTGTAGCTAACACCAGTTAATCTACCGTTATCTAAAAGTAATGAAACAGACAGCAGGGCAAGGGGGAGGGACACACAATCTAACACATGAACACGACGAGAAGACTGTGTGATGGGAGATGACTGAAGCTTAATTACACAAACGGATCATAGGCGGATGATAAAGCCTATTTATAAGCCTGTTTCTCACATTTATACTGAACCTGAGCATCATTTTCTGGATATTTCTGTTAAAGAAAAACAGAAAACAAAAACAAAAAAAAAGCCTTTCGATGGCAGTGCCTATACTTTTAATTGCATTTAACAAAAGGCTTGTACAGTATGCTCGTGTTGATATGTGCCTGGCTTTTATGTCTTATGTAAGGAATAAAACATGCTGTTATAGGAAAATAATCACTGACTGGGTACTGAAAAATCACACAAAGCATTACATACTGAAATGATCAGTATGTTGTTCTTTTAAGTGTATATAATAATGATTAAAGTGCACCTATTATGGTTTTGAAACGTGCAAAATTTTGTTTTAAAGGTCTCATATGATAGATTTACACGCATCCGAGGTCATACAACACTCTAACATGCTCATAATTTAAATTCCAGCATTAACTTTTTTTTTTCCCCAGCGACACAAACGTTAAATGATCCGTTCTAAATGATTCATTCTAAACTCCTCCTTTCAGAGAGCATACTCTGCTCTGATTGGTCGGATGTCCCAGTCTGTTGCTGTCAGCGTGTGTCGAAAAGGAAACGCCCACTACCATAAGAGTATCACCTCTATCTGTGAGCGAGCAGCCGATCAAGACCAGAGGCGTTTTTTTTTTTTTGTCACAAACCTACGTAGGTTTGAACAGGAAGTGAATTCTGGAAAGTCTGGAATCTTCAACGACTCATTTCAGCAGTTCGGGATCGGTTCCTTGTTTTGGGAATCAGTAACTCCGTTTATCGTGCACTTTGATTTTCGAAACTTTGCAGACTTTTTACATTCACAAACAGCTCTATAACACACTACATGAAAGGTAATATTTGAAAAACCATAATAGGTGCACTTTAATGTTGTAGAACGTCCTTAAAAAATAATGGATATTGCAGTTACAAACAGCTGCTTACTGTTCACTGCCATTGTTTTTTCCAAAAGCATACGCAGCTTTTCATGTTACTGAGGAACTGAAAACTCCTATATGGCTCCTAATTGTTTGTGGACACCTGACCATAATTCCCATATGTGCTTTTTAAGCATCTTGTTATAGATTTAGCTCTTCTTTGCTGTTATAATAACCTCCAATCTTTCCACTACATTTTTTAGCATTGGTGAGGTTAAGCACTGATGTTGGGTGAGAAGCATGAGGTCAGGGCTTTGTGGAGGACACTCCAAGCTTGGCAAACCATGTCTTCATGGAGCTTCATGGTTTGTGCACAGGGGCTCGGTCATGCTGGAACAGGTTTGGGGCCTCGTAGTTCCAGCGAAAGGAAATTTTGAGTTTTTCTGACTTTGTGTAGAACAGTTTGAGGAAGGCCCACATATGCGGTGTCCACAAACTTTTGGCCATATCGTGTGTTAGAAGGGGCATATTAATATTAACCTGTGATTTTAAATTACAGCCAGAAATACTGCTGTTTTAGAAAATACAATAATAAATACTGAGGTTTTCAGATTTATATGTTTCTTAAAAGAATGTCCAGGATATCACCCCAAAAGGACTTCATAAAATGTTTCTTTTTTTTTTAAAGCATATATGTTTTACTTTAAAAAACATTCAGATACTGCCATTTTATTGGTACGTAGCGGTAAGTTTAACATTTTAGTGTAGCTGTTTTCCATCTGGGGCATCACGGTGGTACAGTAGATAGCGTCGCCGTGCCGCCTCACAGCTCCAGGGATTTCTGGTTCAATCCTGAGCACGAGGTACTATCGAGGTACTATCAGTATGTTCCATGTGGTTCTCCAGTTTCCTATCTCCTCCAAAGAACATGGTAGGTGGATTGGATATCCTGAATTTCTTCTAGGCATGAATTAATGCATGCAGTATATTTCTGCCTTGTGTCAAGTTTTCCTGGTATAGACTTAGCGGATATACAACAATTCTGATCAGGAAAAAGCAGAAGATGAATGAATGCATGTTTAAGTTGTTTATAAACAATGGCTCTATAACGTAGGTGCGTTTTCACTGGCATGGTTTGCACCTGCTTGTCTTCTTAGAGTTGGATCAGATCCGGAGCAAGCTTTTTTTTTTTTTTTTTTTAATTATTCCTTGAATTCAATCATCAAAATACTTTTAATGAACGCGTTAGGGTTTGTAATGCTAATTAAGTCTACTGTGATAAGATCTCGGAAAGGGCATATGAAGGATTTACACCTCGGTGTATCTCAATTCTTATTAGAGGAAAACAACAACGACGACGACGACAACAAAAACAAACGCGAAAAGCCTTTTACCGATAACTCACACCATCATCTCTTCGTTCTGCTCGTGTTCTCTGGCATACGCGTGTTAAAAGTGTTAAAAGCGTTTTGAACGAAAAGACGACAAGCGTGCATTCTGTGTGCAGAAAGAAAGAGAAGCAGGGAATTATGTGAAAAAGACCTGATTATAGATGCAATTCAAAGGCTGGAGGCTTTAGTGTATAAACGCAGAACAGATGCGGCGTCGCTTTAAAAATAGACACCCACTGAAAGCACTCTTTTCCTTACTCCCAGCTGAGGGATGCATATATATCTTAATAAGAAACACATTTATACACTTGATAAAAATTCATGAATTTTGCACTATTTTTTATTTATATGCAATGACATTTCACTTCATTTATTTTTATCCTTCTATGATTTTATTCTGTTGTATCATTGATTTTTTTCTACTTGATTTAACAGCTACCCTATGTATAAAGTTTTTTTCTATTTCTAATCCCCCCCCCAATATATACATTTTATATACATATTATATGAATTTTAAAATGTGAGACATTCCCAAGACCTGTTACATCTTTATTATGTTTAGTGCTTGTCTCCATACTATTCAATTTGCTAATTCAGTGGTAAATATTAATCTTCTTCATTACATTTAAACATTTTATTGCCAGTTTTGAATTCTAGCACTAGCCATACCTCTCACAGGGCTGAACTGAGCTGAAAAGTGTAGCAGAAAAGAAACCACTTGACAGTTTGTTTGTTTGTTTGTTTGTCTGTTTGTTTCTCATTATTGTGTATATATGTGTGTACGTGAGAAATTGACTTGATGAAGTCGCCATGTGTGGGTCCATGCCAGCACCTGCAGCTCTGCAATCATTCTGTAATTGGTTAGCAAGCTCATAAATAAGTAAACAGGAAGCAATCCCCGTGTTGGCCAAACAAAACAATCATAGCGAAGCACTTCAAACGGAGATACAATGAAAAACAGCATAAAGAGGAAGAAGAGAGGAGATCGGACTTAACATTTGCCTGTGCACCACCACTGGGGGAAGAATAATTGGCAATACAAACATAGTGTCATGATGTAATGATCGCTCACCGGGAGAATTAGCAATTAAAAAGTTCAGCTCCTTCATAAAAGTACACAGAAAAAGAAGAGGAAAAAAAAAAACATCACACAAAAATATAGTCACAGCTCATGTTAGGAGGAAAAAAGCGAGATAGAAAGGGCAAAATATCAACACATTCTCAAGTTCACACGCAAAATAACAAGAGCACAGCACTCACATTACAACAGCAAAAGGTCACACCCCATCGAAACCAACCAATCAGCAGAATTACGAACACCAGCTACCAGCTACCGACAGCGCAAACAAAATACTGCACTCCATAAATACAAAAATCCAAAACATGGCCACAAGAGAAATAGAGAAAGAGAGTAAAAGGTCAACAGCACGTCATGCCACTCGATCACAGTAGTACACATGACGTCATCCAAAAGAAAATGACACCATAGTGGGAACTTACAGCCGTGGGAACTGTTTCCCCCCCTGAACGCAGACATGTAGCTAGTCAACAGGGCGGCCATCTCGAGCTACGTTTGGCCATGCCTGGGTTTCACGCCGGTTAGGGGCAAAAGAAGAAAAACAAATCCATGGAATTTCTTTTCCTTCACTTGGTATTGTTAAGAGCATTACCGATGGATGCACTTACAAACTTTTCAAGCAGATCATTAAGGATACATTGCTGGTAGAAATGAGAAATGTTATTAATATTTATTATTATTTTTACTATTATTATTATTATTATATTATTATTATTATTATTATTATTATTATTATCAAGTTCAAATAAGACAAATGAATAACATGCACACAAAGTAAGACAGACTACAATGAGTGAGTGGAACAAGCATGGACGTTAAGAGACATTTTTGTAGACAATGTATTTTCTGAGGAAAAAAAAGACATGGGGGTGGAGTCGCACACACTCCTGCTGACAAAATGCACACACACACACACACACACACACCCTGCTGACAAAAAAAGTGGGAAGAATGTTTTGTATGTACGTTGCCAGATTCTCACTGAGTAGGCCATTGTGTAGATCAAACCTCCCAGTGCTCTCATTTGAGGACATCTGTCTATCGAGCTCTATGGAAAACAGCGTCTCTTCAGGGAGTCTGCACTGCAACTGGTGTTTTAGTGCTTTTAACTGTCTCAGTGCTATAGCTTTAATTACTCCTTCAGTTTTTTTTTGTTGTTGTTTTAATCAAAATGATAACTGAACATCTGGGTTCTTGTAAAAAAAAATCTATAAAAAAAAAGAAGCAAACAATTATAAAACAAACACAGTCAGTAATGCTTCAGTGCATTTGCTTCCATCCACATGTTATGCAAATTTTATAGCCAGGTACCACACCCTAATAGGATTAGTATTTTTTGTGTTGCTGTTTTTAGTAAAAAAAAATGTACATAAAAAGAAGATTATTTTTTTCTGTATTAAAATTCAATCACATCGGATTCAATCACTCAATTGTGCTGTGGTATAAAACAAAGAGAAATACTTGATCACAATTGTTATTTTATGAAAGCATCTCCGTTTCTTTCAGCTAATATTATGTGAATATTCTGACGTCGACCCGAAACAATTCGCCCTTAACAAACACCCACCACACATCCCAACCCACACTGTGTAGGATTAACTATTAGTCAAAGGTATTTTGCATGCCCGATTTTTCCATTAAAATGTCCTTAAACACAAAATGAAATTTGCATCAAAACAAGTGGATGGGAACCGCACTTGTTGTGGTTCTCACCTGGATGTGGATGATGGTGCAATCAATAAGGGCGGTTGGCATCTTTTGGCCGCTTCAGCTGGACCTTGAGCCTCTTCATGCCAATCTGAAAACCATTCATTGCCTGAATGGCAGCCTGAGCGCTGGATGGGTTATCAAAGCTCACAAAGCCTGAATAGGGATAGAAAGAGACAGAAAAATAAATCATGGGATCAAAAAATAAATAAAAAAAATCGACCCATATTTATTTGGTACAAAGCGAACGGCGGTTTGCACACAGTTTGTCATAGTTATATTATTGACAAAATGACAGTTAACTTAAGTACAACAGCAAAGATACCACAGCACTGTTCAGTTCTCAAATGGTCAGATGATTGAAATTGATTCATTATCAATAACAGCGCAGGATGCAAGGAAAATCACAGGGTTGTGCTGTATAAACACACTCACTCTAACACACACTCAACATGCTAACAACGCGGTAATAACACGACAACATGCTAACAACGTAGTAATAACACAACAACATGCTAGCAAAGTGATAATAACACAACAACATGCTAACAACGCGGTAATAAAATGACAACATGCTAACAATGCAGTAATAACACGGCAACATGCTAACAACACGGTAATAACACGACAACATGCTAACAAACTGGCAATAACACGACAACATGCTAACAAACTGGCAATAACACGACAACATGCTAACAACGTAGTAATAACACGACAACATGCTGACAACGTGGTAATAACACGACAACATGCTACAACGCAGTAATAACACAACAACATGCTAACAAACTGGCAATAACACGACAACATGCTAACAACGTAGTAATGACAACATGCTAGCAAACTGGCAATAACACAACAACATGCTAACAACGTAGTAATAACACGACAACATGCTAACAAACTGGCAATAACACAACAACATCACAGAACAGTCTTCAGGACGGAGGACTTTGAACTTTGCAATTTCTCTGTCTTACACTATTAACACTATTATTTAGACAAAGTATTCGAACGGCGGGTTACATCTTCTGTAACATAAGTGATAACTAGTTTTGCAGATGTTCCACAATATTTAATGTAAATACTGTATAAACAGATAAAAGGTAAATAAATTGTTGTATAACGGGAATGAAACAGCAGATGAAAAGAAAATTCCCAACATAAAAAAAAAGCTCACGTGCTTAAATGTTTTTAATTCAGTAAGTTGACATGAGCAGAAAATCTGATGGAAACACATTTCCTGAATAAATTCCACGATGAGCATCAAAAAGTCACGTGACTTTGCCTCAACAAATCATGTGATTGGATAATTGGGCCAGAAATTAAAAATGGCGGTGAGCGAGAGGTATGCGTGTGCCAGTTTCCCCGGGAAGTAATGATTTTGTACTTGCAAACACACGGGATGGAAACGGTGCTTTATTCACAAATCTTTCTTGCAATATTCCAATTTTTCACGTACAGTGGTGTGAAAAAGTGTTTGCCCCCTTCCTCATTTCCTGTTCCTTTGCATGTTTGTCACACTTAAGTGTTTCGGAACATCAAACCAATTTAAACAATAGTCAAGGACAACACAAGTAAACACAAAATGCAATTTGTAAATGAAGGTGTTTATTATTAAAGGTGAAAAAAAATCCAAACCATCATGGCCCTGTGTGAAAAAGTGATTGCCCCCTAAACATAATAACTGGTTGGGCCACCCTTAGCAGCAACAACTGCAACCAAGCATTTACGATAACGTGCAATGAGGCTTTTACAGCGTCCTGGAGGAATTTTGGCCCACTCATCTTTGCAGAATTGTCCTAATTCAGTTACATTAGAGGGTTTTCGAGCATGAACGGCCTTTTTAAGGTCATACCACAACATCTTAATAGGATTCAGGTCAGGACTTTGGCTAGGCCACTCCAAAGTCTTCATTTTGTTTTTCTTCAGCCATTCGGTGGTGGACTTGCTGGTGTGTTTAGGATCATTGTCCTGCTGCAGTACCCAAGTTCGTTTCAGCTTGAGTACACGAACAGATGGTCGGACATTCTCCTTCAGGATCTCTTGGTAGACAGCAGAATTCATAGTTCCTTTTATCACGGCAAGTCTTCCAGGTCCTGAAGCAGCAAACAGAGCCAGAGCCATCACACTACCACCACCATATTTTACTGTTGGTATAATGTTCTTTTTGTGAAATGCAGTGTTCCTTCACGCCAGATATACTTGGACACACACCTTCCAAAGAGTTCCACTTTTGTCTCATCGGTCCACAGAATGTTGTCCCAAAAGTCTTGGGGATCATCAAGATGTGTTGTGGAGAAATTGAGACGAGCTTTGATGTTCTTTTTGCTCAGCAGTGGTTTTCTCCTTGGAACTCTGCCATGCAGGCCATTTTTGCCCAGTCTTTCCTGATGGTGGAGGCATGAACGCTGACCTTAACTGAGGCAAGTGAGGCCTGCAGTTCTTTGGACGTTGTTGTGGGGTCTGTTGTGACTTCTTGGATGAGTCGTCGCTGCGCTCTTGGGGTAATTTTGGGCGGCCGGCCACTCCTGGGAAGGTTCACCACTGTTCCATGTCTTCGCCATTTGTGGATAATGGCTCTCACTGTGGTTCGCTGGATTCACAAAGCTTTGGAAATGGCTTTATAACCCTTTCCAGACTGATAGATCTCAATTACTTTCTTTCTCAATTGTTCCTGAATTTCTTTGGGTCTCGGCATGATGTGTAGCTTTTAAGGATCTTCTGGTGGACCTTACTGTGTCAAGCAGCTCCTATTTAAGTGATGCCTTGATTGTGAACAGGTGTGGCAATAATCAGGCCTGGGTTTGGCTAGAGAAATTGAACTCAGGTGTGGACAACCACAGTTATAGTATGTTTTAACAAGGGGGAAACACTTTTCACTTCACAGGGCCATGATGGTTTGGATTTTTTTCACCTTTAATAATAAACACCTTCATTTACAAATTGCATTTTGTGTTTACTTGTGTTGTCCTTAACTATTGTTATTGTTTGATGTTCAACACCAAACACTTAAGTGTGACAAACATGAAAAAAAAAAAAAAAAACAAAGGAAAAGGAAAAAAAAAAAGGGGCAAACACAAACATTTTTCACACACCACTGTAAGTAAAATTGGCAACTTGGATGGAAACATAGCTACAGGGAAACAATCACTGATTCTTGTGTAGCTGAGTTTTCAGCACATCCCGCAATGTTTCCATGCAGAGTTTGTTTTTTCATGCAAATTTGCAAAATTCACATAAAAATACGTGGATGGAAACATAGCTATTGTCAAACCACAGTGCACAACAAGGCATGCTTTTAAAGGTGTAAATAAATGCAGTGGGATTGCAGGTAATTGACCCCACCTTGTGTACAATAAATCATCTCCCACAAAGACAGTAATCGAAGGAAGAATGCCATTCTAAGGTTCAGTTTTGGTGGTTTGGGCTCTCTGACTCTCCGTAGCAGCTCTGCTCCTGTTAACATTCTTGTTACATGCGCTCTAACTTATCACAGACGTGTCAAGGCAAAATGATCCTGCGGCTCTCCTGCCCTTTTCTTATCGCCCTCTTCGCTGGTTGACTGGCCAAATTTGCTGCCCGCCAACTGATTCAATCACCTGGCTACAGCTCCGATTTAATTTTGTAGGTGAGGCCACGCTTTTGTCAGGCTGGCCAGAGATAAGAGCACAGCTTTTACAAAGCTTTTAAAAGAGCCGAGCCTGTCAGACAACTTCTATCCACCTTCATAAATCTCCCTCTCTCCTGTCGCACCAATCCAGCCCTGTCCCTGCCAGCAGCCAGGCAGAGAGTGAGGTGACAAGGCTAAAGAGAAGATGACTGGATGGAAGAGTGGTAAATCATACAGCTCTTGAGCAAAGTAAATCAGTCAGTGCTGAACTTTCTGCCATGTTTTATAGGAAGCTGTGCACTTTACAAGGGCTGCTTCCTTCGAGGCAAGACATTAAAGATTCTTAAAATGAGCAGGCGAAGTTGAAACAGCAGAGGAGGACTTCATTGATTTTTGTCTATGCATTTTTTTATTTATTTTGTACTTCCAAGGCCTACAGTAGGCCTAAAAATTTGACAACATCTAAAGCTGTAGAGATATTTTAAAACATACCACAGACTGACTATGGATTTTTATACTATTAATACAAATAATCTAAAAGCACATCTCAGTTTGTTTGTTTGTTTTTTCCAGGCACAGGGATGCATATATAGAGTCTGTGCGTGCATTTTTGTGTAGCTGAGTGATTCCAGCAGACCCCTGAAAATCCATTTTCCTTTTAGGCTAATACTGCTAAAAGAGGCAGGCTTTGATCAGCGTTAAATGTCAATATTGAGTGAGTAATCACTGTGGATTAAAAGAACTCAATGTCCCAGATGATTCAGCAGGCTCCTCAGTCCTCTTTGGTGATGCTCCTACTGAGCAGATGCTTTTTGGAGCTATATTCCTTAAAGCGGTGAAAATCAAATCCAGGCAACCCAAGAGGAATCAACACCACTGACTTGCTTCTGCTATTCATATTGGTTTCTTTTTCCCCCCACTCCGAATTTGCTTCCGAGCCGAGGGTCAATATTTCCTAGCTTACTTTAACAAGATTGAAGGAAAAAAAAAAAAAAAACTCTGAGTTTTCATGTATATTCATTTATACGAGTAAGAGCAATTCAAAGCTAAATGAAGAGCTATATATTTGCATTAATCTCTCACAAGTGGATTGGCCTCATATCCTTCAATAAACTGGTTTAGTGTGTTTCAATCAGAGCACAAAAGAAGCTTCAGGACACAGAGAAATTAAATTTCCCAGCATCTCAATCTAATTTGTAAGTAGCTCCGGAAAACACGTCGAAACTAGGACCAAAACAAGATATTGTAACATATACTGTATAAGAAATGATAATAAACCTCATTTTTAAGAAGTAATGCACTGGAAAAAAAAGGAAAAGAAAAAAAATACAGGATTTATTTAGGAGGTTCCTCTTCCCACAACTGTGTATGCGCCAAGGAATACAGTGTATAAGTAGGTCCATCAATCCACCCATCTTCTATACCGCTTATCCTTTTCAGGGAACCTTGAGCCTATCCCAGGGAGCATCGGGCACAAGGCGGGATACACCCTGTACAGGGTGCCAGTCCATCACAGGGCACAATCACATACACACTCACACACCCATTCATACACTACAGACATTTTAGCATGTCTTTGGACTGGGGGAGGAAACCGGAGTACATGGAGGACTTACAAACTCCGCACACACAGGGCCACGGTGGGAATCGAACCTGTGACCCTGGAAGTGTGAGGCGAACGTGCTAATCCACTAAAATGGTGTATAAGTGAGCTATGAAATGTAAGAAAGCACAGGGAAACATATTATGGTCTGAATACCAAGTCTAGTACTTATAGAAATGAAAGGAGAGTTAAGGCTGCATATCTATAAGGAAAGTCAGCAGTCAGTGAGTATCAGAGGAAAATGTCTTGCAGCAGTTGCTTCTTCTGTGCTTTAATATCCCATAAACCATCAGTGATGAGCAGCATCCAGGGGAACTGCTCACTCAAATGTGACGCCACTTTTCCAACGTTAATTGCAAATTGATTAGCAGTGACATGGGAAATAAAGAGAGGAGGGAAAAAAAACCTAATCACGGCAAGGGAAGTGAGGCATGAGACGATTTCGAAAAGGATCGTGCCAAATGACAACGCTTTTATCTCCTCACGGCTGGTTGTCATATTTTAATTTTTATTTATTTATTTTATTTTTTTGATGAGCATTGTGGGTACTCACCGAAACACTTGCTCTGATTGGTGGCCCGGTCCACGAAGACTTTGGCAGAGATGACGTTGCCAAAGGGCAGAAACATCTGCATGAGCTCAGCGTCCCCAAACTCCTGCGGCAGGTGGTAGATAAACAGGTTACAGCCTTCAGGCCCTGTAGAAACATACACACGAAAAGAAGATGCAAAATCAGACTCAGTACACAACTAGACAAACACAAAGGAACATTTAATTATAAATCCTTTTGAGAAATAAGACTCCAGAGTAAGTCTGTGATGGAAAATGGAAAAATGACAAGAGATTTGAGCTGTGCTGGTTCATCGTTATAATCCCATTAAATCCTGTATATGTACTCAATGACATATTGATTGATAAGTCAACGTTCATAATTGCACATCACACATTTGCACATTTCTGAGAAATCCTGTCGAGACAGTTTATGTTAGACTTTCTGTTAACGTTAACAATATTGAATAAAAATTCATGAATATGGCTTTCTCTTATTTCTGTCAGGTTAGCGAACTAGATGTCTAATATTAAAACAAAGACTTAAGATAAATCCCCTCAGAAATCTTGTCAGGCTAGTTTATGTTAGCCATTGATCAAAGCTAACCTTAAGTATTAAAAAAAAAAAAAAACATGCACGACTATGACTTTCTCCTGTCCAAGCTGTCTAATGTTAAAGGTGAAGATTTGGCTAGTTATGTAAAGGATAAACACAGTACATTGAATCTAAGTTTGTGAAACTTAGAACTCCTCTCAGAAATCCTTATCAAGTCCTTATCCTTCTAGCTAGTGTTAGCAGTAATTATAAATAAAAACAAAAACAACAACAACAAAAAAACTAATATGAGCATTATTTTCTCTCAGAAATTCTGCCAGGTTAGCTAAAGGTAGCTAGCAGTCAAAACTATTAACATTTGTGAACATGGCTTAAATATACTTCTCAGAAACTCTTAGTTAGCTGTCTAGCATTAGCAGTGAACACATAAATAAACATCATGACTGTTCACAAGACTTAGAATTCCTCTCAGAAATTATTTCAGTTTAGCTAATGTTGTCAAGAGTAAATATATACACACACACACACACACACACACACACACACACATACATACATACACACACAGTCAGGTCCATAAGTATTCGGACAACGACTCAAGTTTTTGTGATTTTGCTTCAGTACACCACCACAATGGATTTGAAATGCATTTGAACAAGTTGTCGTACAGTCGAAAACCAATTCATAAAATTGCCAATATACAATACAGCAATATATGTGACGATATATGAGAGTGGAAGATGTGGTCACTTCAAGTGAAACCGCCGGGTTCCTTTTTTGTCCTGTTCAGGATTTTGTGTTCCCTGCTGCAACTAAATACTAGCTGACTAACAAGAATCGCTCACCGTATGACCATGGTGCCCTTAAATTTACCCCATTTCGTTATTTAAAAGATAAACCGTTGCACTGCTTTTCACTTTATAACCAATAGACATGAACAGTAAATAGCTTTATAGATTTAGGTTTATAACAGTAAAGGCGAAGTAATGATACAGTATGTGAACTTACATTGCTGAGCTTTTTCATATCCTGAGCAAAAACAACCTTATCTGTAATATTTGGATAATACCTTTATTATGATGGGTTAGGTGCCAGAAGCAGTGTTTTCCCTCCAAAGTTGAAAATATATATCTAATAGGCCAATTTCACAAGAATCGGAAATGCGTAATTGGCGTGTAAACCTACTTCCACTACAGTTACAGTTAGCGTGATTTCTATGCTGAGGAAAAATTGAAACTTCACTGCTTCTCTCTCCACGCTGCCACAAATCAGATTCGAGGATGTTAGGCGAATTGTTGTACAGCAGTCTTCCGTTACAGAATCAAGGCTGAGGAAGCGCTTTATTGAAGAGTTCATTCACAGGTATCAAGGTAAGTTGACAACTAGCTGATATCGTCACTTGCAGCCGCTAGCAACAGTAGGATTCGTCGTTCACAATACGACCAAGAACATATATCAGGAAAGTAAATTTTGATTTGATAGTGACTTCAACATTGTTTTCCATTTCTCCTTTATTTTACACACCTAATTCTGTGCATATGCTGGTTAGTAATAATAATAATAATAATAACAATAATAATAATAATAATAATATAATAATAAACTTTATTTTATAAAGCGCCTTTAAAGCAGCTTCTCAAAGCGCTGTACATAAAAAAACACAAATCACAGAATTAATAAACGTTAATTAAAACAAATAAACAACCGTAATAAAAAACAAATATAAAACAATCAAAAAGATATCAGGAATTAAATGCGAGTCTAAAAAAGTGTGTCTTTAAAAGAGCTTTAAAAATGCCAAAGGACTGAGCTTCCCTGAGTTCAGGGGAAAGAGAGTTCCAAAGTGATGGAGCGTAACAGAAAAAGCCCTGTCACCCATAGACTTAAGGTGAGTTGGTGGAACCGTTAGTAGATTACCCTGTCAGTCTGGGGGGGGGGAAAAAATAAAAAAAAAACCAAAAACATTTAACAAATTAAAAAAACCCCCCCCCCCCCCGCCCCCCCACCGCCCCACAACAAAATATTTTCTTTTTTTTTTTTTTTTTCCTCAGCCCCCCGCCCGCAGGTTCTGAACATATACTGCAGTTTGTTAATTGCGGTTTTTAAACTCCAGCTTCAAACGGCATTCCAGTAATCCAATCATAACACGGCGGACAACGAAATGAATTGATCGCTTTTCAGCGGCACATATAGTTTAGTTTAGCGCTATTGTCTTAATCTGGCAATATTTCTGAGGTGAAAAAAGAGGTCTTCACAGTGTTCTGAACAAAAAAATCAAAACTGAGGTTAGTGTCAAAAATTACACCAAGGTTCCTCATCTTACTTTGGAACTCTAGAACAGAGCCATCAATAGATAGAGACAGTGGAGCCGCTTTGAAAATCTGATGACGGGAACCTATAAGCATGACCTCAGTTTTCACACTGTTCAGGCACAGAAAGTTATTATTCATCCATGTTTTTATCTCAGAAATACAGCCAGAAAGATAAACATCAATGCTTTCACCAGATCTTGAGTGAATGTAGATTTGGGTATCGTCAGCATAAAAGTGATAATGGAGGCCAAGTGTTCGCAGCAGATGCCCAAGTGGAGATAGATAAATATTGAACAGTAGAGGGCCTAGAATTTAACCCTGAGGAACACCAGTGAGCACCGAGCAAGTGTCAGATCTAAAGCCACCCATAGAAATAAACTGGGAACGGTCAGTAAAATAGGATTTAAACCAGTTTAAAACTTTCCCGGACACACCAAAAACACTTTCTAAGCGGGTACGTAAAAGACCATGATCCACAGTACAGTGCTTTATGACTGGAACTGGGTGGGTTAAATAAGGGAGACATAGTGGTAACATGCTAGCGGCTAGCTGTTAATTGTTTAGCATAGTTTGTAAGAAAAAACTATTAACCATGTTAGTTCTAAGTATTGCATATCACTTGATGCTAGCTTCCGAACTAGTTGAGACATCCTTTAAGTTTGTGGTATTTAGGTCACGCTTATTTATTCCTAGTCGAGTACTAGATCTCTGAAACGCTCTCAGACTGCTTTTGAGGTGGTACATAAAACCGTTCCATAGAAAATGACTTGGAACAGAACCAAACTTGAGAGAGAACTTCCTTGAATGCTGACTACACACAAACGTGCTGCCTCTGCGAATCACGAACATCGACCCTTCTTCTCTCCTTATTACACAGATCCGTTCTTCCTTTGATTTTCATTTGATGGAAAATTCTGAAAGTTTACATATGGTTGATTTCTGTTTTGAATTACTGCATTGAGGCGCATTTCAGAAAGACTTGTTTCTGGACTACAGATTACACGTGGCGGTCATTCCCGGAAGCAACAAACTCGGAAGTGTGAAATTGGTCTATCTATTGATATCTGAACCTTAATATAGCTCATGCATGAATGCATACAACTGATGTCTTTCCCCCATAACTCCAAATGCAACAAGTTGCTATTTTGAAATAAATTCCTAGAACCTCTGTTCATATCTCCAGGGCTTTTATGCGATGAAAGTTACCCATGTGTTCTTTTTAGCACTCACCTTATAACTCTGTTATTTATTTATTTCCTCTTTTTTTGCTGTTCCGCTGTCACTTTTCTTCCCCTGCTAATTCTGACTCGAGAACGTACAGGCAGAACAGGGCAATTATCACCTTTTTATCAGGAACGGGTGGGGCCACTCTTACCTTCACGCTGTTGCTGGGGGATGATGGCCGGTTGCTGGGGAAACGCTTGGCTGATTGGCGCATAGGCGGCAGGATAGGCTGCTGTTGCGAGGAGACACAAGCAGATGAGAAGAGAGAGAGAGAGAAAGAAAGAAAGAGAGAGAGAGAGAGAGCAGAGGGAATTTGCATCAATACGCCCGGATTTGACACAATAACTTAAATCATTACTGCACTGTTCTCACTTTCCAGATGCTGAATAAATAAATTGTCTTAAAGCTCATGGGCAGTCAGCTTTATTTTTCTCATGGTTCATGGTTCAGCGCTCGGCGAGAAATAAACCGGTTAAAAGGGTCTTTTATAGAACCCATCCTCCCATAGGTACTGCAAAAGAGACACAGGCCTTGCATTAAGTTCTTATCTAGTAAATAAGCTTTCATTTACTCTGCCATTGTGGACCTGATTCTGCATGCTAAACAGCTGCGGTTTTGCTCCGTAGACTTTCTGGCCTTTAAATCAAGTCAATATAAGATTGTAAAGTATGAGTCAAGAAAAAAATCATGATAATCCGAGTTATGATTACTTCCAATAGCTGAATTTGATGTATCTCAGCCACATCTGAAATCACAGAAGGACCACTCTGTCAGCGAGTAAGTGGGTTATTAATCCATTTCTGCCATTCTGAGCTTTTCTCATGCCGCTTTATATTCTGACAATAATAAAGCATGTGTATTGTTCAGAAAGTTGAATATGGACAGTAAATCGGGGTAACTAGACAAGTAGGCATTTTAAATACTTGTTTGTTTGAGTATAAGGTATACTTCGTTAATGTCAAAAAGACAGCATACTCTATGAAGATCTACTCAGTTTGCGTGCATACAAATAGTATCTAAGAAAGCACTGTTAGCATGCTACACACAAGGTGTATGTCTATGTTGTTATAAGAGCAGTGGTAGCTCTAGTATGTTTTGAACGGGGTGGCTGAATGGCATATTTATCACATGGACATTACAGAATTCAATATAGTATACATTAATTGCTTCCTTTTTTTGATTTTCATATCACTGTAAAGGCCTGCATGACACAACATGCTACATGTAATATGTTGTGCCATCTTGATTTCTTACAGTCGGTGGTTGGGCTCTGTGGATCTACATGTGAATAATGTATTTATACTTTTAACAACTGTCCATCTTTGTCCCATTCGGAGGCGGAGAAGTACGTCCAGCAATGTTTGCATGAGGAAAGTTCTACATATTCAGAGGAGGGTTACACGGCTCCTTTTCTGTGCTCCGCGTTCAGATTATTCATCGCATGTAGTTCACACAAGGTCGAAAAACGAGGATGAAAAATGAGGAAATGTCTTTGTTTTACTTTGATGCTTCAATGTAACACACCATAACATAAAAACAAAACAAAACCGTCTAATATGATACTATATGCAGGAGAAGATAGAAAGCATTGAAATAAAATCCAAATTAAAGTGACGTATATGGCTAATATTTTGCTGCATGAATATCATATCAATATAGCCCATCGTGCTTAGTATCGTAAACCTGACTTTCACTAGTGTCTGCTACGTTTTGTGTAAACATTGCCAAGAACGATCTACTTTCACAGGAAAAGGCCATCTGACTCACCACCAACTGCTCCACACAAAACACTAATAACGTTTACAGATACGGTGCTGTGAACCATTTCCGAAGCAGTTTCTTTATTCTGCTGTGTAATCTTCATTATGTCACAGTTTTCAAAAGTTAGTTTTTTGCATTCGAGGTGTGCTGTACGGAAATTTATGGTCTATGGATGCAGGATTGCAGCCCCCGTAGCAGCCATCCTGTAGATCCAGCTTTGATAACAGCAAAATCCCTTTGATTTACTCTGGAACAGGGTAACCGGCAAGTCATTTTCTAAGTCAGGCAGGATTCATTGGCAGTGAGCGTAAACAGTTTCCTCCCCTAATCTGCCACACTCAAAAATAGCTTTAGTTATAAAAGCTTTTGCTCGGCTAGATACATTAAGTTTCAGAAGCTAAGCGTGGTATCCTGATCAAGCAATTCCTACTACTGGAGACTTTAGAGGAGGACAGAAAAGAAGAGGAAAAGAGAAAAATGAAAGCACCTGCATAGTGTTGCACGCCAGCGTATGCTTGCTGGAGAGGGTCGGTCACTGTTGGACTCTGTGCTGTACAGAGATAGACAGAGAAATAGAGAAAAGTTTATACAGCCAAATAGAGACATTGGTAAAGAAACTTAGACAGAATGGTTAGTTTGATAGTTTCCTAGAAGTAGAGAACGTAATGTTGGGTTTTATGAACTGGGATCAGAACTTTTCTAGGTAAAACAGGCTCCCATCTTTAGGGTTAAAACTTATAATCGTGCGTTACCTGGATAGGGGTGAATTCCATTGGTATAGATGGGTTCAGAGGTTGGCTGGCCGTTGCTTTGAGGAGGCAGTGCGCTGAAGCCATTCACCCCGATCGGAGCAGCGATGCTGGGCACTGCTGTGGCACTGATGCCTGGAGGTGTGCTGGTGCCTAAAACACACACAGGAATTTCCCATGCTAGAGTAACACAGCCAGAACCATCTTGTATACGCTGTTGGCTGACATAATTCAACAGAAGTCATAAATATTTGTAGATATATTTACAACCCCTCTGTGACAACATACACAACGCTGCATAAATATTTATAAAGGCTTTTTTACAACAGGCATCAGCTGAGAAACAGTAGAAAGAATCAAAATCATTGTTATTATTCTAAGATTATACTCAATAATTTAGTCCCAGAAATAGATTGTGGGGTTTGAAATTTTTTTTGTATGAGATTTTAAATTGAAATAATTGTCGCAGGCCGCAGTCAGGCGCATTCACATCTACGAACAATTTGGAAATGTCAATACAACACATGTCTTTGGATTGGGGGAGGAAACCGGAGTACCCAGAGGAAATCCCCAAGGCATGGAGAGACCATGCAAGCTCACACAGGGTGGAGGTGGATTTCAAACATAATAAACCGATACAGCAGCATGTCTTAAAAAGACGTTAAGTGCAAATAATGAGATATTATGTGAAAGATAACAGCTTAAAATTTTGACCCAATGAGATAATGAGACAAAAATAATGATATAATACCTTAAAATTAATGAGTTGACATGTCATAATAATGATGTAGCACTGGACACATTTGTCATTCAGGGGTTCTGAAATTATACTATTTTATAACACTATTACTTTGTGAGGGTTCTGACAATGGCCATTATTAAATAGTTGTAATGTTTGTCTTTAGTCATTAAGTTAATTAAGTTTCATAATTTTTTTAATTCCATTTTTTATAAAATAGTCATCTTAGTGTCGTGACACTATCATTGCAGAATTTTGTATATGTAAATAAGTCAAATAGGACTAATTTCATTGTTCAGACTTTCAAATAAATAAATAAATAAATAAAACCCTTGACAATGCCGTAAAAAAGACACCATAATAACAGAGTTGTGTACATTTCTCTGGCCCTAAATTGGACTGAGTTTTGATAGCTTTTACTGTTTTCTCTGTAGGCTTATGAATGCATATTCCTCAAAAATACCAAGATTTCAATGCGATTTGACTTAATGTCTCAAAATGCTGTACATAAAATAAAACACCTCACATGGTGTAAATTCATGCGATTGTAGAAAGCGCTCACAGCAGAACTGCCAAGCCTGGAAATGATCTGCTCGCACCAAACAGACAGCACCTTCTGCTTTTGAACAGTTCATGAACAACGCAGCAGTTTGCAAACACCTGACTGACTCATCAGGGAGGAAACAGAGACACAACAACGTGTTGACTGATTCGGTTTCCAACGTGTTGCTAAAACCTGCTGTTGGTCATTGTTAGTGGATGATTAATTACTGTTTAAAAATCCCACATGATTGGAAATGTCCTTTATATATATAGATGTTTGCTAGGAGGCAAAGCTGCCATGACCTTGTATCTGTGTTACGCTCTCACCACACCTCACTTGGGAAAAAATATAACCTCTGGATAACATTTAGAGGAGAGTATTACCTCAGAATCCATCCATCCATCCATCCATCCATCCATCCATCCATCTTCTACCGCTTATTCCTTCTTCAGGGTCGCAGGGAACCTGGAGTGAACGTGCTAACCACTAAGCCACCGTGCGCCCTATTACTTTAGAATGAGTGAAATAATTGACCGGTTCATAATTCATTGAATATTGCCAGGCATTTTACGCTTAAATGACAACAGGGTTGAGACTTTTAGCATAAAATTAGCAAAATATTATTAATATTTGCTTAGTTACCGTGTGTGCTAATGGCATAAGGACATTCTAAAGATAGTATAAATATATAATAATAAATAATAAATAGTATATTGAGATCACTTTTCTGCTTCTCATAATCTTCAGGAAATCTGGATGACACATTTCATGTTTAACATGCACTCTAAAAAACGCTGGGTTATTTTTCTATCCAAACGCTGGGTTTAGACTTTTAGATCACTTTAGCAGCTCTACACATAGGTTGTTGTGAAAGATAATTTTCCTTTGATTCAAATGCCCTAATCGTTCACTTTACATGCGTCATTGGAAATGTCCTGTAATATCAGTCAAACACAAATGGCATATCAGTCATGGACTCCATTTTGCTTTTGGTAATTTTATATTTTGGTTTGTGTAAATCACATTTGGTCTAGGCTACTGTGTATACTGTATGTTTCAAGGCGACTGTATTTGAGTCTTTTTTGTAGTATCTTTCAATTTAGATATTTAGTTGCACCACAAAGGTCTTAAGACTATAGACATGAACAGGTCAGGATGCTATAAATTGAAGTATATATATATATATATATATATATATATATATATATATATATATATATATATATATATATATATATATATATATATATATATATATATATATCCAGCATTCAGGCAGGATGATGCACTAATCCTGAATGTCATTTGATTAGACACAGGGACTTAGGCATTTTCTTCAGCCAACGGTCCCATCTAATCTCAGGTTTTGACTTGATGTTTTTTTAGCTTTGCTCGTGTTTTTTTTTTTTTTCCTTGTGGCAGTGAAGGGCATTTAAGCCATGTAGGATTAAATTTGATAGGTATAACCTTAGTAGTGTAGGCTTTAGGGATTACAAATGCACGAAAGCAGACAGAAAAAAACAGGGAAAGTGAATGGAGGGGGGAGTTTGAAGGACACTTTATTTAATTCTTTTTTTTTTCCCTCCTGGCCCTGGATGTCAGCTTACTTATCATTGTTGAGGCATCAGAGTGTCTCCCTGCGTTGGAGAGAGGGGTCAAGCTCAGGTCCAGGATTATCTTTCACAAATCTTTCGCCCTTATCAATTTGTCAAGGACTCATCATCCAAAGGCATCAGATTGGCCACATTCCCAGGTGGGACAAACAAAAACAGTGGAAAAACTTAACACTATTTAACAACAGAAAGCAGCTCTCTAACCCTTTGCTTCGACTTTCCTTCCTCCTCTCGTCTCCTTGCCTCTCCGTTCTGTCAAGTGTTTCTCTCGTAACTCTCTGTTATGCACAGTGTTTATGAGGCCCATAGCACTAGTGTACATTCCCAGTCATGGCATAACCCATGCTGCATTGCTCTGTACTACTGTAATAATGAGTACAATGGTACCGTTCATGATGTGGAGCCTTTAAATAAGCAGTAAACTTGTGTAATAAAATGCCCTACAATTCCTCCCACCTGAAGAGGGCGTCATCGGGGCAGCCACCAGGCCATTGACGTTGAAAGCTGCCATTTGCTGCATCTGAGCGGCTGCGATGGCCGCCATGGGGTTGAGATAGGAGCCCTGTGTAGCAGCCATGAGCGCTGCCTGCTGCTGCATCATCTGCTATAAAATGAAATAGAACAAAGAACGGCAAAATAACAGAAAGAGAGTCATTAATGTTTCAAGTTTAGGAAAAACTGTTGGATCGTGGAAGACAAAAGTTAGAAGAAAGTTATTTGCATTCCGTTATACTCTGAAAACCTGGAAAAGGCAATCCCAGTCTCGGAAATGTATAATGGAATACTCACCACAGTGAATTCCCAGTTTTTACCATAGTTTGGTCATTTTTTGGGGGCAGTGTTTCAGCTAGACATTTGAACAGTTTAAAGGAAGAAAAAAAAAACTCCCCATTGCCAATTCCCACCCAATAAGTGAAGGCAAAGGCAAATTCAAATGAAAGCAAAAATGAAAGTCATGAATGAAACTGAAAACCAAATCCTTTCCAAGATCAATCCATTACTTCACTTTCATATACACAGTGCAAGACCAAATTTGCTGAATTTCTTGAGAATTACATAGAATCCTGCAGATTCATATCGGACAACTGATTTAGGAATATAACTGGGTTATCACTAGAAGACAACACAAATGTTATGTTTACAAAGTCGAGTCCAAAACCATATACAGTGAGACCAATGCCCAAGACCAGGAAAAGTCAACATACAAAAACCTATAAGTACAAGATCAGTCCAAGTCAACGCATAACAATGTCTTAAGACTGAACTTGAATCCTACAACCCTAGTTAAGAATGTTCTCCTCGTGTCCATGTGGGTTCTCTGGTTTCTTCTCAGATGCCAAAAAATATTATGTAGAGAGAGTGATTGTTTGATGACTCTAAATTATCCCTAGGCATGAATGAGTGTGTGAATGTTTGTATGCATGTTGCACTGCAATGGACAGGCATGCCCAGTGTTTGCAAGATCTCTGGACTCTGGATCCACTACGGCCCTGATTGAGTTAAAGATGAATTAATGCCGTGGTTCAACTGTCCACCTAAATGGCCACCGTTGTTTAGTGTTGAGGCCTGGACACAAATACACTCTCTCAGACACTCAGACAACTCCTGACAATTGTGTTACATAGCACACAGTAAAATCCACAGTGTTGAATTAACACCTACAGTCTTTATTCATGTCCAATTGGACACAAATGAACTCTGAAACAGATAATTCAATACTCTAGGTGTTAATTCAACACTTTTTGCTGTGCAGAATGTCAATTTTTTCAAATATGTATGTCTTTATTTGGTTACAATATATACATATACCATTATTTGGCTGTAAGCTTCCCTGTTTTATGAACAGAAGTCCCAGCATGCATGTAGATTGGAAATGACTGATTCAGAAATATCGCTTTCTTAGTATAATATTCAGAGGAAAAACCCACAGGGAAACATCTTGTTCACATTCCCGGAGTTTCCATTGTGCAGGCTAAACAAGCTCACGGATATCTACTTGGGCCCCTACAGACGTAGGCCTCCAGAATTCCCAACTGCGGCTTCGCTCTGCTCGGCTGTTCTTCCCTAAGCGTCTATAACGAGCTGTGTGTCGGCAGCGTGGGCACAGACAGCATCTGCTAGCCAGAGCCTGTTATCGGTCAAAGCTTCAGTGCTAACGCTGCCGTCTCCAAACATACGGAGACTTGAGCAGGGGTGGAAATATACACAGTAATGATTTCACTCCTGGGAGTTAAGAGACAGTTTAGTCATTGGGAAAGAGAAAGTTATATACAGCCGCGCTCACATATTTTCACTTGGCTTTAGTCCCAAAAGTGCCACAGGCTGACGTGTAAATTCATTACAATCAGCCTCGGACTATGTATTATCATGTTTGGGTCGGAGAAAGTTATTTTTAGAGCTGCCGGTATCCACTGAGCGCTTGTATGAGTGCACGAGTTAGGAAGTGATCAGTTAACTCAAATTTTTGTTCCTTTACTTAAGAATGGCTGTCCAACTGACCTCCACTATATCTTTTGATTTGATAATAATATAATTATAACTGTAATTGTAATGTTCTACACAATATGTGTAGATAGCGTGACTGATTCCTCAAACGATCTTTATTTCCATTTTCATTTAAGAAACTAGGACGTCAAAGTTTATGGTGAAAATGAATATTCAGTATCATTCCACAGCTCATAAAAATATCTATAATAGCTCATTTAGACCAGAATAAAACATGGTATAATTGACGTATCAGCTCTTACAGCGTGTGTGTAGGCTCCGTAGGCCCCGAACTGGATGGTCATGGGGCTGAAGATGCCAAGCTGGCCTGCCATCTGGTGCATCCTGCGCAGGGTCCGCTCTTTATCCGTGTCGGCGAACTTCACTACCAGGCTGGAGGACGCACCCTGAGGACGCACCCATCGCAAACATTACACCATCACATCGGTCAGGACTAAACACAATTCACATTCTCTTGCACCTCTTTTTATTTTTCTGTTCATCTAGTTAGTAATTTTGTGGTTTTTGGCAAGCATCTTACTCTTACACCATTTCACCACTGCACATGTCTATAATATATTTCATTTGATCATTTATACACTACTAAAACTGCACTCTTTTCTGTTTTGATGATGACGTGATGTCTTGCCCGCTGATCTCTGATTACAAACAGAAGTGATTAGGCTGATGTTTGTTTTGCTGTGAGAAATGCACACCTAGCTACCAGTAATTTAGACCTCTGGCTCCTTGCCCAACTTGGTAAGGTTAGAAACTAGTACAATAAAAACTTTTCTATGTCATTTTGTTGAAATATATATTTCTGTTTGTTTTTTTGTTTGTTTGTTTGTTTTTTTTTCTTTCTAAAATTAACATGCCCTATTGAAAGAAAAAAAAAAATTTGGGGGTCAAAGCCTATTTGTTGTTGTCATTTTTGGCTCTTTTCCAGAATTCAGCCACAGCAACATCTGACAGGATTTTCCAATTTATTTATTTATTTAAACATATATATATATATATATATATATGTATATGTATAATTTTTTTTTTCATTTTCATTCAGCTTAGGGATGGCAAAGGAATAAACTTCCTGTTCAGTACCTGGGAAGAATTCGGCATTAATATGTGTCAATATCGAGGTTAATTCTGTAAATAACCAATGCAAGCAGTAAGAAGCAAATAATACAGATAATGACACTGCTACTCATCATCACTCATATTGTTATCGCTGGAAGCTGTGTCACATAGCTCAGGCTTCTCGTGCAGAGTTTATTAGACCAGTGTTAAGAGAAATGTCCACATGAAAGCGCTCCGCAGCCCGGCCCTGTACCGAGCGCTTTAATTGGGCCCTCGGGTTGCCATAAGGAAAAATGATGGGTGCTGGCAATGAGCTGATGAGCTATATGACTGATGGCTGTGTGTGAAGGCTTGAGGCTCTGGCTGTGTGTACTGGAGAGAAGTGTGAAGACCACGGTTGGCTTCAGAAATCTTTCCAACATGTCAGTGGATACAGCTTCCTAATTACATCTGCTTCTGAGAAGAACATGAGCTATGGAATTCTGGCAGTGGTATTTGTGGAAAAGATATCGGAGGATTGATGACAACACTGCCCGGTTTGCATCAAATTAATTCAAAGGACAATGAACAGAGAAAGGTCCTTGTGAGAGTTGTAGAGAGGCTCTAAAGGCTCACACACACACACACACACACACACACACACACACACACACACATTTGCAGGTAATGAGGCTTTTCTTTTAATTATTATGGTCTGTTAACTACTCACAAAAGATTTTATTTAAAACGTATGTAAAAAAAAAAAAAAAAAAAAAAATCAGCATTTATTTTATTTTAACCTCAGCATTTAATTAGTTAGTTAGCTAAAATGACCTAAATGTGATCTCTATAATAAAATGTTTTTGTTTTAAATGACTCAACATTTTTGTAGAAGCACATAAAGTCAAGCACATAAAGATTCACTGTAAAGCAGTAAATTTGTTTGCTTAAAAAGGTAAAGAAAGAAAGAAAGAAAGAAAGAAGCAACATAAAGTAAAATCTGTAAAAATCTCGAGCCTGGTCAGAGCTTATTTTCTTTGTCTGTATCCGCCTACACCAACAATTAAAATGTCAAATTTATAGTAAAATAAAAAAAGTCATCCTTTTGATCTATTTATACTTACAGTTGACCTTGTGGAACGTCCACAAAACAAGTTAGTCCACATGATCACTGTAGCAGCAATAAACGCTCACTGTTTTCACATCTCTGTCCTGAAGACCTTCCCATGCTGGAAAACTTTACAAACTGTTACAAAGTGCTAACACTGGAACGCTTCACAGTATCAACGATTACTTTGTTTATTTTGTTAAATAACAACAGATTTTTAAAACAAGTGTTTATGATTCGTCTATTATTATCTATATTACGTGGAGCATCTGTTGTACAAGTCCCCAAGTAAGACTTATTAGAACGAGCGCATTAAGTATAAATCTTAGAGTCAGAGCTGTTGTTATAGAAAACATCTTCTGACCAATCAGATTCAAGAATCCAACCGAGATGTGCTATGAAGAAGGTTAAGACACTTACAATCTTGGACATTAAAAATGCCAAACTTTGCAAGAAAGTAAAGTTGCTGACAGGATATGAGTGTGTGTGTGTGTGTGTGTGTGTGTGACAGGATGTGATATGAAACCTGTTAAGTTGTGGCCTGCACCGCTATGTTGGAAAGCTCAAGTGTAAACATTTTTAAAGTTGACGGCGTATAAAAAAACAGCGCTAGTGTGAAGCGCGAGGCTCCAGGCCAGCTTTGCTCATGAACCTCAGCTGTGCAGTGGCTCGGTGGCAGCTGTGTGTGAGCTTCGACAGGTTTCATATCACATCCTGTCACACACTCCTTGGCCCGCAGGGACCCATCTGCTGTGCTGCCCGGGACGCCGTTTCAATTAGTCGAATCGATTCTGCGCAGAGCTGGAGTAGAGCGGCGCTATTTTGTCCTTTCTAATTTCATTTCATTCCACCTCCTGACCTTTCCTCCGCTCGCTCCAAACCGACGGCCCCTCCCCCCACCGGCACAGAGACCAGACTGTCGGATTTAATGAGGTCGACGCTTAGCAAACATATCCCCCTCCGGCTCCAAACACTCTCTCCTGGAGTTTTTCCTCTCCCTCTGTCTGTTTGCTTCATCTTCTGCTACTTCCTCTACCTGTCCCTATCATTTTTCTCTCTCTCCTGTAGCAGGGCGGCTTGGCATTTAAATTGCATTCATGCTCAGTGTATCTGCGTGTCCACTTATTTATTTATCACCTCGTGAAGAATGTATCAGGTTGGCACACAGGGCCACAGGACAGGGACACTGCTCGAGTCCAGGCAGCGTGAGACGGGATGGGAGAGAGAGAGGAAGAGAGAAAGAGGGAGAAAAAGATAGAGTGAGGTTTGGGGTGAAAGTGATAGAGGGAGAAAGACTGGGATAGAAAGAGAGTGAGAGAGAGGGGGGTAGAATTATACAGGCAGAGTGAGAATCTATGAGAAACGGGAAGAGAGACAGTGAAAGCAAGACAGAGAGAGGCAGAGTAAGACAGATACAGTGTGAGAGGGAGACAGATATAAAGAGAGACAGACCTATCGAAGGAAGATAAAAAGACAAAACCAATCACGTGAAGAGTAACGACAGGCAGAAAAAGATGGAAAGAGAGTATTAAAAAGAGACCAAAAGGGTATGATGGAGAGAGAGATTGAGATATAGAAATAAAGACAGAGACATTCAGAATGAGAGAAATTGAGTAAAAGAAAGAGAAGTGATAGACAGAGGAGTAAGGGAAAGTGAGAGCGACAAATAGACAGAGAGTGAGAGAGAGAGAGAGAGATGGAGAAGAAAAGAGATCAAAGAAATAGAGAAATAGCAGGAAAGCGAGAGAGAGACATAAAAGGGGATGGGTATATAGACGAAGCAATATAGACAGAGACAGAAACAGAATGATAGACAGATAGAAAGAAAGGTACAGAGAGTAAGATGGAGTGACAGATAGAGGACAGTGCAAGAGATGAAGTAAGAAAAACGAGGGACAGCCTGAGAAGAGAATGAAAGTGTGAGGGAGGGACTGAGAGAAAGACAGACAGGAAGAAAGTGAGCGAGGCAGGTAGACAAAGGATAGAGAGAGAAACTGACAAACAGAAACTGGTAGAGAGAGTAGAGACAAAGAGAAAGGCAGAGAGAGACTGAGAAAGAATGATAGAAAGACGACAAACAAAATGAGAGAAAGACTGAAAGGCAGAGATTAAGGCAAAGAGAAAGGTAGGAAGAGATCAGGAGAGACGAAAAAAGATAGTGAGAGAGAGAGAGAGAAAGAGAGAGAGAGAGTGTCAGAGCAGAGGAAATTAACTGGTGGAGAGCTAAAAAGAAATACAGAGGGAGTAGGGCAGACAGAGAGGTGGATGGAGAGAGAGAAGACAGAGACAAACGAGAATAAATCTCAAAAATACATGTAGTATTGAGACGGAGAAGAAATATCAACTGTATGTGAACAGCTATAGATATGCAGTGGTGCTTGAAAGTTTGTGAACCCTTTAGAATTTCCGTTATCTCTGCATAAATATGACCTAAAACAACGTCCGATTTTAGAACCCAAATGAGGCAAAAATACTATTCTTGGTCTTTTATTTATTGAGGAAAATGATCCAGTATTATATATCTGCGAGTGGTAAAAGTATGTGAACCTTTGCTTTCCGTATCTGGTGTGACCCACTTGTGCAGTGATAACTGCAACTGAACGTTTCGTTTAACTGTTGATCAGTCCTGTACTTCGGCTTGGAGGGTGTTTAAAATGACATATTCCTTCTTCATATGGCCCAGTTCCTAAGAGATAACTAAATGGAAAACTCATATTCGTTCAGCCTGAAAGGTCAAGCCATAGTCTAAATCCTCCTCAGTTGTGGCGACACGGATGATGTGGTGACGCGGTGATGTGGCAGTGGGCATTACGCACACGGCAGGAGAGCAACACATTATTCCTTCTGTCCCCGCTGAAAGCCATATCCTCACAAACAAACACAATAATCACTGCCGGGGCCAGCTCGTCCGTCCTGACAGAAAAATGAATTTGGCGAATTTGATAAGCTGCAACGGGGAACCGTCATTTCTGGCAGGTCCGACTGAGGCATTTGTCACGGGTTCAAAAAACTAATCCCATTTCGAGGAGAACACGCCGCACCCGTGATGAGCACCGATATTGGATTTTGCATGGGCCAGAGAGATGTAAAGAAGAGGAAGAGGAACAAAACAATAACTCAAAGTGTAATTGAAGGATTAAATCGGAGTTAGAAAAGGAGACACGCCGCCAGGCGTTCTGTCACACTGCGGAGTCGGTACGGAGTTGAAAAAAAAAAACCCAACAAAAATTCGAGGTCTTCTTTCAAGGTACGTTTACTTATTTGGCGTAGTTTACGCTCGATACGCCAACATGACGCTGAATGTTGTGACAAATATAAATAAAAAGCTTACGTTTTTCTCAAATAGGACGAAACACTTAATCTGTCACAACAGAGTTAAAAACAACTACATAGCAGGATATAAGATTTATTCATGGCTATATTTTTATAGCAGGACTGAAAAATTGTTTATTCATGGGCCAGTAGCATAAACATCAGTCACTGTCGCTTATAAAAAGTAACACACATGCCCCCAGAAATGAAAACACACACACACACACACACACACACACACACACACATACACACACTGAAAACTGAAATCTGCATTTTAATCTGAAATCTCAGTAGCAGAGGTGTTTCAGAAGGGCACGAAAAATGGATTCAATTGAAATATTTGCTCCATATTTCCCACACTGTTTGATGTAGTCTTTTAATTTAATGGTGCTTCTAAAAGTAAACTCATCTCGCTCTTTTTCTTGCTACAAGTTATAGTATGAGTTGTAGTATAACTCCTATACACCGATTATAAAACAGTAAAGCACCTACTACTGAGCCTGTTATTTATTAATTTATTTATTTTTAATATTTGATTTGATGCTGATTAAAAGAGAATTATGCACATTGACGTTTCAGAAAGGGAGTGAAAGGGTCCAGTGACAATAAGTCATTTTTTATTTGACAGCAATTATGCACATATAATTACACACTAAAATACCTTGGTGTGTTGACTGAAAGTTGAATTTATCATAAAAAATCATGTGCGAAAGATAGAAAAGTCTATCAAACATTGGTAGCATGTGAATAAGTGTCAATAATAAAGGGCTTTACATTAGTCTATGTTGTAGTAATGGTAGGTCTATACACAGATCTGGATAACTGGTGTGTGTGTGTGTGTGTGTGTGTGTATATATGTATTTATGCATGTGTACATGCATATTCACACCTGAGAATTTAACCGAAAAATACTATATAAAAATGTATATAATATTTTATTTTGAACTGGACCGAATGGGGAATTGATGAGACCGTTGCTGGTCAAAGGGTAGCTCCCTAATAAAGATGGTGAGAGTGGGGCATGAACTTGGGAACAACACTCCGGTGCACTAACCACTGGGTGGCTGCATATGAGGGTGAGCAGTGGGGAATTTTTTCTTTTTGGGCCCTGAGCATTGTGACAGGATGGCTTCAACCTCGAGGTTGGAGGCATCAACCTCCACGATGAACGGAGCATCATGGGTTGGGAATCCGGAGCACTGGAGCCGAGGTCAGCCTTTTCTTTAAAACATCAAAGCCCTCCGCGCCGCTCCCATCCTTATGAACTTACCCACTGTCTTTTTAGAAAGGGCGCAGACAGGGGCAGCCAGGGTACTGAAATTCTTCATGAAATGATGAAAGAAGTGCGTGAAGAATTAGAACTCCTGGAATGGCTGGATTGAAGATGGCACTCCTTCAGACCCACTTGGATCTTTGCCGGATCCATTCTCACCTCCCCACAAGACACGATAAAGCCCAAGAAGGAGATGGTGGTAACGTGAATCTGTGACTTCTCAAGCTTTATATATGATTGGTTCTCTAGGAGGAGCTGGAGAATCCAGTGGACATGAACAACGTGCTCTTTAGTGAACTGCTAAAGATTAGAATGTAAAACGCTCGGCGATGATGGTGACGTAGAGGGCAATATGTTCCCAGTGTCATCCTATATGTAAGGTAAGCAGTGCAGTTTGAGTACTCACTGGCTCTCATTCCAGGGGTTGACCATGAAGAGCAGAAATGGGCAGAGGGCACGGAAGGATCTCCAGAGGCAACCCTGGGCTCCGACCTGAGCCCCATCAATGAAATTGCCTGCAGCCCCTCAATCAGTAAAGACTTGAAGACCAGCTTGTTTGCCCTCAACCCAGTGGAGGGTGGCTGACATAAACAAATCTGTCTATCTGGGTGGGCCCCTGCCTTTTAAACTCCCAGGTGGGCAGGAGGCCTGGGCTCTATTTGGCTGCCCATAAACACGTGTTGACTGATGTGCACCCCCCTCTGGTGGCAACATGTCAGCAGTCCCCAACTGCATGGGCCCTGGGGTTTAAAGGGGCTCTTGGCCCTTCAATGACAAGGGAGAACCCTGGTCATGAGCAGCCAGGTCATCATTCAACTCCTCTGAAAGACCCTGTACATATACTGCCTGGAGAGAATGCTCGTTACAAACAGAACTAGCCACCACAGTTTGAAACTCATTCATGAAGTCAGTTACTTGCCCTGGCGCATCCAGAGGAGGAATGATTTAAGACCCCACCTTCGGACTGGTGATGAAAGGTACTCTGTAGAACCTCTATGAAAGAGTTGGCTGTGGGGTGTTCTGCAAGGCAGTGTTGCCATACTGGGATTGTCCAGGCAAAGTCCTTGCCAATTAAGAAGGCAATCATGTACGTGATCTTTGCCGGCTCCGAGAAGAACTGGGAGGACTGCATCTCTAAAACTAGAGAGCATGGAAAAATGAAAGGATTACACTCTCCCAAGGGCTTTCCTTATGTACAGTGCCTGTAGAGGAAGCAGTTGGGCCTGCTCATTCTTCCCTATGGCCATGGCTTGGTCAGCCACAATCTCCCCGCTCTGTCTCTAATGAGTCGGCACACGGCCTGGTGCTGTTGTTGGCTTGGTACAAGGCGGGAAAAAGTACCAATCCGGGTCTACTTTCCAACCAGATACACAGATCTGGATAACTGGAGTGGGTGTCAATGTCTGTATGTATTCATGTCTATGTATATATGCATACACACACCTGACAATTTACCCCCAAAATACTATATAAAATATTCTATTTTCAACCGGACTAAATGGGGAATTGATGAGACCATTGCTGGCCAAAAGGTAGCTCCCTAATTAAGACAGTGAGAGCAGGGTGTGCACCGGGGAGTTTCCAAACAATGCTCTTGTGCACTAACCACTGGGCAGCTTATGAGTGTGAGAACTAGTTGCAAGAGGGAGTCTAAGAGAAGCGAAATGCCCCAACTCTCAGTGAGATGCTCAGCAGGGATTTAGCCCACGTAGACCAGCACTCAGACAAGGGAGAGCCAGAGAGAAGTGGTGAAGAGACCTGCTCGACTCGGCTCGGATAAAGATTCAGCGAGGGAGACTCTTGCTAAACCTGAGCGAAAAGCTCGTAATAAATATATAGAGAGGATTATACTTAAGTCCCTAATTCTGAATCTGAACCACAATAATTTTAACTTTAACTAAAGCTCTGCTACCAAATAACCTCACAGAGACAATACCGCTCCGTAAGCTACGTGGTACAGAATTATGTCCGCATGCCGACTGTCAAACCCAGGGGTTTAAGTAGTGGCGTGCATGGGTGTTGTAAATCAGCGCTAATTACATGCACGGGCTATGCAGGTAGCCACGGATTTGCCTGGGGAGGCACCCACAACATTACAGTAAAGCTGTAACATTTTTCCACAATAAAGTCTCAGAGAAAAAAAAAAATCGTTTGCATGCAACCTATCTGCGGCATTTTCTATGCGTTGAATATCAAAGTTCTGGCACAAGAAAATGTTGCACAGCAACATATCAAACTTTCACATAAAATGCTCTGTTTGTCACGTTCTGCGCCAATGTATTTTAACCAAGCCCACCCCGAACACTATGCTATTTGAATAAGATCAATGTGTAATAAAAAAAAGTTACCTCCTTGCTTTTAAGGACACATAATTAGAAGTTCTAGACTCCTGAAACTTCTCTTCTTCTCTGCAAACACAATCAGGCTTAAAAACTTTTACACTTGATATGTTAAATACTTATACCCTAGTGTCCCATGCAGGGTGTATTCCTGCCTCGCGACCAGGAAGGAGCAATTACTGAAGATGAATGACTGAATATTTTGGTGTAAAACATGTAAATAAAATGCAAATAACCTATTTATAACATTACCTCATTTTTTCTTTGCCTGAAATAACCCTTGCTTTATTAATGCAACAGCTTCACAACACACCTTGTCCTTTGTTTGTTTTTGCCCTTTTATTTATCTTGAGAAATGTTCCACTGTGGAATTCATGCAGATTAATACAGCCCTCCTAACAGCCCACTTTGAAGTGAAACTGATTTGCACACTTTCCAGCAAGCTGAAATTATTTGCCGTAATAGAGGGGATGCCAATAATTTATGCAAGAGTTAGAGCCTTGCAATGCCTGAGCTTGAAATATACTGCAGTATGTCTTGTGATATTTTTACCATCACATTGGGTCTCAATGGTGCCTGTCATCACTTCAATGGTGCACGTCAACACAATCTCTCATAACCATTGCCCATGGGCCAGATGCCTCCCACAGACATACCACCTGCATGCATTGCATTCTCTAATATTCTCTCTACATTTCAACACTTTGTTGCTTAGAAATTTCAGCCAATGATGTGTTGTCTTGCCATCAGGTGGGAAATGGCCTGAGCCATGACATGATGCGAGGACAATGACCACTTTCACCAAAACCAAGCAACTGATTATAGAAGTGGGAAGATTATAAGTGGGATCTAAATACCACTACCACCACCACTACCGTCATCATCATCATCATCATCATCATCATCATCATCATCGTCATCATCATCAAAAAGGCCCAACAGAGACACTACAGAGAAAACTGAAGAGGTATATATTAAAGAGGCTGCTTTTGATATATTCTACTTCGAATGCATCTAAAGCATCCTGACATGACATCCTCCATAACTGTCTGGTACAGCAACCAAGAGAAAACTTCAACATATTGTGGGGGGGGGGAATAATCAGACATGATCTTCCATCAATAGAATCTCTGTACATCAAACACATTGGAGCTTTAAAATGTACTCTGACCCCACCCACACCAGCACACCTCATATTTCAGCTCTTTCCCTCTGGCATAAGATACAGACTCCCAATGACTCAAACAAGCCAATTCTTTTATTTATTCTGTCTTGTAACTCGTAACTCGTAACTGCTTTTCACAAGCTGCTGGTTCTTTCAATTTGAACTGCCATAATGTTTGCACAGACACTATGTTAAATCTGTATGCATAATTTTGTTCATAATAACATATAGTCATTACTGTTACACATCTACTTCAATGACTAGTGCTGCTACTGCCCATCAGGCCATCTGTACTATTGCAACACACACACATACACATTCAACATTTGTACTCACTATTACTCAATAAGGCTTGTTATACACTCTATGCAGGGTGGCATGGTGGCTTAGTGGTTAGCACACTTCGAATCCCGGATCTTTCTTGTGTCCTTGCAAGTTCTCCCCATGCTTCGGGGGTTTCCTCCAAGTACTCCGGTTTCCTCCCCTAGTACAAAAACATGTGTTGTAGGCTGACTGGCACTGTTTGTAGTGTGTGCAATTGTGCCCTGTGATGGGTTGGCCCCCTATCCAGGATGTGCCTCGAGTTCCCTGGGATAGTCTTCAGGCTCCCCGGTGACCCTGTGTAGGATAAGCGGTATGGAGAATGGATGCATGGATATACGCTATGCAAGTATGCAAACATGCCCACAAGTGCATGAGTTGAAATCTTTTACTACATACATTATATGGCCAAAAATATGTGAATGCCTAACAATCACACCCATACATAAGCCTTCCCCAAACTGTTGCCTCAAATTTGATAGCACACAATTGTATAGAATGTCTTTGCATGCTGTAGCTTTACAATTTCCCTTCACTGGAACTAAAGGGCCCCAAATTTGTTACCGCATGACAATGCCCCTGTGCAGAAAAAGCGAGCTTAATGAAGACAAGGTTTACCAAGGTTTGTTCATGTCCAAGTTCAGATGTAATCAGTTATTCAAGTACAAATATTGAACTTGTGCATGGAAGGTGAGCATGCTATATGCAAATGTTTCAAGTAATTAAAATCACAAGCAGTTTCTTTAAAAAAAAAAAGACTGGGAAGTAAAGACACTGTACATGGAAGCTCACAAATGGTAGATGCAAATAAATAAGCTAGCTAGTAAATATCTGATATATATATATATATATATATATATATATATATATATATATATATATATATATATATATATATATATATATATATATATATATATAGAGACCAAACCAATGGGTTTCTCAAACTGTTTCTCAGTTGTTTTTAGAAATAAGTAAGCTAACGCCAAGTGGACACTGCACAACTTTCAAAATATCAGAACCAATGTACTGCTTACAGTCCATGACTCATATCACTGTTGATCTGTCATTTTGTAGGTATAGCGGTATGCACACTAAACAAGTGGTTGTACACACTACACAATCTTTCACCTGCAGATCCCTCAAAAAGTACACCTAAACCTACTTTCTCACAAAAATAAACAGCTGATTATTATGTGACTTTGTTAAGATGGAGCTTAAACTGGCCCTGGGAGTTGGCTATTCACTATTTTGTAAGGAAACAAGACAAAAAAAGAGAACTAAGATAAGGAGGAAAGATTGTTTGGGCAGACTCGCAAAGCGAGGGTCGATTGTTCTGCAAGTATAGTTGAAATAAATGTAGCTATATCTTTTTACTTTTACAGTGTGTCACCAGGAATCATTTTGCCCTCACTGGTTGACAGATGGACTGTCATTAGCTGTTGCTCATCTTTGTTCCTGCTAAATGCCCTAGATGTGCACAAACTACGTGATTCATTGCTGAGAATTCAAAACATGTTTGAAATTTTTTGCAGCATTTGCACAGCTCACAGACTTTGAACATGGTCTCCCTGAACCACCCAACCTGCACAGGTGGTTGTCATGTTGGTGTGCAAATCAGGGCTAAAATTGTGTAGTGTATGTTCAGCATAAGACTACGTAGTACTGCAATTATGCTCTAATTACACACGTGTACATAGCATCAACTGAAAACCATAATGTCAGTTCGAACATACTGAGACAACTGAACATTGTACCCTAACTCTGAAGAACTCAAGTTTCTAAAGTTCTCATAAACATGATGAACACACTATAAAGGTCTAGACTCAAAGAGCTCCAGAAGTTTGTAGAACTAAACCACACTTGTAGAACTTTTACTGAAGAACTCTAAAATGGATGATGAAACTGAAAGCAAACGCCGGGCATGTTCAGTCAGCAGTCAGTGATGCCTCCAGTCCTGATTTCCTCCATCCCCTGTGCCCTTCTGCGTCTGCATCTTCTCTTTCTGTTCCATTAAATCCTTTCATTATGGCCAAATGTATTTGTGGCCAGGTGATATTTACGTACGCTAATACGCATGCCAGATGCTCATGTGCCAGTGCTGGCTAAGACCAGTCCTGCAGCTGGCACTGTACCCGTTCTTATCATCCCCTCATCATGGACAAATTCCCCGCTCTCTCCTCGCTCTCACCATTTTGTTTAGCCATTGTTGCGTTGTTGACAACATGTGGCAGAGATACTGAGCAAATGAATAATATTCCCAGCGGTCCCAATGGCTTGGTTGAGTACTCATGACCATCTTGTCTATTAATCTAATTCGGAATTGGACTGGCTGTGAAGGGAACAGGTGTGGAGCTAGAGATGGGGTATAGATGACATGGATTATTAACGAGAGCCTGGATGGCTTTAGATTCATTCTCGGTTTGTAACTCGGTCCATATGTCACAGTGGAGAAACACAACATATTCCAGAGACAGAATAGATTTGCCATGACCTTGTGTAAAGTATGTAGAGAAAATCTAAATTGTAAATTATAGATTGTGGAGATTTTTCATCAACGCTGATTTCTATCTATGTGCCACTTTTAATTACAATGTACTTTAAACGGCTAACTATAACATCTGCAGATATGTAGCTCCACAATTTATTCTTAGCAGCCGTAACCACACTCATAACCATACACATTAGCAGGGTTGGGCGGGTTACTTTAAAAATGTATTCCATTACAGTTACAAATGACTTCATAAAATTTTTTATCAGTAACGTAATCCAAGTATCACAATATGAAAGTAATGTAATCTGATTACTTTTTGGATTACTTCAAGGCCACATATGTAAATAAAGTCAAGAGAAAAGCAGTATGAAATACTTTTATTTAGAGCTTATGTTAGAGCTTAAAACATTTATTTGAATAAAATAAATAAAATGAAAGATCACTGTCCCTGATGCGGGTAACATTATATCACAAAATCCAGGATGACCATATTCTGGTTTTCCAAAAACAGGACACATTTTTCGACATTGTTTCCTACATTCTTTTGAATGTCAATGGAATAAAATAAAATATCAGATGTCTCGGGGAAAAGGACGTATGGTCTCCTTAACAAAAGCATTTCAGAGAACAATTTGTGTTAATTTCTAGCAAATTAACTTTGCACAAAATGTATATGCGCGTGCACCAGGAGGTTGCTCATGTAAGTCACAACTTTTCGAGAGAGAACCAGAACTATAATCACGTAGCTGTCTATATTGTGTTATATCAAAAGATTAATTTCTTTGGTTTTAAATGAAAAAAAAAAAAATTAACCCAGATAATATTCCTATTTTGTAGTACCTGCTATCTGATTACTTTGTTTTATGACATAACTTTAACAGGTTTTTGCTGCCATTTTTTTGTATCCTGATTATGTAACAACGTTCTATTTATTCCGTTGCTACCCTAGCCTGGATTAGTGGTTTTAAAATTAGCATAGGCAAAATTGGTTTCAATAATAACATAATCTCAGCAGTGGTAACTATATTAGTAAGGTCAGTAATGTATTTGACATATCCTAAAAAGGCTAAGCTGTAATGCTACAAGTATTATTGGTATTGTCGTTACCCTGCTTAAAAGAAGAATCAATATGAACAACAGTTAAACTTGTCTTTGTTTTGTTTTTTCAAATTTTATTATGTTGACATTTTCTCAATATACTGTAATGGGAGCAACTAAAGTTAGAAATTTATGCAACTATAGTGTAAGGAAAATTGTGTAACTATAGTGTAATTCTAGTCATATAGAATATTTTCTTACCAACATACCAACACATCTGAGGTAAATGTTTATATTCCTGATTATTAGGTCCTGTCTCCACAGCTACTGTGTCTTTACATTGTCCATAATAGACTCAACATTGTATTTTAGCTAGCTAATATAGTTGGCGTCAATCATTATCTAGTGGTATGGCAACTTTTGTGAGGTAAAATAATAATAAATCATAAAAATAACAAATATTCCAAAAACAGCCAGAATATGAGACAGATATAATAAATAACTTTGGATAAAAACTTGTTGTCTTTTTATTTAAAGTTGACTTTTTCTTTTTATAAGATGACTTTTTATTTGAAGTTGACCTTTAAACCTTCATTGTAAGTTGACTGTTTTTGTTCAAATTTGACTTTATTTGTAAGTGGATCACTTAAGATGACCGTTATCGCTTAAATGTGATTCCTTTTATAAATTGACTCCAGATTCCTGTTTTCTATAAACGTTACTTGTTTTTTTTTAAGTTTATGATTTTATTTAAAGTTTTTATTTAAACTTTTTTAAAAGATGATTTTTGTTTAAGTTGACTGTTTTTCGATAATTTTTTATGCAAACTTTTTATTGTTTTGATGAAAAAAAGTTGATTTGTTTTATTATAAGTTGACTGTAGTTGAGTTAACATTGAAGTTAACTGTTTTGATTAAAAATTGTTTTTTTCTTAGTTGAAAACTTAAGTTTTTACGTTTTTAATAAAGTTGATTTTTTATTTTAAAGTATATTTAATATTAATTTACTTTTTCTTTAAAGCTAACTTAGTCGTCCCCCCCGAAGCTAACCTCTTTTTAAAGTTTACTGTTTTTATTTGAAAAGGATTTTTTTTTGTTTATAGTTTATTTCTTTTTTTAATGTATTGTTTTATTCATTAAACCTCTATTTTTAAACCTTTTTTAAGTTTTTTTTTTATTTAAATGTAACCATTTTTCAAAGATTACAATTTTGTTTTTAAGTTGACTCTAAAAATAACCTTCTTGGACACTATAAAAGAATAGGAAACAGAATCGATGACATATGATTCTGTAAGTCACATTTCTGAGCTTTCTGAGACGCTCAACACAACAGTAGCTTACTGAATGCAAATGAGAGAATCCAGCGTTTTATTTTAATAAACAAATATTTGTAATGCCTGAAGATTGTCTTCACTAATACACTAACAGTGTCCATCTTGTATGTCTGAAATGTTTCCGTGCTAAGCAGTAAAACGACTTCTGAATATTTATGATGTTGCAGTTTGTTCGACAATATGTGAGCGGTTAATTGCATTTGTAACTCGTGTATGGTTTTAAGTGAAGGCATCATTCATGTTGGCCTTTTGCATGCCAGGTAGAGAAGCGCAGAATTATCAGTGAAACCCAATGATGCACACAGAGAGAGAGAGAGAGGTGTGAGAGAGAGAGAGAGAGAGAGAGAGAAAGAGAGAGAATTTTAGATCACAGTTTACTTTGTGCGTCCTGAGGATCAAAACCCGATATCTCACTTTATATTTAGCAATGTTTATGTTTGTGTATGTGTGTGTGTGTTTTTAAACACTCACCGGCATGGTCTGACCACCGTGCAGGCTGTTGATGGCTGCCTGTGCTTCTGCATGGCTGGAAAACTTGACAAAGGCACAGCCTGCACCGAGAGAAGAGAGAGAGAGAGAGAGAGAGAGAAAGAGAGAGACCGGGTCTTGAAGAGGGCAAACACACTCATTACCATTGTTTTCATGTTATCTGCTTTGTTAATGTATTCCGCCATTCGTGTGTGCAGGGTGCGGCGTGCTGAATAAATCAGTATAATTGTGCTGAATGCATTAGCTGCATGGAGCAACACGTCCTTTTACTAATCTCTCTCTCTCACACACATACACACTCACACACACACACACACACACACACACACAGACCCTAGACAGCTTCCTCCCTTGAGAGCCTTGTTTGTGAGTATTAATTTGTTTCATATTTACACACAGTGATCTGTGTGCAGTCTCTTATAATAGAGATTATGATGACAAAATTGCAGCAGTATAATCCTTCCCGAAGGCCCCGTGAGTGTAATTTTATGTAAGAGGTGGATTAGCACACCTAGCCCTAATATAGTTTTCACTATGCTGCTTTCTGTTTATCTCCGAGTTTCATATCTGATTAAGGAGCAAACTGCATTCAGGGCATATATTAAGGCAACACGCATGATTTATTCAGAATGAATTGCTCAGAGGGAGCTGATCAATATGTCCGTGCAGTTATTCAGTCTATTTACATTTATTTACTACAGGCTCAAGGGTGTATTTTGAATGATGGGAAAGAGTATGATTTGCAAGGTATAAAACACAACAGGGTGTAATGTGTTGTAATAGGGGAATACTAAATGACATGGTAGTGTGATGCAACCTGACATGAAGCCATGGTGAACTTAAGTGTTATTGGTTATTCCTCTTATACCGCTTCTTTTGTTTTTAACTAATTAAAGAGCGTCATTTTTTTTTTATCCATTTATTGGTACGTTTAATGTCGTGGAACGTCTGTGAAGCAAGTTCATTCCTGCTATCCTGAAAGGTATGAGACTTTCTTTTTTTTTTTTTTCTTTTTTTCCCCTCTCTTAAAGAGTATAGCCTCTCTGTCCTAAAGTCTTTCCTCTGGCAAGTTATAGCTTTACCTCTGACTGTTACAAATCACTGACACTGGAGACTCCTTCTAAAAAGTCATATAAGCTCATATAAGCTTTCACCCAGTGAACAATATCAATTTTTTTATCTGCCAAACAGGTCCCTGTATAAGGGACAACGTTTGTACTGAATAAAATAGAGTGCCTAAGACTTTTGCCATGTACTGTACATAGCAAAACATACACTTTAGCCTAAAAGTGCTTTAAAAAGTGTTTAAGCTTGTTTTCATACGAAGACACAGCGGCATATTTTAGGTAATCAGGCTATTGTGTTCCATTAAATTCGGAACATTGTGACTAAAAACACGTTCACCTACTTTGGCTTTTTCTGGCAATGAGTAAAATGTAGATCTTTACGGTATCGTCTTCACCGCCGGTGCATTTTTAAACTGCTGCTCAGAAACCCAATTAGATTTGATCATATACGACATATTCATCATGTTGAACCCACAGGCAGCAAAACAATGATTCACTCAAATTACAGCTGCTGATAGCTTCACCCAGGAGAGCTATGATGCAGGAAACACACACACCACACACACACACACACACACACACACACATTCCAGTTCTCAGTTTATGGATATACAAATGAATATTTACCTCCCCAATGAAATGGCTCAGTACCTCCTTAAGGATGCTCTAACTATGTGTGTGTGTGTGTGTGTGTGTGTGTGTGTGTGTGTGTGTGTGTGTGTGTGTGTGTGTGTGTGTGTGTGTGTGTGTGTGTGCGCTTCTCAAAAACCACATAAAACAGACAATTGCCAGAGTTTGATGACAGGCCAAGGTCTGTCCATTATATTACTCATCAAAATTCTGTTGATTTGCTCAGATTCACAAGTTTGTTTTCTTAAGACGGCCTATAAAGAAATTTTGATTAGAATAAGATTATAGGTGTGAAATCAAATTCATAAACCAGCCTCCAAAAAGGACATCGGCTCACATTCAATCTTCAAAATCACACACGTTAAACATCCCTGTTTGCTCATATATGTAGACAGTTATTGATTTCTTTACTGGGTACACCATTCCTGATCTTAAATCCATTCACTTCCTACCTCTTGACCTAAGAAGTCATTGACTACATTTACATGCACGTCAATATTCAGATATTAATCGGAATTTGGTAATATCCGCGCAATCCGATTGTCCGATTCAGATTACGAGAATATTCTGATTCCCCGAATCCTAATTCCCACCCATGGAATCTGCCTGTTTTAATTAGAAATTTGTTGCAGATAAACACCTTATTCAGAAAATCCACTGAAAGGAGACATATGATCAGGCCACAAGGAATTGTGGGTAGCAACGGCAGCATGTTGAATTTCTCTGAAAAAAGCAGCGCGAAAAAAAAAGCACGTGTAGATCTGAATACTTAGCACACCTGTGTATACAGGAATATTCCGATGCACGTACAGTGCAGTGGCTTTTCAGTTACCAGCGCACATACTGAAAATCCTTTTTATTTACATCAAAACGAGAAATTGTGTGGCAAAATACAGTTTGTCTGGACTACTGAAAGTCAATAATCTCAATATCGTGATTAAACTGGATCTTAAAGCAGCATTGGGCTGGTTGAGGTTTCTGAGGACAATAAGCTGGAGGGGCAGTTAAGATGACAAGATGGACTTAGTGTGACAGAGTAAGTAGTTACAAGGAAATGTTGGGGAATTGATGCATACTTCTATTAACATGGCTTTGTAACAATATCCCAGACTCAGTTTACCATATTGATGGGCTACTCCTCTTCCGAGACTGAAATTATCTGTCGGGGAAAACTCCTGGAGGATGACTCTGTGTTTACATAAATAAAAGCTAGTGTATAATTGCTCCCTGGTAAGCCGCCATTGTTCTGAAGAGGTGGAATACTTGACACTGAAGTGTCGACCATACTTCCTGCCTCGGGAGTTTACAGTTGTGTTTATTGTTCCTGTTTACATCCCCTTCCCCGTCCCCGTCCCAGAGTGCTAACACTAACATGGCTCTCAGGGAACTACATGATCATATCTGTGTGCTACAGAATAAGCATCCAGAGATTTTTAATGTGTAGCAGGTGATTTTAATCATGTTAAATTGATGGACATTCTGCTTCAGTTCCACCACTGCATCTCCATGGCAACCAGGGGAAACAACATGCTGCACTGTGTGTATAGCACCAGACGGGAAGCATACAGAGCGGTGCCCCATCCCCACCTGGGCTTCTATGACCACATTTCCATCCTTCTGGTTCCTGCTCTATGTCCTGTGCTTAAAGACAACAATCCCACAGTAAAAACCATCATGGTGTCACGCAGTGCAACTGCCTCTATGATCCAGGACTGTTTTGAGGGCACCAACTGGCAGATCTTCAGAGAAGCATCAACCGGCATTGGTGGGGTTGTCATCTGTTTGTGGCTATATCAGTAAATGTATTGATGATGTCACTACCACCAGGAAGATCACCATCTGTCCAAATCACAAACCCTGGCAGAATGGAGAGGTGTGGTGTCTTCTGAAGGCATGGGACGTAGCCTTTAGGACAGGAGAAGTACTTGCACTACGAGCAGTGAGGAGGGAACTAGAGGTCGGGATCAAGAGGGCAAAGGCTAATTATGCTCGGAAAATACAGGGTCACTTTTCCACCAATGACCCCTGGAGCATGTGGAAGGGCATCAAGAGCATCACTGGCTACAGCAGGAAAGATGTTGTATGCTTTCAGGATCCATCTCTTTCCAATTCCCTGAATACTATTTATGCCCGCTTTGAGACATACAATTTCTCTCCCTGCTCTGGACTCACACTCTAACAAGGTGAGCTACCTTTCAGTGTGTCCGGTGAGGATGTGAGCAAATCATTGCTGAGAATTAACACACTTAAGCAGCAGGCCCAGGCTAATATCCCAGGAAGGGTTTTGAGGGATTGCTGGGGTGCTGACTGACATCATTAACACCTCACTCTCCCAGGCTGTGGTGCCAGTGTGTCACAAGACATCTACTATCATCTCTGTGCCCCAAATATCCGCCGTGACATGCATTAATGACTACCATCCAGTGGCTCTCACTCCGACTATCATGAAATGCTTTGAACGGCTGGTTATAGCCCATATAAAGGATATCATTGACAGTAATGTGGACCCCCATTAGTATGCTTACTGGAAGAACTGGTCTGCATCTGATGCAGCTTCAACGGTCATTCACTCTGCTCTCACCCATGTGGAGAGCAGGGACTCTTTAGTTAGGCTGTTCTTCCTGAACTTCAGTGCTGCCTCTAATACAATTGTCCTGCAGACTCTAGTCAATAAAGTGCTGCTGCTTGGATTGAAACCATCACCTTGTAACTGCATCCTGGACTAAAAAAACAGGCTACTGCTTAAGTCCATGGCATCTCATCTTCACTTGTCATCCATAACACGGGCTCGCCCAGGGATGTGTCCTGAGCCCCCTGCTGTACATGCTATTAACATGTGACTGCTCGGGTAAATATCCGACCAAATATTTTGTGAGGTTTGACGATGACACGGCTGTGGTGGGAATGATATCCCACAACAACGAACTTGTGGACTGGTGCAGATTAAACAACGTCTGCATTAATGTGGGGAAGTCAAAGGAGATGGTTGTGGACTTTAGGAAGAGAGGCTACACACCTCTCCCCTCTTCATCAAAGGAGCAGCTGTGGAAATGGTCTCCAGTTTCAAGTATCTCGGGATACACACTTCCAATGACTTTTTACGTGGGTCATTAAGACAACCAACATTATATATATATATATATATATATATATATATATATATATATATATATATATAAAATAAAACTCCAACGCCTGTTTTCTTAGGAGGTTGAAACAGGTTGGTCTCAGCACTCCGGTTCTGTTAGCATTTTACCGGTGTGTCGTAGGGAGTACTCACCTTTTCCCTCACTACCTGGTACGGGAACTCTTTGGCTGCTGACAAGAAGGCGCTGCAGAGAGTTGTCAAATCTGCTCAAAAAATAACTCACAGCAGCCTCCCCTTCATTGAGGACATTTACACTAGCAGGTGCAGAAGCAGAGCATCCTGTATTATGAAGGATCCCACCCACCTGGCAAACAAACTGCTCGACCCCTTCCCCTCAGGCAGGAGGCTAAGAAGCATTAAAGCCAGAACAACAAGGCTCAAATACAGCTTCTTTCCAGAAGCTGTAAGATTCATGAACTCCCTGCCTTAGTGACTGATCTCTCCTTATATTTATGTCTCTTATCTCATTATGCTGTGTTGCTTTGTCATAATGTTGCTCTGGTTGAATATGCTAACATGACGCACTGCTTTTAAAACTTGTTGCTTAGTTATTTATTAATAGGTTTTAGTTTATTTCTTTATTTTAAACTTATTTTATGTATATGTGTATATTATTAATTTTCTAAATAGTACGTTGCTGGTCCTGAGTACATATTTCGTTCTCACACGGCAACATGTACAGTATAACAATAAATAAATAAATACCATACCATAGCACAGTTCTTCCGGAGACTTTAATTATCACACTCGCTTCTTATTTTTGCAGCAAATCGGAGCAGCCTTCGTTATGTTTTTTTTTTTTTTATGTCCGAAAAGTGGGCTCTCACGTAATATTCTGCTTTCTTTACTGACATACAAACATTTTTCTATTACATTTAATTTCATGCTAGAAACCTAATGTTGGGGAATCTAAAATGTTTTTGTACTGACTCGATAACGTAGAAGTCATGAAATAAAAAAAAAAAAATCTATAACAATGTTTGTACTGAATAAGTAGGGTGCCTAAAATGTCTGCACAGTACTGTATGTAGAGTCTAGCCTAGTTATGTGCTTTTCATTTCTGGTTTTGCCCCCGTGGCTTATGGATAAAAGTATGATAACATTGTCTGCATGTTTCTTGACACCAGCCAAGAACTTTGACTTGAATAGAGACTCTTTTTTACAGACACAGTATGCCCAGCTGCTTCCCCATCAATACAAGAAGAGATATAAAACTAAACAAACCCACCCCAGTTGGCAGCTGTTGTATGATAGGGAAGAGCTGGCTGGTTGGTAGGAATTTGGGACAAAAAAACATTACAAATCAACCATACTCAACCATGAAAAGCCACAACAGGAGAACGAAGAAAAAAAAAGTGAAACAGGATTGAAGGATTTATACTAGACAAAAAAAAACAACAACAAAAAAATAGGAAGGTTCCCTAAGAGACGGAAACATGGTTTGATTTCCTTTGAACAATTTGTTTGTAAACCCAACATCCCCTCCAAATAGAGATGAAAACCTCCTCGTGCTATGTCGCCATTCTGAATGCAAGCCTCCGTTTTGAGGGAACAAAAAGACTTTAACCTTTAGAGTGCAAAGAAGAGTGGACAGCGTGCTGTGCTGAGACTCAGCGTCTTTCATTGGCACAGCGGAGGCAGCAGGACTATTACAGTGCAAACATCCTCGCAACAAGCCCTGCAGTGGTCAATACATGAGCGAGCGATCCTCGGGCCAGCTGCGGCGCAAGCAAAACTTTAACTTTCTTCAAATGAGCGACGTTAAAAAGCACACAAAAGCGTTTTCTGCAACCAACTTTCCCCATGACCCAGATAGAACAGAATTGCGGAAAGCCGAGAACCGCAAATCTTCAGTGAAATGAAAGTGATGAGGGACTCAGAAATTACAGTGCAAATTTGAGGCCTTTGTGTGGCTTGGTAAAACGCATGGATGGTGGGGCGGGGGGTTTGAGGGTGGAGTGGAGTGGAGTGTGAAAGAAAAAAGAAAAAAAAAGATTGTGGCAGCTTTTAGCCGTGAGGTTTCCATGCTCCCTTTTGAATTCGTAGGGAAAATAATATGCATGCATGAATTCGCTCTGTTTGAAAGGGCGACGTATAGAGCACATCATAATTATGGAACTAAAAGCCATATCTCTATTATTACGGCTAGACCTGAACTCTATGCACGGTCCCTCAAGGAGATCTGGGGAAAAAGAGAGACATGCATATTAAACGTCTTGGCCTTTTTTTACAGGGTACAGAGACTCTGAGAGGCCGTATGAATTTACATCAGTAGTGGGACAGAAGGAAAGTGTTTTGGTCTGGTTTGAAGTAGAGGGAGGGGGGGGTCGAGTTCCTTGAATCCAGCGCGAAACTGTCTCTGCCGAGATCGGTTGCAATGAGATTTTTAAAGACCACAAAGGAATTGAGACCTCGGTTTTCAGGTCTCATCCAAAAGACAGTGCTGTTTTTACAATAAAAACACTCAGACCACAGGGTGAGCGCCCCCTGCTGGCCTCACTAATACAACTTCCAGCGCAACCTTAGTTTCCCCAAGAGGTCTCCCACCATCCAGGTATAGCCCAGGCGTGTAGATCGGATATGACGCCACTGCTTTACATTAATATAAACAGGGAGACAATGGCTTCACCTTTTGAGCCCTTCATGTCAGTCCTATAAACAGAAGATATACACTTTCTCATACCCCAACTTTATGCTAGCGTTGTATCTTGTGTGCTCACCTGTAATGTACATATGTAAATATTTTAATATCACCTTCTATACAGATATAGACGTCACAGATCACAGTTGCACTCTGTAATTAGGGGATAATTGTACCCTTTGTAGCTGTCTGAAACATGTAGGAATGAGCACCTTTTCTTGTAGGTATCCTGTATTTTTTCTTGTTATTTTTGATAAGCTAGTGAGGTTAAAAAGCCAACATTTTTTTTTAAAGTAGAAAAGGGAGGTTAAACGTCTAAGTTAGTGATCTTTTGTGTGTTATTTTGACACTAATTCTCTCATCACATCAAAACGACAAATCTCTGTCGGTTTTGTTATGTCTCTCGCTTTCCCCAGACACAACTATGAACAAGTGAACAAGTGACGTAACAACTCTTAACACACGTTCATAATATTCCACTTTTATTTAGCTGAAGATAAGTTGGAACGGTTAGTCAGGTACTGACTGTGTTACCGTCTAAACGACACAGAAAAAAGGAAGGTTATGTCGATTAATCACTGGAGGAAATTGGTGTGAACTTGAGCTGAATCTGTTGATCACACTTTCACATGAAAGTGTCAATTAATCACCAAGAGGGGGTGCTGTTTTACAAAACTGACATGTTTCAATCATGTGTTCCACTCAAAGGAAATGGTCTTTCCAGTTAGAAAAAAAAAGCTGCGTGTAATATCGTTGACATACAAAATGTGGAAGTTTAAGTTCTAACGAGGTTATACTTATACACAAAACGCACCACCGTCCCAACTGGGATATTATGATGCAATTTTTTACAGACTGGATTATGGGATATGTAGGACATGTATGCTGCCTTCACAATAAAGTGCAGCATTCTCTGCAAACACTGGCTTTGGACATGACTCCGTCCTGCCAAAAGAAATATGCTGATGAATATTTATTTAACATTTAAAAAAAAAATTATAATAAAAATAAAAAATAAAATAATAATAATAATAATAATAATAATAATAATAATAATAATAATAATAATAATAATAATAATAATAATTAATAAAGTTTTCAATGAGAGTCAGCATCAAAGTTTTGAACAAAGAGTGTTCACAATTTTACTGCAATGGGAAAGTCATCAGACAGAGATATTTGTGACCTGAGGTTTATTAATCATGTGACATGCTGCATTTTTTGCTTATAATTCTTTCTTTTTTTAAAGAGAGAGAAAACAGAGAGACCGCTGAGCAAATGATTATGACGTGAGTGATAACACGATGTTCATGGCCGTTCCACAACATTACATGTAGCTAAAAAAAATACGTTATGTAATTCCTATCATTGACAAACTGCTGTGGTAGAAGAGGAATAAAACTCTTCAGGATTTATGTTATAGGAACTTTGGAGTCGCATCACACCACACCACTGTTGATTATTTTCCTAAAACAGCTCATGGTGTATTCTTTACTTATTTTAAGAAGCTATTATCTTTATCCCAGTGTAGAAAGATACAGTAGAACGACATGTAGTGGATTACAGGAACTTACCACTATGTAACTACAGAGGAAATGTCAAATCAACCAAAAAAAGAAAAAAAAAACCCTCTTTCCACAGGTGTAGGATGGAGAAAAGGGAAGAAGAGAATGAGTAGGAGGTGTTTGTATTGAGCATAGGACTAAGAAAGTGGAGAACTGAAGGTGTGGAGAGAGAAGGGGAAGGTGAGAGAGAGAGAAGGTGTGAGAGGCAGGCGTCTGCTGAGGGAAAGACTGAATAGGTGTGAGAAAGAGATCGTGACTCTTGAGTGAGAGAGGCAGTGAGAGGTAGATCGCGTATAGGCAGCATGGAGAGGAGAGGAGAGGAGAGGAGAGGAGAGGAGAGGAGAGGAGAGGAGGCGAGGGTGCAAATGCAATAAAGGTACAAAACAGGAAAGGTGCACTTTTGATGAACACTTTCCAGGACTGTTTTATTCACAGACCGTGCGCGTGAATAGCATCGAAGGCACACAAACACAGTGTGCAGAAAAGTCAGGGTGCACAAATCAGAGTTCAAAGCCAATATCTATTTTGATTTTAGTTCAGAAAAAGTCGTGTTTTTTTTTTTTTTTTGTCAACTTATATGTCTTAAGAAGAACCGTGGCGAGATCACAGAAGGAAATCTTTTTTCTGGTACGTTTGGTCACAAAATCAAGGGCCCCATATTAACATGCATCCTGGGTGATCTGATGGTAAGTGGGCAGTGTTATGTACAGGTGTAAATGTGTCTGATCTGATCCCTCAAAATACCTTTGGAAAAGATCTGAGATGCGTAGTGTCGTATTTCAACATACAACGCTTGCAGTGTGAACTCAAAAGCTTCAATGCACTAGATTGATTGGAAATCACACAGAATGATAGAGTTCTCTACTTCACGGCTTATGGATAAAAAACGATGCCCATGACAAGACTGCAGGTGAAGCAAGATGCCTTATCTCCTTTATCATCTCATTTCTTGTTTTGTTAGCGGACCGCGTTCATCAAAACTTTTGAAACAGCTCATACAGTTACACGAGATCGGACTCACGTGACATTTCTGCCTGAAAACAAATGCAACAGAAGGCTGACGTAATACACTCTATGTTGCATGATACCGTTGCTCCAGTGGAAATGATGCGTGAAATTCGATCACACGTAGTCACCGGAGATGCATTTAAAACGCAAGTGTGAACGGTTATGCGTATCGGCTCTCTACTGGTGATCAGATCGGATGTTAATGCCAAAGTGACGAACTCAAATACGTAACCATGATGCTTTCAATTTGCTATTTTCATGGTCATATTGAACTAAATTGCGCACCTGGTTTAGCAATCCGGTTTAGTGTTGGTGATGAAATGCCAGTGTGACATGTGTGAAGTGTGTGCTTAACTTATTACATACGTTCAGCTTACAAGGATAACAGACACACAAGAAGTAGGCAAGGATTCCAAGAAATGCTTCAACACTAATTACTCCATCTCCAATAACCACTTTATCCAGGTCAAAGGTATTTATGGTGGATCCAAAGCCTATAACGGGAACACTGGGCATGAGGTGGGAATACACACTGCATGGGACTGCAACGTAGTTCACCATGCACAAACGTTCACATTTAGAAGCAATTGAGTGCAGCCGGTCCACCCACTGGTATATCTTGAGGCGGTAGGCGGAAACCAGAGAACCTGGTCGAACATTAGAAGAACATATAAAACTCCTCACAGGCATTAACTCAAGCTCAGGATTAAACCCTGGATGTATGGAGTGCTCCTGGGATATGCTCTATATATGATATATAGAGGAATAAATGCTAAGATATCAAGGGTGTGGAACCTGATGGGTGGATGTGATATTCCAACTCAATTTTATTTTGTATAGTGCTTTTACTAATAGACATGATCACAAAGCAGCTTTACAGAAACCTGTACGTAGATTCAGATCCTTATTGAGCGAGACAAAGATGAAAGGGTCAAGGAAATGTTTCCTGAAATGATATGAGGATGAAATCTTGAGAAGAAGGGAACCCATCCGCTTCTGGATGACACATGATAGTAGTATTGCTCACAAGTAGATTTACAAAATTTATAGAAAAAAAAGTGGGAGCCTTTCTTTAATTCTGTAAGTATTCTGTACGTTTTGATATATTTTTGTAACACTGCCTGAAGTTTTAACAAGTATATTTTGGGCACCAGATATGCCTTATTAACACCTTTCATTTAAGGTGTTTTTCTTTTACCCTCAAAACCCTAGGAGTCTAGATGTAATTATTTCATGCATATGGTCTAACAGAAACTATATACAAATCAGATAGACGAGGATTGCTCAAACAGTAATAAAATAGTTTCATTAAATAATTATTAACAACCAACAGAACATCATTAACATTACTAGAAGTGATGAAAAGATGAACAGTACTGAAAGAAAAAGTAAAGTACTGGTACTAGGCTTGGAGATTTGCGCCGGAGTGATGCACCCGAAAAACAGGGATGTATTGAGAAAGTCAGTGACAGAGAGGAATGACAGAATAACAGCTAGAAAGCAGAGAGAGGAGAGAAAAAGACTGGATGAAGGAGGAGTGGTCAGGGGGAATGGGGTAGAGAGAGGGAGGTGTGTAGGTGCTGACCCTTACTGGCCCCATCAGGCCCCCGGAGCACGGTGCACTCCTCAATCTGGCCAAACGTCTCGAAGAGCCTTCGCACGTCCTCCTCGCCCTGCTGCTTCCCCAACATCCCCACAAAGAGCTTCCGGTCTTCTGAGAGAAATACAGAAAGAGAGATAGATAGAACGGGATGGAATTAAGATTCTATATACAGTATAGGTTTGATTTATGAAAAAAAAATCAACTCAGAAGAGAAAGAGAACTGTTGTGAAATGCAGACTTTTCCAGACTGTTCTAACTCTTCTGAAGAGTTTTATTGCACACACGCACATGCACACACACACACACACACACACACACGCACACGCACATGCGCACACACACACACCTCATACATGCATGCTGACATAACAGTGAAACTTGGAGAAGTGCACCGCTTATCATCATGACTCTCTGCTTATAACCTTCTCTGAAAAACATAGCTGGCTTTATGGAACTATTTTTGGAAGAACGTGTACGCTTAGCGACAAGTGCTGTCAGGAGAGACTTAGTTGTCAGGTAGAAAGGTGATGAAAAGAGTTCCGAAACAAAAGTGAAACTTGAGTTCTGAGCTTTGTTCAAACCTAAGGCTAAAGTTCTACAAGATACACTGGAGAATAGTGCCAAGGATAGGTGATATTAATAGGCATTTCCACCAAAGTTCCAGAACCTTTTGGGGAATTTACAGATACTTGGAGAACTATTCTGAATGAGAGCTGCGCAGTTTCTGGTTTCTGTTCCCATGCACCATGTGTTTCAAGTACTGTAGTACCAATATGTTTAGACATATATACAAATGACACAAAGTGCATGACGTGTATGAAATTTCATCATGTGACAAAAAAAGGAGGCTGGGTGGGATTGAAGTTATGTTCTTTATTGTTTTTTTCTTTCTTTTGATAGATTCATTATTAGTGTTCCTGAAATCAGAATACACGTTAGCGCTGTAATTGCATCTTGGTGAAATTTTTTTGAACAAATGTTAAGTATCATTGTTCTGTCACGTTTGTATTTGATTACTCAGTGACGTTCGGGGTGGCAAGCAAGACCGGGAACTTAAGCGTTTCCTAGAATTATGGTTCAGGAACTAACAACAGTACCGGCTTCTCATGAGTAGGAACCTCAACTCACTGAGTTCCTAGAAAGGTTCCTGAATGGAAGTGTGCAGTAATCATGTAGTGAACGTAATTCTCCGTTGCACTGCGTTTCAGTTTTAGTTTTAGTAGTACATCGCAGTCATGTCATACTGAAATGCAATCACTGTTCAATCACAGCCCTGAGCCATAACAGGGCTGTGGTACTAAAAGTGTCATTTTTCAAGTGATGATATAAAGATTTGGTCTGTATAGTTTCCTACTACATCGATTTTACGTAATTATAACTAATCCTTCCTGAAAGTGTATAATGTGACTGATGAGGTTATGCATGGTTTGACTAAGTAGGAAGCTCAGAGAAAACAAAAGAGGTAACCTAGGGTGTCAGGACCAGAAATAGTCCCCAATTAACATTTTTCCTAAATACGTCCATCCAGTTTCACCAACATGCAACAAGTTGACAGGATTTAGTTATATACCTAGGGAAGAGATTAATGTTAAGGACTTTAGAGGGGATAGTCAGAACATATGTGATGTACTTGTTAATGGACATTCTCTGAAAGCACTGTTGGACACTGGTAGCTCCCTGTCTCTCCTAAAGCCATGTTTTGTTACAAATGTTGATTAGACAAATGTTCAGTGTGTACACGGGGATGTAAAGAAGTACCCCAGAGCTGAGGAAATTGTGTGTGTGTCTGAAGAACGTTGTCGTAATTGATGATCTGCTTACGGATATGATTTTGGGAAGAGACTTACCCATTTTATATGTACTGTTAGATTCCACCATGAACTCTGAGACTGTTGATAAGGTCGCCACTGTATCATGTCATGCTGTCACTTGGGCTCAAGCTATGGCAGGTCTGCAGTCACTGCCAGACTTTCACAGTAGTCTGTTGCAGGCCGGGCCCAAAAGCCCAAGAAAACCACGCCACCAAAGTCGGCTTGTGAAGTATCTGTGTGTATTCCCGTCCCAGAGACCTCAGTGCAGATTCTCGAAGTTGATGGCTTGAGGATCCCAGAGAATATTAGGGACTTACAAAAGAGGGACAAGTCGTTGAAGTCACTAGCTGCGTTTACATGGACGACAATAATCCACTCTTAATCCGATTAAGACCACATTCTAATTAAGAAACTACCATGTATACAGCTATATTAAATTACCTTAATCTAATTAAGGTCATAATCGAAGTAAGCAATAATCGAATGAAGACAGGTGGAGTACTCCTGTTTTAGTCGCATTATGGACGTGTATTTTAGTCGCATTATGGACGTGTACAGGCATGTAAACACCTTAATCACATTATGAACGTCGTGTGAGAGTTTTCACCGCATTTTGCGACAGGACACGATTACACACTTCAGCGCAACCGTTTTACGGCGAGCAAGAGAGTTCGGCCGCGTCCCAAATCGCATACTTTTCTACTATAGGCCTGTAGTGGGGAAAAATACATGTATTTCAGCTACTATATAGACGGTAACTACGCGATTTGGGACACACCTACAGCTTCAAGCAGTCGTCTATTAGTAAGTGTACATAAGTGTACGTAAAAAAAAATAAAATAAAAACACCCAAAACTGTATATGGTACCATAACGAAGACGGACTGTATGTTGATACGTAAAATTCTGGAGGGACATCGGACGGCATGGTGCGGGGATGTAATGATGCAAGCTGTTAATCTTATTATGTTCTAAAACATGTAAAACGGGAACATGGCAGGAGTATTCTAAAAGCGACTCATGTAAACACCTTAATCACATTATTATCTTAATCAGAGTAAGGTCAATAATTAGATTACTGCTGTCCATGTAAACGTAGTCACCGTTTGAAAACGCCGTCAGGGGGACGATGTCAAACTTGTGTGATGAAAAGTATGTGGTTTTGAATGATGTGTTGTACATACACACGCATCAGTTCATGGTTTTATTGGCCTTCACTATACACTGACTTACAGATATACTGCAACACATGTGCAACATGTCAAATGACCAGTGTTGTGTCCCAGCGGGGCCAAGCTCCCTGTACCCTCTTCCTGTTATCTCCACTCCTTTCAGGCAGATCCCAATGGATATCATGGGGCCACCTGAGAAGAGCAGTGCAGTACACCAATACATCCTGGTGATTTGTGACTACACGACCAGATATCCAGAAGCTTTCCTACTCCGTTCCATCACTACACCAAAAATCCAACAAGACCTGGTACAGTTGTTCTCCAGGGTGGGCATCCCTGAAGAGATCTTAACCAATAAAGGGACAAACTTCACATCACGGCTAATGGGGCAACTTCATCACCAGTTGGGGATCACAGCCATCAGAACCAGTGCTTACCATCCACAGAGAAATGGCTTAGTGATGTGCTTCAACCAGACACTGAAAAGTATGCTGCGGAAGTTTGAGTCAGACACGGAATGTGACTAGGACAAATGGCTACTGTTCCTAATGTTTGCCTACCGAGAGGTACCTCAAGCGTCGCTCGAGTTTTCTCCATATGACTGGCCACAACTCTCAAGGAGAAGATCTGCTCCAGTCTGATACTACAAAGCCCGGACTTCACCCAGAGATTCCTGGTCCAGGTGGATGCTTCAACGACAGGTGTTGGGGCTGTCCTGTCCCAGGGGGACATGGGGTCTACATTAGCAGGAAGCTGTTGCCCAGGGAGATCAGCCTTCAATGCATGTCTTTGGACTGGGGGAGGAAACCAGAGTAACGGAGGAAACCCCTGCAGCACGGGGAGAACATGCAAACTCCGCACACACAGGGCCACGGTGGGAAACGAACCTCCGACCCTGGGGGTGTGAGGCGAACGTGTTAACCACTAAGCCACCGTTTCATTTATATGTTAGATTTTATGATGTGATTGTTTGTCATGTCCTCACGGAGTCGGACTTCCTGGATGCACTGGCCAAGCCAATCCATTGAGCAGCACCCGGATATAACATCACTGTTGGTGCTGCGCCATCGCACTGTATGCAAAATCCGACGAAACCATTTGTTATTTGTAGGGGGAATGACTGGACTGATAAAAAGGGAGAAAATGACAGTCCTTTGTGTTATTGTGTGATTTTATCTGTGTTTAAGCCAAAGAAAGGATTTAAGTGTACTTTAAAGGGGAGATGACTGTTTAGAGATGCATATGAAAAGGTTATTGAAATGTTGAGATTTTTGCTTACCTGATGTTGGTACATCCTCATAGGGGGTGGAGCCTGGCCTATAAAGAGGGAGGCCAGGCTCACGATACATGTTTACCAAGTTGACGTGCCGTGAGCAATTTTTTTTTCCAAAGTGGAGTATATTGAAGATACCATTTGTGTTTATAGTGTACATATACTTTGGGTCAAAGGTTTGTGGACACTTGACTGAAATGTTTCTTATGATCTTAAAAACATTTTGATCTGAAGGTTTGTGATTAAACGCATGAAATTGATCTCGTAGACAAAAATGTAATTGTGCTGACATTCATTTCTTTCATTAGAAAACTAACATTTTATTTACAAAAAATATTTTTGTAAACGGACGACTTGGAGGGAAATATTCAAGAAATTGCTCAAGAAAACGCCAAGAATACATTTCTGGAAATTTTAGGCATCTACAAACAGGGCATCTACTTTAAATATATATTTATTTATTTATTTATTTTTTAATCACAGCATAATTCCCATAGTTCCATTTGTGGTATTCCAGCATTGGAAAAAAAAATGTGGAAAAATAAAATAAAGAAAGAGTGTGTCTAAACTTTTGACTGGTAGTGTATATTTTTCCCATCTTTATTTTTTTTTTGTCACTTTGGTATTGCTTTTTAGTTACACTGTATATATTTTTCTCAACATCACTCGTGGACTTTTGTATATACATTTCGGCTGTAAATAAATTACACCTTGCACGACAGTGCTATTGTGGGGAGAGCCATCCTTTTCTTTCCACAAACGAACCCTCACGCTACTCACAGCGGGTCCCCAAGGTTCGCTTTGTGACAGAGAGAAAACACATACGACTCATTTTCAGACACTGTTTAGGATTTATGGGGAATATAAAAAATGGAGTGAGTGGATTTTTACAATTATAGTGTGGTTGTATACACACAATGCCGACGCACATTTATGTTCAAACACCATGTTAAAGGGGATTTTTCATAATAGGTCCCCTTTATTTTCTTTATCTGAATTTCATTGCATTAAATAAAAGATTTATTTCCTGCTCTATACAACTATACAAATATTTTACACCAAAGTGTTCATGTGCTATGGAATGAAGTGAAGAAACAGTGCAAGAGAGAGCTTGGAGAAGTACAGCATCGTCTGCTATAGGATGACATGAGTCATTTAACTGAGAGAGAGAGAGAGAGAGAGACAGAGATAGAGAGAGAGAGAGTGTGTTGTTTACATGTACTCTGATACTGCTCTGTTGTTTGTTGGTTTCACTGATGAATCACACTTCTGCGGAAGTGTCAAGTTCCTGGTGATATCCATATATTTGCTGCAATATCTGATACAGAATTCAGATAACTATTATTTGCTATCCTAAATAAAAAAGCAGACACAGGTCGGCAAATCGAATGCTTCTCGATCATCTTCTAGAGGTTCTGGATGTATGTAAATCTCAACTGTTCTTGTTAATTGCAATTTCATAATAATAAAATATGAACACTTGGTATCGAAGCATAGAAATGGAATGCTTCTGTATATTGCAGTGTAAGAGTTTGCCATGATAAGCGAATGAAAACAAAAAAGAGATATTATATAGCCATAGTGGTGTCTTCTTTTAATGAAAATGTGAAACAGATACTTATTTAGATCAGGAGTTATCAACCTTTTTTTTTTAAACCAGGAACTGCTTTAATTGCTAAATAAATCCCACCAACCCAGTCGGAACAGATTTACTTCTAATCCATAGAATTTAGGTGTCATAATTTAGAATGGAGGTGGATACAAGTGCAAGATTTTAATGAAATAAAAGACAAACAAAACTAACTCAAGAGAGTGAAAGAAGAGCTGGGGAAATGTGGCAGGAAACATACAACATACTACAGGCATCACGACGTTATTCACAGCCAGACTATAGACAGAAAACTCAGAATTTATACAAGGAAAGACAAAACAGGTGGGAGTGATCAGAAAGGCATGTGACAGGGTCATGTGATTGAAGGGGGCTGATGGGACAGAAAGTACATGGCAGATAATATATATATATATATATATATCATTACATTAAATTTAAATCACAATATTGGGTTGGACAATTTTTCTTATTGTTTCACCTCTATTTATGGGTTGTTGTTTTTTGTTTCGTTGTTTCTTTGTTTGTTTTTGTTTTTACTGTCCATTATTTAATACTGGAATTGATGATGTCATGGAAAAACAGGTGTCTCAGGATTGTAAAGATTTTTTAAGGCCTTTGAATGCAAATACATGCATGGGGGGGAGAGAGAGAGAGAGAGATAGAGTGTGTGTGTGTGTGTGAGAGAGAGAGAGAGAGTGTGAGAGAGAGAGAGAGAGAGAGTGAGAGAGAGAGAGAGAGAGAGAGTGTGTGTGTGTGAGAGAGAGAGAGAGAGAGCGAGAGTGTGTGTGTGAGAGAGAGAGTTGTGTGTGTGAGAGAGAGAGAGAGAGAGTGTGAGAGAGAGTGTGTGAGAGAGAGAGAGTGAGAGAGAGAGAGAGAGAGAGTGTGTGTGAGAGAGAGAGAGAGAGAGAGAGTGTGTGTGAGAGAGAGAGAGAGAGAGAGTGAGAGAGAGAGAGAGAGAGAGAGAGAGAGAGAGAGAGTGAGAGAGAGAGAGAGAGAGAGAGAGAGAGAGAGAGAGAGAGAGAGAGAGAGAGAGAGAGAGAGATAGATCTAAATAAAGCCCTGGGCTGGATTTCCTGTGAAGTGAGATCTCACCACCCGTCTCACACGTTTAAAGTTCAAATGAGATGCGCAAGGTGCATGATTGCTTGGACGCCCAAACACACACGCGCCCAAACACACAAACACACACACACACACACACACACACACACACACACACATATGCGTACCTGTCATCACAAATGGGCATCTGTTTAATAAATGTGCATCTGTGTGGAGAAAGGCTCATTACAGAAACGGTGTGTAGGTGTCAAGGAATGAAATAAACCCAGGGGAGCTGCATCACTTGGGTGGGCAAGCAGGCCAGAAAAGTGTGTGTGTGTGTGTGTGTGTGTACGTGTGTGTGAGAGAGAGTGTGTGTTCGTGTGTCATCAAAAATAATGATCTGAGCTCAGGCTATGTGAAGCAAACCAGTGTTGGCACAGTTCTCATTAGCTAGGCAGCTAGCATCAAATGAGTGTGTGTGTCTCTCTCTCTGTGTGTGTGTGCGTGCTCCTGTGTGTGTGGTTTTTTACATCCTCTAAATGGTAGATAAAGCATTACAGATTAGCTGACACAGTCTCCGTCTTTCTTTTGCTGGGTATTTTTTCACTGCACTTTCAAAATCAAAATCTGACTGAAATAGGAGCTAATCTACACTAAGAATCCACATATATATATATATATATATATATATATATATATTTTTTTTTTTTTTACTTGAACCCATTATTGATGAGAATATGACACAGAAAAAAAAATGTTCTGTGGAATAGAAAAAATGGTCTCTGTAAGAAATTCAAAAATATTTTAAAGAAACAGCCGCATAGCATCATTCTGCCACCACCATGCTTCACAGTGGGTGTGGTGATCTTCGGGTGATAAGCTGTCTTGTTTTCATGCCAAACGTACAACTTTACCCACTACTAGTACCTTAAGTGTCTGAGGTGCAACTGAAATTCTACCCCTCTCAGTATGCATGCTTTATGATTCAATGTATACCCAGACTTACTGGTGCATCAGGTGTCTGGGTCTTTGGGAAAAAAAGACCTTGCGTGTGTTCCTCTCTCTCTCTCGTTCTGGCTTGTGCTCGTGGCACTTTGGTGTTCAGGGACACATGCTCACACCTCCATCGGGAGTCTTTTGCAGACCTAATTTCAGCTTTACAAGGCTAATTAACTAGCCAGGAGAACAACGGCAGAACACTTCCAATGTGTTAGCGAAAGCACAAAAAATAATAAATCACCCCCTGGTGGAAACCTACAAGTGTTCCTCATAGCTTTCCTCAGAGTTGGACAGAGGGGGAAAAATGTATTTGTACTTTGCTGTCATTTTGCTGCCAGACCTTGTGAATTCATCTCTCTTTGTAATTTCTTCTCTCCTTCTATCCACGTGTAGTGCTATGAAAGAAAGATCACACAAATGTGTAGATACTAAGATTCTCTGCGACTCACAGGCAATACAAAGAATAAAACAAGAAATAAAGGAAAGAAAGAAAGAAAGAAATAAAGAAAGAAAGAAAGAAAGAAAGAAAGAAAGGAGGAAGGAAGGAAGGAAGGAACAGGAAAGAAGAAAAAGAAAGAAAGAAAGAGACGGCAGGTAGGGACTGAGGAAGGACAGAAGGGATGATGGAAGGAAAAAAAGAAAGAAAGGAAAGAATGAAGGAACAAATGAAAATTAAGAAAAAAGCTAGGAAGGAAGGAAAGAAAGAAAGAAAGAAAGAAAGAAAGAAAGAAAGAAAGAAAGAAAGAAAGAAAGAAAGAAAGAAAGAAAGGAGGAGACAGGGAGGGTGTAAGGATAGACAGAAGGAAGGAAGGCAGGAAGGAAGGAAGGAAGGAAGGGAAAAATTAAGAAAAAAAGAAAGAAAAGAAAGAAAGAAAGGAGGAAGGAAGGAAGGAAAAGAAAAGAAAAGAAAAGAAAGAAAGAAAGAAGAAGGAGAAGGCAGGGAGGGAGTAAGGAAGGACAAAAGGAAGTATGGCTGAGAAAGAATGGAAAGAATGAAGGAATAAAAAACATTAAGAAAGAAAAATAAGAAAGAAAGAAAAAAGGAAGGAAGGAAAGAAAATGAAGAAGGAAAATGAAGAAAGAAAGCAAGGAAGGAAAATGAATGAAAGAGGGAAAGAGAGAAGGAAAGAAATTAAGAAAGAACAAGGAGGCAGGGAGGGAGTAAGGAAGGACAGAAGGAAGTAATGGGGGAGAAAAAAAGGAAGGAATGAAGGAAGGAAAGATGAATTTGAAGTATTATGTATTATGAAGAAGTATTAGTGCCTCAACAGCACCCCAAGCTTCTCCAGTGTTTTTTTTTTTTAGCTTATGTTCCCTGTTGCTATATGTTCGCTTTATAAAATCCTCTCAAAACAAAGTGCTGCTTAGCCTTCGTCTCAGCACGACT